>CAMXCT020000830.1:49702-159702 GCA_947184155.2 Cladocopium goreaui
AGATCTGCAGATGTGAAGGTGTGAAGATCTAGATCTGCAGGTGTGAGGGTGAAGATCTAGATCTGCAGGTGTGATGATGTAGATCTGCAGATGTGAGGGTGTGAAGATGTAGATCTGCAGATGTGAGGATGTGATGATGTAGATCTGCAGATGTGAGGGTGTGAAGATCTAGATCTGCAGGTGTGAGGGTGTGAAGATCTAGATCTGCAGGTGTGAGGGTGTGAAGATCTAGATCTGCAGATGTGAAGGTGTGAAGATCTAGATCTGCAGATGTGAGGGTGTGAAGATCTAGATCTGCAGGTGTGAGGGTGTGAAGATCTAGATCTGCAGGTGTGAAGGTATGAAGATCTGCAGATGTGAGGGTGTGAAGATGTAGATCTGCAGATGTGAGGGTGTGAAGCTCTAGATCTGCAGGTGTGAGGGTGAAGATCTAGATCTGCAGGTGTGAAGGTATGAAGATCTGCAGATGTGAGGGTGTGAAGATGTAGATCTGCAGATGTGAGGATGTGATGATGAAGATCTGCAGATGTGAGGGTGTGAAGATCTAGATCTGCAGGTGTGAGGGTGTGAAGATCTAGATCTGCAGGTGTGAGGGTGTGAAGATCTAGATCTGCAGATGTGAAGGTGTGAAGATCTAGATCTGCAGATGTGAGGGTGTGAAGATCTAGATCTGCAGGTGTGAGGGTGAAGATCTAGATCTGCAGGTGTGAAGGTATGAAGATCTAGATGTCCAGATGTGAGGGTGTGAAGATCTAGATCTGCAGGTGTGAAGGTGTGAAGATCTAGATCTGCAGGTGTGAAGGTGTGAAGATGTAGATCAGCAGATGTGAAGGCGTGAAGATGTAGTATAACGGCTGCTTTTTTACGAAGAACCCTTCGCAGGCGCTCTCGGGAATAAAATAATAATAATAACACTAGTAGTAATAATAATAACAAGACACACACACACATATATATATACACATATAGATACATGGAGAATTGTGAGATGCATCTACGCAATTTTCCACGCACAGTGATTCTATTCTGTTTAAGCCTAAGCACACTGTGCATATTAGATACAAGGCATTTTGTCAGGATGATGGTCCAGGGGCTACTTGAATGACAAGTGAAATGAGATGTGTTTGAAAGCTGCTGAAGCGCTCCAAACACTCAATGGCAATTTGCTATCAGCAGTCCCACTTGGGCAAGGTTGCGATTTCTGCCCCTGACCGGAAGGCCAGTCCATATCCTCAATGGCGATGCAGGTGATCCTCCTTTGCAGCAGCTTGACTGCGGTTGTGGTTCGACAGAGTCAAGGTGTTGATTGGCACTCGTTTGTATTAACGTTTTCCCTTGAGTCCCATGAAGTGGTACACGTCAAGCCTCATCAAGCGATGACAGTAAGTGAGGTTTAAGTTTGCTTAGGAACTAGTCCGGCATGCTGAAGCTATGTCATGTAGCAAATCAGTCATCCATCCAGCAATCGATCGACAAGCCAAGCAACAACCCATCGAAAGGTGGAAGGTGTTCCTCCTTCGCGAAACCCTGAGGTATGCAGACCTTCCCGCTCGCTTCACTGCCCAACGTCATCCTAGCCAGTTGGGAATACTCAGCGGGTTGTGGCTGAGCCGGGGTCAGTCATGCTATGCCAACTTGTTCAGGTTGAAGTTCCCAGTTTGATGACCATCGCTCATCCAGATCATCGAGAAAATTCTAGAAAATTGGGCCGCCTCCAACGAACAAGAGAGTTTGCACTGTAAAACCGTGTTTGAATTTCGGATTTGCTTGGAAGGCGGGTGACAGAAGCCCAAGTAGATTGGAATCGCTCGCGAGAATTGCGAGAAAGGAGTTGTTTTTATATTCCTGCAGTGATGGCTGAAATGACGGCGATACTTTTGGGCCTGGATGCAAACTCTACCACTTTCGATATCTTTCGATGTGAGATATCCGTGGAACGTTGGAAAATAAATTGCATATAAAGGACATGGCTTCCAACGACACCCCAATCGATCACAGGCCGGGATACGGCGAGCTTATGGTGAATGCAACCACCCTGCAGTGCGCCAGTGAAGTGGATGTGCACCAGCCGCTATCTTTGAACCATCTGGGGCAGAAGACGGGAAAGGAAGTATTACATGTCATTACATTTCCGTACATTTCATTACATTTACATTTCATTGCATTACATTTACATTTCATTACATTTACATTACATTTACATTTCATTACATTTACACTACATTTACATTACATCTACATTACATTTCATTACATTTCATTACATTTCATTGCATTTCATTACGTTTCATTCGATTTCATGCATTTGCATTTCATTACATTTCATTACATTTCATTTCATTTCATTACATTTACATTTCATAACCTTTCTTTACATTTCATTACATACCATTACATTTACATTTCATTACATTTCATTACATTTCATTACATTTACATTTCATCACATTTCATTACGTTTCATCACATTTCATTGCATTTACATTTCATTAGATTGCATTTCTTTACATTTCATTACATTTCATTACATTTCATTACATTTCATTACATTTCATTACATTACATTTCATTACATTTCATTACATTTCATTTCATTACATTTCATTACATTTCATTACATTTCATTACATTTCATTACATTTCATTACATTTCATTACATTTCATTACATTTACATTTCATTACATTTCATTACATTTCATTACATTTCATTACATTTCATTACATTTCATTACATTTGTTTACATTTCATTACATTTCATTACATTACATTTAATTACGTTTACATTTCCGTACATTTCAGTACATTTATAGCACATTTCATTTCCTTACTTTTCCATTTCATTGCATATTTACATTTCATTACATTTCATTACATTTACATTTCATTACATTTCATTACATTACATTTCATTACATTTCATTACATTTCATTACATTTCATTACATTTCATTACATTTCATTACGTTTCATTACATTTCATTACATTTCATTACGTTTCATTACATTTCATTACATTTCATTACATTTCGTTACATTTCGCTACATTTCGTTACATTTCGTTGCATTTCATTACATTTCATTACATTTTTATTTCATTACATTTTCATTTCATTACTGCCTAGGGGTTTGCCATGGTTTGCCCAAAAGTGCGGACATATTTTTCAACAAATAATTGTTGGCCAACTATCTATAATCACAGGATCTTGAAGTCCTCCAGACAGCACCACCGGTTGGTTGTGGAGCTATGTAGTGCCAGGTGGTGCCAGCTGCTCATCCGGTTCCATGTGAGTTGGTCACCTGGTGAGGTACCGCCAACTGAACGCTCTCTCGGGCATGACGACCGATCAGCTGGAACTCAAAAATCGGCTCATTCGCTGGAAGATCATCAAAATGAAAAAAACGGCACTGTTTTGCGGTTTCACACCACTCTTCTTGGATCTTCTTGGACTTACCTGAGATGAGAATCCAAATCGACAAAGATGCTGGGATGGAGAATTGGGATGGTTATGATATAAGAAAATATTATAAGAAAACTATAAGAAGTTGCGGCTAGGCTTCGATACAAGAGGTGCTTTCAGAAGAGAGCGTGTTTCCTTGCATCACTCGAGTTGGACCACTGTTTGCGCATCTATTGTTTTCCGGATGTTTTTGAATATGCTTGCGCGTGATTGATCTTGCATACTCTGTAAAGCCTGCAAGACTAACCTCACAGCCCAATAATGTATGTGAAGGACAGCCACACATCCTTTTTCGACATGGACAACATTGGACGACACTCCTGTCATTTTCCATCCTTTTTCGCTGAGGCTTCTCCTAACCAAAACTGTGGTCGAATTGCCTGCAGAAGAGGCTGGAGGGTTGACCTGTCGGCGACGTCGGTGTTTTACAAGGTTTCACTGCCAGCACATACCATTGACATACCATTGACATATTTGACATATTTGACATCCATTGACATCCATTGACCATTTGTGACCCAAAAAATCCCACAAGATGCTGTGGGAAACTTGGAAACCTCTGGCAGGAAAACTTCTTGGAAGCCGTCGGCTGGCTTGCCAGGGGCCTGGGGGAACCTGTGTCGGTCCTTTGGAACTCCGTTCACGTTTGCAGTGGATTTGGTGTATTGTATTTGAATAGACTTTTCTATTGGAACTGGGCGTCCGCACTTTTGTGCCCTGACAACCAAGTCAAGCGAATTGCTCAAAATGTGAAAGATGTTTGGGGCTTGGGGAGTAGACTCTCGAGTCTAAAACATTGGCTAGACATGGCTAGAAACGTGCAGACATGGCTAGCTGCCCACAAAATGATGCTCTTTGACTTGCATGCCTTGAGCTGTGTGATAGACCTGCAAAAGTTATCAAAAGGTGGGCATGCTGATCTGGAGAGTGAATATATGATCATATATGTGAATATTGTTCGAAAGGACCATTGCAGCCTTGTAAAGAGGGAGGCCATTGCAACCGAAGTTTTTTTCCTTTGCTAGACAGACTTTCGTGACTTTATGTTTCAGGCGTATTGCAAAATAGAAAGGTTGAAAATGGTTGTGCTAGTTCCAGCTGGATTCATATCTGAGATGTTATTTTGTGGTCTGTTTGATAGTTCGCCGTCTGGATATCCTCAGATATCTATTCATTCCTTATTCATTCCGTTTTCCCAACAGGGATTCTAGAGACCAGTGGTTTGCTCATTTTTAATGCAGAAACTCACGTTGTGAACGGACGTGAACGGTGATGAAACAGCGAATCCGTTGTGTCGATGGTGTCGGCCGTGGCTCGAGGCCTTTGCCACCGCCTTGGCTACAGGCACTTGTGGGTGTGCAGCCGAGCCAAAGCGAAGTGCATCCAAGAGCAACTGCGGGTCTGTCACGGTGTGTCACGGTGTGTCACAAGAGATGCTGGAAACCATGTATTGCCATGTTCTTGAGAGTCTCACAATCACTCCCCCACAGGGATTCCAATGCAAATCGTGTTTTGAATCGTGCTCCCGAAATTTTTGATAGTTGTCAATCTAATTCAATCTAGATATATCTAGATCAATCTAGCATGTTCTTGTGAAAATCTTCATCACCTTCCCGAGCCATCGAGGTTTGTAAAATGGGTCCATGCAGATGGTCTGAAGCGTCGCAACGAAGCCTTGCGGCATCTGCGAACTGAGATCGCGGCACCTTGGATGAATCATGACATCGACTGAGAACAAACATCGGAAGAACATAGAAGAACTATGAATTACAACATATTACACCTATGATTAGTATATTATATTATAATTACATATGAATTACATATATGAATCACATATATGGAGTACATATGAATTACATTGAATCATATTGAATCATTGAAGGCCGTTATAACATATTATAACACCGTTTTCAAAGGGGAAATTAGCATCCCGACTTTGGGGGATGATATGCCATTATGCTGATAGCGACGGAGAACCGGAATGCGGGAAGCGGATCAGGTTGTCTCTACAAGTTGCAGTGGATCTGGTGGTCCTGTCACTGTCACTTCCAGGTTCTGAGTGGCTTGCCAATCAAGGCCCGGTATCCGAAAAATCCAACAGTTGGCAATTCTGGGTGACTTGGCGACCCTGAAATTCTTGGCTGATGATTGGGAATGCACAACACCCCTCAACGACTGGGATCACACAAGATACACAAACAATGGCAATATATCTGCAAACAATAGTGCAAGATAGTGCAAGATAGTGCAAGATACTGCCAGCATGTCAAGCTATGTCAAGCTGCCAGGCCTCTCATGAAGCTGAATTCTTGGACACCGCCTCAGTACACTCAGTAGCGACTGAGTACACTCAGTACACGTCAGAACCGCTGTCGCTCCAAGAGCTCCAAGGTCGGCGATGCCCATGGATCCCATGGGCTTCACTGATGCCGATGGAACACTTCTCGGATCTTCTCGGTTTCGTTTGGTGCTTGCAGCGTGTTGTTCAGCCATGTTAACGCCATGCATCGCCATGCATAAGGATTTTGCATCATTGCATCACTTGGTCCTACTTTAGCATACTTTAGCAAACATCACTGGAACGATTTTGCCCAGAACTTCGGCCTCAGCGGGCAACTAGTGACATTGGAGCCTCAAGCCCTGTGGCAGCGTTGAAAGCGCCCCGCCCAAAGCGAGGGTATCGCAGTGAAATGAGCTGCGAGAAGCAACCCGTGTGGTGGAAAAATTGTCCTGGCCATGGGGGCAAGCACATTCGCATGAGACTTTTCCGTGCGATGCATGTTTGCGCCATCGGGTGCTTTCCGTTCGTGCCTTTTATAGTTTTTTGCTGGTGATTAGCACAAAAAATGATCTGAGTTCAATTGCTTAAGATGAAACTTGGCAAACTTGGCAACCTGTAATACAACATAATACAACATGGCCCTCTGCCGATGTCGACAGCTGGACACAGTAAGCGAAAGGCGGTTGAATGGTTGAACCATCATGATTCGTGGCCCCAACCGGCTTGCAGCATTTTGCAGCTGATTGAAAACTTGAAGACAGTGAATAGCCAATAGCAGATTCAATAGCACTCTCATCATCCAAGATGATGTGACTCATTTCAGCTGCTCATGAATCTGAAAATACCTGCCTTCGTTGCCGTGGGAACCACAAAATTGGTCCTTCTCAGTCCTTAAATGTCATTAAAACATGTTTGAAACTATCCACTTCGGGCCGAAATTTTGTAATCAAATCCCATAAACTATATAAACTGATAGATCCAAAATGATCCAATAGGTGTAGTTTCCAGTGAGGAAGTCAAATGCACCTTTCAGCAGATATCAGCAGTGTTTCTTCGCTTGAAAGGACATTCCCTGGGTCCGGGCGAGCCTGCGGTAATGTCCTTGCCCAAGGATGGGCTGAAGCGAGCTGTGCTGTGACAATCTGTGACATGTGCCACTGTAGTGCTGGTATGTGGTGCTCATAAAAAAGACCTCAGGTATTGGATGGTGGGTAGATGTGGGTAGTGGTTGTGTCCAAGGATGTCCAAGGTCAGGTATGTGATACCCATTGATACCTCAACCATGGCTTTCCCCGCGCTTAAGACTGGGGGTCCATGCATTTTTTTGGGCATGGCTACTGTAAGTATTGGCTAAAAGACAAGTGTTGTCTCTCAAATCCCTCTTCTTGACTCTTGTTAAAACGATGTTGTCCTTCCCAAGGGTTTTTTCTTTTGCGATTTCATGCTGCGGAGGAGACAAAGGATGACCAAATAGGTCAAGGTCTGCGGGCTCTTTGGAGGGTTGGGATTCAGACATGCCTTCAATCGCCTTCAGCTTCTCGGGGCTTCATACCATGGGAACAAGTCACAGCATGTCACAGCCACGTAGAGGGCAGGTGTGGGTCAAACTTGAAGACCCATGGCATATGATGCATACAGTGTGGCATACAGCTTGTCAAGAGACCATCCAGTGTAGGACCTGTAGGACAACAAACAAAAGACCGGCTTGATCCGGCTTGGCAATCAGCAAGGTTTCGACGCTTAAATCATGTATGTGATATGTCTATCAATGTCGCTATGTCTATCTATGTCTATAATATGATTATATATGATTATATACTACTTGTATGGCAAACGTCCAACGCGCACATCAATGTTGGCAATATTCTGCAATATTCCAATTTCTAGCGTCCAGATATTCTTTGTTTGTAATCCACTCTTATTAATTACACTGGATGTTCATGCACAGCACGCAAGCACGGTCTCAAGTCGCAAACTAAAAACATTTGTGGTTTCACATCCTGACAGGTTATGTCAATGTCGAGGCACCCGAGCTCGGGCTGTTGCTGGTTCAGCAGTTGACACATCAAATGCTTCCATAGGATGTGCAGCTAACATGTGGAGTTTTGGGCTGCCATTGCTGCCTCCATTGCTACCATGGTTACATATGCTTACCATGTTTCATGAACAGATTCTCTTCAGTTTGAGCCGACAGCAGGAGGACATGCGTTCCTTCATTGAGAGTCATCATCGTGAGATCCTGCAGAGACTCAACTTCCAAGATGAGGTGCGACGGTGCGAATCACAAGACTCACAAGACTCGATTGGATCATCCAGTGTGGATCTTGTAACTTTGACCGGACCTAGTTTGACTTCGGAATCAAGCCGTGGACAGAGACGCATGAACATTTTGAAAGGAGAGCCAAAAAACTGTGGAGTCATTTTGTAGATGGTCCGACATGAACAAAATGTAAGGAGGGCGCTTCCACAACCATTGCTCAAACTGCAGTGAAAGTTGTCCAAATCTCATAGGAGCTTTGGAGAGTTCCATGAGATGATTGAACATCGAAAGATCAGCTGTGAAAACTGGATAAAACTGGCAGTGTCCAGTGTTTGTATCTCCGTGATGGATTTGAGTCCAGCAGCAGTCGATAGCCCATCCATGTCCATCCATGTCCATTCTTTCCTGCCACTGAGTGACTAAAAACGACTCCGAAGCCCGGGTTTTGCCCTGCCATGCGTCGGAGCTATGTGGGCGACGTGTCGCTCTTTGGAACTTTGGCCTATGAAGATCTGGTCCCAGCAGATGTGAAACGACTCAGACACCTCCGAGGTGTGGTTTTTACCGACAAATTGAGACTATCATATGTGAAAAACGGTAGAATAGAACCAACAGAAGCAGATTATACACTTTCCAAAATGGTGTTTACTTTAAACCGAAATCGGTGGTTGTCAACACCATAGACCTTGACCCATACCCGTTTGGTATGGGGACATACTTCTGCGATTTTCGGGAACGGCTGCCGTTGGCTCATGGCAGAGCTGAAACCTTCGCCACTCTGGGTTCACTGTGGGGCTTTTGGAAAGAAGTCCACCAGTAATGTTTCAAAAACAAAATAGTGTATTTCAAATATTTCAGTATTAGATTGATCAATATTGATTCCATGTTTCTTACCTGGCCCAATCTCAGCAAATAAAACCTAAGGCTTCTCGTGGTCTCTTGTTCCAACATGTTCCACCTCAGACATTCCTCAGACACATTCAGACGTTTTTCCATACTTTTTCCATACTTTTTCCAACTCCATGTGGCTCCTGTGTATCCTGTTCCCCTGTGCAGGTCTCCCCTCAGCTCCACGGACAGCGCGCACGCCACGTGCCACGCATGCCACGCCACGTGCCACGCTGCGTTGGGATGAGCATCCTGATGACTCGGCCATGGCTACGGCGGTCATTCCTTTGCCAGTGACCCAAGGAGAAATTGGACATATTGGAAGGGTTTAACAGATTAACATTAACGTCATTAACATCATTAACATCATTAACATCATTAACATCATTAACATCATTAACATTAACATCATAACGTCATTAACATCATTAACATCATTAACATCATTAACATCATTAACATCATTAACATCATTAACATCATTAACATCATCATAACATCATTAACATCATTAACATCATTAACATCATTAACATCATTAACATCATTAACATCATTAACGTCATTAACATCATTAACATCATTAACATCATTAACGTCATTAACATCATTAACATCATTAACATCATTAACATCATTAACATCGTCATTAACATCATTAACATCATTAACATCATTAACATCATTAACATCATTAACATCATTAACGTCATTAACATCATTAACATCATTAACATCATTAACATCATTAACATCATTAACATCATTAACATCATTAACATCATTAACGTCGTCATTAACATCATTAACATCATTAACATCATTAACATCATTAACATCATTAACATCATTAACATCATTAACGTCATTAACATCATTAACATCATTAACATCATTAACATCATTAACATCATTATCATCATTAACATCATTAACATCATTAACATGCTTTAACTTATTTAACTTCGCATAACGTTGCAAATCAGAAATTGAGTAATTATCCAAAGGTAGTAGCCGTGCCTTGCTTGGTGTTGACGGAGTGTTCGTCAAAGAACGACAAATCAAACCTGGGTGCAGTTTTTTTGGGTTAAGAGGGCAAATATGCACCCGCGTTTCCCCTGGCACTCCCAGATAAAACAAAGGCGGGGGGTATATCGCATCCACAAAGACAGGGGCAATTACCTGCACAACATAAGGGCTCAAGCCATTAATTAAGTTCCCAATGAAGCTTGTATTGTAGGACTGTGGGCCTATTTGTATTCGTTTGGAACATTTTGGAACTTCACTACCGTTAGGCCAGTTCGGAGAGTTCTGAAGGAGGCGCAGTAGTTATTTGGTGGATTTTGAAGATTGTACAGTTAAATCATGCCGATCTTGAGGAAATTTCATCAGGGGCCGTCTTGACCTTTTGAGTTCGGTCCAAGCAAGTGGGCAGTGGGCGATGGTTTGAATGACAGACCACACCTCGGTAGTTTTGAAGGAGTCGCTCTTTTGTTTGGAGGAAAAACATGACCCATACCCAGCCAAATTGATCAATCAAATATGATAAGCATAAACAATGCTTCTTGACAAATGGGAATAGTTTGTTGATTTTGAACTGAAGTTGCAAAATGGATCCTTTTTGCGAGTGGGCAGTGAAAAGCTGCTTCTGAATCTCTGAGTCACTTTTTGTAGCTTTTGGAATGCAATGTGGCAGTAGAAATCGACAGTTCTTTCCTGTAATGACGGATATGACGGGTGTCGTGTCAACTGAGGTGACAGTGTCTCACGACAGACACGAAGGTGTGGAGATAGCTATGGTCATCCAGGCGCCAAAGTCTATGCGACCTGAGAAACGACGACCACGCCCCAAAGAGCTGCCACGACCACCTAACAGAAATTGTTTGTCAAAACTTTATTTTCTGTTTGGCCTTTTTGGTCTCCTTAATTTTTGTCTCCGGCAATAATTTGCATGTTGTGGCTTCCCATATTGCACCTTTCACTGGATGCAGCTAGAGAAGAAATCATGCAGTGCTAGTATTATTAGCAATCGAGACCCGCATATGATCTTATATAATTAATCACGTCATCACATAGTCTGAACATGTTTGAATGTGTCATGGGTTCTTTGATTCTGAATTTGAATCCGTTCCTCCAGGTTGCATTCCAAGTTGTCGCTGATCTTCGAGGGGAATCGGTTTCCAGAACCGGTGCACTATCGGAATGTGGACTGCATGGGAATTCCTTCCCTTTTATCTCCGCAAGAGTGCAAAAAGATTATCGACTTCGCTGAAAGTTCCATGTCCTTCCGGGATCATTTTCGATCCCGGGTGGTGGACATGTCCTATGTGGATTTCATTGATCCATGCTTTGCGAACGCTTTCTGGAGCGCGGGTTTGGGCTGCTTGTTGCGTACCATGAAACTGGAAGACCTGGTGCCCTGTGGCATCAAAGAGGTCATCCGGATTCAGAAGTTCGTACAGGGAGGTTATGTTTCCCTTCACTCGGATCGACCCATCAGTCTGTCAGATGGCCGAGTTTCGAAGTACTCTTTACGCATCTTCCTCAACTCGGGCTCCAACTCCGACATTTCCGATTCTACGGATTTTGAGGGTGGTGTCAGCATTTTTCACGTGCCATTCAAAGAGCCAGTGATCTTCACTGCGTCCACTGGAATGGCATTGTTCTATCCACAAGGTGGGGGTTTGCCATGAATATTGAGGCAAGAAAGACAAAACAATATAAACAAGCAAAGATATTTGTATTGGCATAGATTAGCAACAAACAAGGGGGTTATATTCGGTTGTATCTGTTAGTTTGTGCCTGAAACCATCTTCACCGAGGTGAACTGTGCACTCCACAGGAGGAATCTGAGGTGACTTTTGGCACCAAGTACGTCTTACGAGCGGATGTCCTTTTTCGAAAGGCACAGCGACCAGAACTGCCAAAGGCAGGTCATGACGACCACCAGAGTCGGATCCCTTGATGATTGGCTGCCGCAAAATTGTGGATGGCCCGGCCAGTGAAAAACAGCTGGCTGAAACGTGTGGTGGAGCTGGAAAACCATGAACTTGCAGCTGGTGGAATGTGACCAAATCCAACCTTGTTTTGAGGTGATTAAACACATTAAAAAACCATGTTAAATATTGTTAAATCCAAAAATGTTGGGTATGCACTGCTGTTGGAGCTCGTTAAGCCAATGACCCAATGATTCAGATTCTTCAGACACCTAACATGAGTTTTTCGAGATTTCATCCTCTTTCACCAGCTCCTTTGGGCACACATTCCCCATCCCCTCTCTACAAGGAGGGCTTGTGGCTGATGGTTTTGCCCCCCCTTGAACGCAGGTGCTATAACTCCTCCTATGCTCGAAGCCCGCAGAGCGAGAAGCCACATCCACCTCTGTTTACTTTCAAGAGCAAGTGCGCTGCACTCAAAATCTGATACTGGATTCCGTTTGCTTGTTTCTCTATTTTGAGTCATGAACATTCCGAGAAATCGTTTTTGATGTTCTTTCTTCAAAAGCATCCTGTGATGAAAGCGAGAAACCAAGGAAACCGGAAGAGGTACACAGCGAACTGGTGGCCCTAGAGGACGAGGATGCTAAGGAGGTCACCATGACATGACATGTGGACCGGATCTTGGGGCCCAGCTGATATTTCTTACTGGTAGCTGGTACTCCCAAACTTGAAACATCTTGAAACATCTTGAAACACTTCTGAAAGACCATGAAAAGGTCATGAAATGGTTATGAAAGAAGCACTGAAAGGCACTGAACACCTCCAACCCCTTAAGATCCCTTAAGCATCCTTAAGCTCAAATGGAGCCGTGCCGCGTTCTATTGGGCCACGTTCGGCCACATTGACAGGTTGATGAACTAGCTCAGGCATCTCAGGACTGACTCATAGCAACTCACAGTTGATGGAGCAGTCAAGGTTATATATATATATATATATACACGTACATATATGTATATGTATATGTAATATATATATATATATGTATATATATATACGTATATATATATGTATATATATATATATACGTATATATATATATATATCTTCCTGGGGTCCCATGGGACGCTATGCGCCTTTCCTGCAAATTTTTGGGGATTCTTCTGGTAGACTAAAGTGTGACTAAACGATTATGATCAACCAAGATCAGATTTCTTTCTGCTTTGCAGTGCTCTGCAGTTTCAAGGCTGCAATTTGGCATTGCCTCAGTGGTTGCTGTTTAGCTTTGTTTAGCCAACTGTATTTCAGGATTTTGAGGAGGTATCACGCAGTCGCAATATCTCGGTGTATGGAGAGGCTGGTGGTTTCTTGGGATGACCATCCGAGCTCATTTGACGTTGAAAGTCTTTGCACACTCACTTGTACCGACTCGTACCGACTTGTACCGACTGGTACCGACTTATATCGCTTTTACTCACTTCACTCGCTTTGATATGCTTTGATGCTGGTTCAAGGTCCCACCCATGGCTCTCACACCATCCTGGAATCAACCGTGACCTTTAGATACCTTTAGAGTTTGGCACAAGGAAGTGATAGGAAGTGATAGGAAGTGATAGGAAGTGATAGGAAGTGATAGGAAGTGATAGGAAGTGTAAGGATCAGCAGGATCCTTCAGTACATTTCAGTACGCGCTCTATGGGTTCACCTGCAGAGGAGCAGGATGCTGCGAGTCGTGCCAGGCTCCACTTCCACCAGCTCTTGATACCTATGCTCAAACCTTTCTTTCTGAATTGGACAGAGTAGGCAGGGCCGGTAGGTGTTCAGTTCCTTCAGCAGAAAGAAAGAGGATGTGATACGTTTGCACGACAGCTAAGATTTATGTCATGATATTCATGATGTGATGGGTGTGTTTGTGTCAAGTGAGTGAATATCTGACATTCTGGAGGAATTCTCACGGATCCTCAAACCAGCTGCGCATTCCCATCAGCCGAGGGGAGTCTGAGCCAACAATCTTCAGGACCATCACGATGCAGGAGCGATTTGACTTATCTGTTGGCTGGCGGGACTCAGCAGATGGCCTGATTAGGAAGTGGCAAAAAGATGCAAAGGTTTTTGTTTGTATCTGGCCCCCGCTCTGTGGATGCTAGCCAGGACAACCAGAAGCGAAAACGCGCTTCTTTAGTGGAGTTATCTCCCTCCCACACCATGGATCTGGAAGAACAGAGTGAAGGTCTTCGTACCAACCTCAGTCATGGATAGGATAACTATGGATACACCATGGATACATCCCTGAAATTAACATGAAACAAGGCAACACGGCCGATGAATTTACTAAGCTTTCCATGGTCATCCACGCTGCTCAGGTCCTGACAGTCCAGGGAGCAGCACGTGGCTGGGCTTAATGGGCGATGGCGACCAGAACGGCGGCGATCAGAACGGCCTGGAAGAGCTGAACAGAGCTGAACAGAGCTGAAGTGGTTCAAAAAATCAAAATACTCAAAACATATCAAAACTCAAGAAATATCAAGAAAATGTCAATGATTAAACAATGATCAAACATTAAATTATTTAATAAACTATTTAACTATGATTCGATTTAAAGCTTGATCAGCGTTGTCGCAGGCGTTTGTGCTAATCCAACGACCAAGCGGTCAGCGGTCAGCCACCGTGCGTCCTCAAGGTCTCTGCGGCAGCGCTCCAAATCGCAGAAGAGCCAGCTGCCTCCGGGCTGGCGTGGCACTTTGAGAAGATTCGTGATGTCAGTGAATCTCGGCCACAAGTTGGTGTTGGGAGTAAAAAAACACCTTTTCTGGTAGCATTTGGCAGTTGCAGTTTAATGATTCCCAGGAAAATACTTGGAACAATCAGCTTCAGCCACAAAGCATCAGTCAGCAGAGCATAAGCATCAGCAGAGTCAGAATGCCAAATAAACCACAATAGATAGGTTTTTGGCCCAGCTCGAATGTTGATGAGTCCTCATGAATCCTGCATCAGTTCTTCGATCCCCTCATTCTACACCACCATTCTGACCATTCTCATTTGTTTCCACCTGCAAAGGCCTTTCGAGGCATTCTTCGCAGTGTGCATCATCTCCAATGCAGTTTTCCTTGGAGTGGAGGTGGAGTACTATGTTCAAAATCCAGGCACGAAAGCCAAGGATTTAGTTGACATCTCCGCTGAAGACTTCAGTCTTTTATGGCCTTTCGATGTCTTTTGAACGTTTTGAACCGTTGAATCAAGATTAGGCCGTAGCAGCGGCAACAGCCAGTTTCCATTTTTCTAGTTGGGACACTTTTGCGGCTGAGATGACTGTTGCTATGTTGGCCCCCACAGGACCGAGTCCAATTTGGGGTGAGGCTGCTTGGCAAATCATGGAGCATCCGCAGCATGCCGATTTTGGTGGTGTCACCATGTCCTTTCTGATCAGATCTCTAATCGATTCTTGCGTTTGTACGTGGCTCAACAAATCTCATCAAATCTCTAGGGCTCCCCAGATAAAAAAGTGATTCTGTACTGTTCTGTACAGTTCTGTATTATTTGATCATTATTTGATCTATTTCCATGGTGATTTTCTTGTCATTTTGGGGACTTAGGTCATTGGGCAAGTCTACAACTTTCTGTTTTTGGTGGAGCTGATCTTCCGACTTGTTGGTCTTGGAGACCTAGCTGCAAAGGGTGCTTTTCCAGGGAGATCAGATGCATTGTGATGTGTTCATGCTGTTTATGTAAAAACAGCATAATTTCATGATTTAATGTTTAAATCTAGTTTAATTGAATCAGAGAGACGTTCAGATTCTTACTATTTTACTGATCTGTGCGAAGACACACTGAGTAGATGGGAGGTAGATACAGATACTCGTACTCCAGATACACTACATTTTCCATCAGTTTCCTGTCCTTAAATGCAACTATTATATGCAACAATGTGCAACATCTTGCCCTGATGGAATGAGGATGCATGAGTCCTCAATGACGGTTTCAGTGAATTTCCACTTTGCTGCTGAGGACCTGCTCTCTTCTTCAAGGGAGAAAGTTGGGCCTGGAACTGCATGGACCTGCTGATCGTGGGCAGTGCCATTTTCGAGACCTTGGTTCAGGTGCCCTACAGACATGGCCATCCTGTGATCGCCCGGAGCATACTTGAGCTGTCACCCATGAGCATCCATGAGCCAATGAAACACATGTCTTGCGCCAGATCACATTGACTTTGATATACGCAGACACTTGGATGCATTTGAATATGTTTGAATTCTGTTCAGCCTTGAAAGTCACTTCAATTCAAGGGCTGAAGGGCCGACAGCCAAGGGCGCTCCCCCCAACACTGGTGTGGAGAGTTTGTCGAATTTGCGGGTCATCCGAATCGTTCGCATCACCCGGCTGGTGCGCCTCACGCGCATTGCGCGGATCACACGATGCTTGGCACCTGGCAGACTTTGAGGCTTCCTTTGTTGCCCCTCCTTTGCCCCCAACTGCCTTCGAACAGAGCAATTTCTGAGCTGCCTTGAAAAAAATCGCGTGAAGGTTCAGAGCAATTCCTCGGGATTCTGAGAGGGCATAGAGGAGCAAGAAGGCAGTTATGACAAGCTATGAATCTGTGATAATTGATCGGGATGGATGGATGGATGGATGGATGGATGGACGGATGGATGGATGGATGGATACAGTAGATAGATTGGTTGATTGACATTGATTGATTGATTGATTGATTGATAAAAGTGAGTGCACACTTCTTGCCTCCCAAGCAGTCGCGTTCAACCCGCTGAGGATTCATCAAAGCTTTGAGGACATTGGTGAGTTCCATCGTTTTCACCTTGAAGTCCCTGATCTGGGCCACCGTCCTGTTGTGTTTGATCATCTACGGGTCACTGGATTGCACTTGCATCAGTGCTGCATCAGCATCTCACTTGGAAGCATGGGCAAATGAAACCTCATTTGTCCTTCAAGGGGCGCACCAAAGGTAGAGGCCAAACTGCTTTGAACAATATTATAAAAACTTGGCACAACGTTTATATAGCGCACGAACTTTAAAGAAGTGGCAATTTCTCGGGGCGTCTTCTGAGGTTTGGCATTGTCTTCACTCAAGCGGCCGTGATGTTTGGGGCAAGCTCCACGGAGAGCCTCTTGGGCTAATCAGATCCAATCAGAGTGCATATCTCTTCACCATGTATTCACTTCCCAGGACGAGAAAATACGAGGAACGCTATCAACACCTGATGCAGTGGATGTTGAGCAGTGGAAAAAGGGTCTAAGCCATGTAAACATGTAGAACTGTAGAAACATATAGAAACCAACAAAAGAAGTGGAGATTCTTGGGGTATACAATGGTATACAATTCAACATTTCTAGATACATGCAGGTTTGTGAGTAGCCATCAGTGCTATGTGAGCTCGGGTCAAAACTAGGCCCAGAGTGGATATGGGGAAGCGTTGTGACATGCCGCTGGTGCAGAGTGTGCACAGGTCCGACAATGGAGACCTTGGATGGCATCGACTTGTACTGGTCTGATTTACCCACTTCCATGCTGACTTTGTTCATGCCTGGTTCTCAGGGGGGCGTGGCTGTGGGGTCGCTTCAGATTCTGGCTGTTTGAATCATGATTCATCAAAAATAGGAGGGACAACGAGTCGGGACGTCATAGGACAGACAGGGTGCCATTCAACCCAATGCACAGACATGCCACATACGTATACAGTATACATATATGATATATGTATTGATTGAACAACATCATCACTGAATCATCAAGTATATAGGCCTATACCCATGTTTATTGGTTGCAGATGAGGATTGATCAGTGTTGCGGGTATTGTGGAAATCCAGAAAGGCTCAACTCTATCCTTTTTCGGCCCTTTCGGCCTTCAAGTGCAAGGAATCTTGAACCATATCATGTCAGTGGGTATCTTGTTGTCTTTTATGCGTTTCTATGGTTTTTCCCGCTGGCCTAGCTTCCAAGCTGTCTGTTTGCTTGACTATCTTGACTCTTCTCAGACATTGTAGCAAGACAGCTGCTGTCAGCACTGTTCACAGCCATTGTGACCAAGGAGTATCACAGGCGGTCTCAGTTGGGAAGCAGCCTTGAGACCCATGCAAAAGGTGTCTCCTTTTTGCGTGTCTTGGACATAAGCTTCCGATGGTGCTCAAGCCCTCTTAAGGCCAGAACAGTCCATTAATGTCCATTGATTGGGCCAGTAATAGCAGATCTGCCAACGCTGGGAAGCTCAGGTCTTCCTTCTGCTCTTCTACATTTCATTTTCTTATTTTGCGGCACCTCGACTTGGAGTTGGTTGCAGAGAATGGTCATGTTTGCTGTTTTGGCCCTGATGGTTCAGTCTGCTGCTGCAAATGCAAAATCAGGTTTTAAACGTGGTTACGGGCGTGTTTTGCCAAAGCGTGCCTTGGCTTTTGATGCATAAGTTTTGCCGCCCGAATGTGCAAAACTGTTGGTGATCTCAGCGAGGCGATCGAATCTGCCCAAAGTGATCACGCAGCTTAGCTTCACGCCATTTCCTGATGTTTCATGGACGTCCACCGCCAGCTTAATGATATAATATATTATAATATTAGATAACTTAATCTGGAGTAATTGTTAAGTTGTGGATTTTGTAATTGGATTAATTGGATTAATTGGATTAATTGGATGAATTGGATTAATTGGATTGCACATCAATTGCTTTTGGATTACACTGCCCAACAATCTTGACATCTCTTAAGACTTAAGACCATTTTTGCTTGATAGTGACTGATAGCGTTCGGTGTAGCCAACGTTGGGATTGGTATATTTGCTCCGATCCCAGTCTCAGGAAATGATCATGCAGAACATCATTGCAAACAAAGAGGCTTCAGATGGCTTCAGCAATTCGATCGAAAGTCGCCAGCTGCAGCAATTCGATCACACGTTTGTCAACTGGCAGAGAAGTCTTGCCATGCTCGCACCACAAAATCTCACATACTCTCACTATCCTTGGATTGGAGCAACTTTGTTCTTTTTGATAGATGTTATACTGATGTTATACTGATGTTATGCTAATGTTATAGTTGTTTCATGTTGTTTTGGAGCTCACTGGCAGGCGCATATTCGGAAGGTCAGATCCTTGTTTACAAACTTGGATGCTGACGACTCCGGCTACATCAGCCTCAAGGAGCTAGAGCAGAACATCGACAAAAAGTCGGCCACTGGATGGAAGTGTTGAGACATTTGGGGAGATATCATTTGGGACATTTGAGAAAAGTGAACATAGTTGAGAAGTTGAGTTGAGATACAAAATTTGAACGAAAGTGGTTTAGCCGTGTTTAGCCAATGAACATATTATGAATCGATTTGCCAACAAAATTGGGGATTCAAACCTGCCCAAACAAAATGCTTCAGTGGGGTCTTGGGGATGAAATCATGCTGAGCTTGAACAAAGTTTCTTAAAAGATCTTAAAAGTGGTTAGCTCCAACTGGTCACCGTTTTGAGAAACAATCACATGTTTTTCCTTACAGGGGTTATAAGTCCTTTTCAAAGGGAGGACCATTTATTTAGGGCATGTTTTTCGAAGTTTAGTTTTTTTTTGTCTCCCCTCTCTACTGTGCTGCTTCTAGGCTTTTCTGTTTTTTTTTGCTTCTCTGCTTTTTTGTTTCTTTTTGCTTCTACGCTTCTCTATTGTGTTTGCTTCTCTGCTTCTCTGTTTTTTTGGCTTTC
Organism: Cladocopium goreaui; assembly: GCA_947184155.2. Taxonomy (NCBI): domain Eukaryota; class Dinophyceae; order Suessiales; family Symbiodiniaceae; genus Cladocopium; species Cladocopium goreaui. The sequence continues at coordinate 69,214 of CAMXCT020000830.1, forward strand.
TGTTTTTTTTGCTTCTCTGTATTTTTGCTTTTCTTTTTTTTGGCTTCCACTTCTTTGTTTGCTTCTCTGTTTTTCTGCTTGTCTGTTTTGTGTTTCTCCGTTTTTTGTTCTCTGCTTTGTATTTTTTCTGCGTTCGTTTCTTTTTATCTACTTGCTTCCTTGTCGTTCTGATTGATTACAAGGGCACGAACGACAAGAGCAGCAAATACAAAAAGAACAACGAGAACAACACAGGTAACCAAAGCAACAATTTAACAAGAGTAACATGAACAGCAAGAGAAACAATAACAACTACAACGGCAACCATGCTTCCTCTTGTTGCATGCTTTCGTTGTTGCCCTTTTTGGTATCTTTGCGTTGGTGTAAAGACCATGATCTAAATGAGCTGGTAACAAGTTGAAATTTTACAATGCTTTAGTTTAACCAACATGGAAAGTCACCATGCAAAATGAAAGGTTGAAGTTCAACAATGTTGCAAATGTCATTTGCTAAATCCTGCAAATACCATGCAACATGAAAGGCTCTATCTTCCAAATGTCGCAGATGCCATGCAAAATGCGAGGTTCTATCTCCACAATGCAGGTTGAGGTTGCAGAATGCTGAACATATTGCATCATATTGCACATACCACGCACACTCTGTTGTTCGTTTCTCTGCTTTTTTGGCCTTGATTGTTTCGCCAGCTTTCTTTCTTCTTGGCTTTGCAAAGCTGTACGGCTTCTTGACTTCATGGCTTTGTTTGTGTTCACCTGTTCACCGCAACCAACGCCACAAGCGTCAGGAAATCACAAACGAGGCCTACACCCAAACAAAGACCACAACATCAACAGTTGTTGGTGTGTTCGCTACCCCAACAACAACCACAACAGCAACAGCAACAACAAAAACAACAGCAACATCGAAAGCAACAACAACAAGAAACTACTATTACAACTATAACTGTAGCTACAAATACAAAAACTACACCAACTAGAACAGCGGCTATAACTGCAACAAGAATAACAAAACAAACAAGAATAAACGACTATATAACAGACGACAACCAACCACCAACAACTAACAACAACTTGCAAATAGCATGCCAAATGAAAGATTCCAGCTCCAAAATGCTGCAAATACATGCAAAGATCATGCAAAATCAAAGGTTCCAGCTCCCAATGGTTGCAACTGGCAAGCAAAATGGAAGGATCCAGCTGCAAAATGCTGCAAAAAGCAGTTCCAACTATAAAATGCTGCTAATACATGCTAATACTAGTAGTATGCAAGATGGAAGGTTCTAGCTTTAAAATGCTGTGCGTAGCATGCAAAATGAAAGGTTCCAGCTCCAAAAAGTTGCAAATAGCATTGAAAAAGGGCACGACCAGGAATCCCCCCCAAAAACCTAAACAAAAAAAGATAAATTGCCTAAACATCCCGAAACAATTTCCTACTCTTTTCAAAGTACTGTGAGCATTCTTAAGATTCACTGGAGATGCTGAATTTTGGCTTGGTCTTGGTCTACCAATTTGTCTCCTGGTGTTCGGCATGCGAGCTGTCCTTGTCTTTATCGAACTTGTCTGATCTGTCCTTGTTTGCAACCTCCATTCTTGTTCGACGGGCAACTTCAGGAAGCGCGACTTGTTAAAGTCGACAGATGATTACAGATTCTCTTCTCTTTGAAGTCTATTCTGATAGGATTAAACAGGATTAAAACTGAAACGGATCAGATACTTCTAATGATGCCTTTCGTTGACTTGCTCTATGGGCTTGGCCCAACATTTCATAGAATGGTTGGCGTCCAGATCATCATAATATGTGGATAAGCTATGTTTTTTATTTGTCTGAAGCACATCAGTCCCGCTTTCGATTGGTCATGATTCATTTTGTACTGTAGTGGCCTAATGCCACTGCCAATACCCGATGAGGATAAACGTTGACTCAGTATTGTTCAAAGTATTTTCGTTTACTTTCGTTAGTTATATATCTGCCAGTTGTCTGTTGTTGATACGCATGACATATGATAGGACGTCTGATATGTGATCTATATACAGAGATATTACATCGTACAATATGATATTGTATACTTGATTATATCATATTATATCCATTTCATTTCATGCCATTTCTATTCTATTTCTATCTCAGACCATGTAGAAAAATCTTTGAATCCGTGGATTTCCCAGGTGACCACCTACTTTGAAGCCCTGGAGCTGGATGTGCACGATGCGTCGGAGCCCATCCTTGTTGAGTGAAAGTTAGAGTCAAACGTCCCGTATTCTGCGTAATAACATTTAATAACAATACATGGTCATAGTATGGCAATGTATGTCATATTGGATTCCCACTTTTTCCGTAGTGTTTAGGAGTTTCGACAGGTGAAGTGATTCCCAGGAGTCAATTCAGTTTAACTTTGGAAGATATGTCAGCGCCCGAACGTTGAGTGGCTCATGCGCTCCTCAGGTGGACATTTTTCAAATTGCTTGATACTGATGGTGGAGCGGCCATCGAAATTGAAGAGTTCCTCTGCTTCAAAGCAGATGCTTTTGGCAAAAGAAACAACAAAGGTAAGTTATCACAGATAGGATGTGTATTGCAGATATAGATTGGCTGACCAGCAAATGGGACCACGAGGACAGGTCATTGTTGCTGGCAAAATTTGGTGTTTATCTTCTTTGATTTGCCACTATCTCCTGATCCGCCCTCCTGTTCTTATGTCTTATGCATCCAATTGATTGGTTTGCTCAGATTTCTTTATACTGTATCTCATGACCGCAACACATTGACACATCAAGTTCACCTTCCAAGAGTTTGACCTCATAGACTCAGTTGTATTTGTAGAAGTGGCTTCCGTCATGATTGACAGTGTCGCTTTGGGCTTGCGTGGCTTTGCTATCTTGTCGGCTGGTGCCGAGGTTTTTGATGGGCTGTTGCTTGGTTACAAGTCATTAGATGGTGTCTCAATATTGAGATATACACCAAACTTGTCATTTGAATGGGGAACTTGATAGACCACTGTAGATTTTTGGATATTTTTGGGGTATACGGTATACCCTGTTTTGGGATAACCACAGGTAGCTGCCAACTCGCACTCAAAATCTGTTTAACTATGGGTAGGACCGTGTACCAGGTGATTTTATGAACCTTTACTTTTGCTGGACTGTTCATCCTGCATCTAAGGGAAATGAACAAGATAACTATGACATACTTTGACCATCTCCCCACATAGTGGAGATAGATTGATTTCACTATGTTTTGGGCTTGACATTAGAACCCTGACGGTTCGGTGGCCGGTCTATGCTCCTCTTCTTTCTCCAAAGAGGCACCGGGTAGTACTCGGATAGAGTATCAGGCTATATCAATGTACCGACAAACATGTTTTTATTACTGCTACAGCGGCTACATCAATACTTCTTGTGATTTGCTGGACCTTTGGCACTGGACGCTTCGCCTTCTTCGCCCAAAAATGAGCTCCATGGCCTTCCGAAAGCATGCTTGCCTTTAAACATGCCGCTTGGGTTTGTCCAAACAACGGGTTTACCCCAAGACTGGAGTTTTTCGAAACATGTCGAATGGTCCACTGAATTTGAGATACCTTATTTTTGGACAAACCCATGTGCCAGGAACAGATGTAGAATTCACCTTAACATACCTTAACTATAATTGTTGATTGTGGAGATGACAGCAATACTTCGGGTATAACATAAAATAGGTTTATTACTTTATTACTATAGTAATACATAGTAATACTATATTTATTACTTTGGTTTCCGCATAAATCGGATGCTCTAAATTTGGGCCTCAAATTTTTGACCAAAGTAATCACCTGAATTCACCTAATTTCGTCTTCCATTGAAACTCAACCCAATGCCCCAATGCCCATGTTGTTATTCTTAAAAAAATTGTATGAATTGTATGATGCTTCAATATACTTCACCTATATCAACCATTTTTATTCAGAAAAATATAGGCATTTTGTTGTTGGGCTTCCGAGGTCTTCGCCTCCGCGGCCCTGCTCGTGCCTTGGATCTGGTGCCTTGACAAAGAAATGTTGGCAAAGTAATACTAAGACATATTGATGATATATTAATGATGAAATGATATTACTATATATATATATATTACATTATATTACCTATATTATATATATAAATAATGATATGAATGTATGCATGTATGGAAATAATGTATGAATATATGCATGTATATATATATATACATATGGTTAACTAACAACTGATCATGGGAGTTTTTGTTTTAGAATGCTTAAGTCGAGTCAACAGATAACTATAATACATGGTATATACTGCAACCACATATTTAGATAGTGGTAGTTTTCATAGATAATGGGCTGGAATTGATATCATATGGTGATCTCACGGGGATATCATGGGATAACCCATCTGGGATAACGGGGCAAACCCAGCAGAAACCCAGTGGGTTGATTATCAACATTCTCACCTAAAAATCAAGTGATTCTGGGGTAAACAAGTCAAATCCAACGGGAAAGTGGTGAACAGCAATTTTCAGTGATCATGTCAGAATTGCAATGTCATCTTCATGTTACTGATATTCTTTATATACATTTCTTTATTACCAGCAGGTTGTGCCATCCTCTTGCTGCTTGCAAAACCCCAAAAGTATTGTCATTGGGCTGGAGCCCACAGATGTTGTTTGCTTGGTACGGGCCAGCGGGGTGCGGTGATATCTAGCGTTCCAAAATCTAGGTCTCTGTTAACATTGTATTTGTTGGTTGCCTTTGATGCCTTTGGATTCTTTTGGGTGGTTTTGATGGTCAGAGGGAGTTTGTTTCACCCAAAAACAGTGCAAAGCAGCGTCCTTTTGCCAAGAAAACTGAGTGACATCGAAAAATATACTTCTGTACTGTATATGTTCTTTGATGTTCTTTACATCTATCCTCTGTCTGGGGGGAACATGACAAAGAAACCCGAGACTCCTTCGAGACTCCTGTCTGCAGGCGAAGATGCAGCATGAACAGAACTGGATGTCACAACAACTTGGTCAATTCATGGGCCACGTGGAGGTCTAGCTGAGTGGATCACCGATTTGATTCTGACTTTCCAACATCTTCCTGGCGCCAAGATGTTTGGGATGATACAGGATATAGATAGGATTAACAGGATGCAGATGTAGATGGATGTAGGTTTTGTTGATTTTTGCTGATTTTTGCTGATTTTTGCTGCCTCAGTGGCAATATGTTGCAATATGTTTTTGATCCTCGGGTGTCTCGGAGATAAAATCGGAGTGTGATCCATTTCGATCCATTTCGATCCTGTTCCATGGACATCATGTGCTCAGAACGGCAGGTGAATTTGAAGAAGTTGGAGACCGGCATTGTCAAACTTTGCGTGCCCTGGTTTAAACATTGTTTAAACATTGTTTGAACATATTTTTTTTTGAAATATCATGATTATCATGTGGAAGTGCCTCATCTTTCTTGAGAGCACCATGTTTTTTGGCGTCTGGAAAGACACTCTTTGTCAATTTCATAAAGAATCACAAAAGTTCCGAGTTCCTACTGCATGACACTGAAGTGCCACGTAGTTTGAGGGGATGACCATGGATGACCCAATGAACCATGACCCAATGAAGCGTGACGATCCGTGGTGGAAGGAGGTGCAGATGGAGCTCTCGACCATGGGCAGCAAAGGAGCTGCTCCGAATATGTTGAAATTTGGAAAACCCAACTGCCACTTCCCATCACTTCCCCGCAGAGCCGCGAAAGTGGCCTAGTATAGTCAGTATAGTCATCTAGACATTTAGAGTAGCCAATTTTGACTTGGTAGAGTGATTGTTTTTGGATCATCGAGCATAAAGGAAATATATGGAAATATCATTTGACTGTGTGCTGCACTCGAAACGCCAGCTTGGGTCACGCTGGTTGTTCACAGAGATGGTTGCTGACCATGAAGACATCAACACCTTGGAGATCACATCACAACAATAGCTGCTTTGATTAACAGGTGTAGCACGTGCTATTTTTGATATTTTTTGATTGATCAGGTGCCCAAAGTTTCTTTCGAAATTGCCGAGCTTTGAAAGATGCCCTGAAGATTCAGGTCCCAACATGTCCCAACCATTTTTGAACAACTTTTTGGACCGTATCAATTCGTATCATGTGGGGCCTCTAAAGTGACGATACATGACGTGTCGGTGAATGGACTCTGTTGCACCTCGGTCACCTCGAAGTCGCTGCGCAGTATCGCTGTCCAACATGCTATCTCCTCAGGCCCAGGGTCGACATGCACTTCATCGGGCAGTATTGGGGGAGTGGTGTTCAGATGATTTGATGCTCATGCCGCATGCCATAGACTTTGGCATTTGGTTGTATAACTAGTATGTATATATATATATACTGTATATAATATGATACAGTACACTGTACACTTTATATATAAACTATCTGACCTTTCTGCGCTTTTTGACGTCATGAAAGAAATTCATCGGCATTGGCCCTTGATTGGCAGGTGTATCCGAAGGCAAAGGAACCGAAACTGCCCGAGGCCAGATTTGGCCTCCGGAAAGATGGGACGGGACGCATTGAAATTCACAGGACACAGGAACGAGGCTACGAGGCCCCATATGGCCCCATATGGCCCCATATGGCCCCATACCTTTAGAATGTCTGAGGATGTCTGGGGAGTATCGCAGGAGTTACAACCGCAGTTTGGGTATGTTTGGGTATTTCGGTATTTCATGTGAATTCTTGGGTTAAGCCTCAGAATCAACTGGCGATGACTTCGCAAGGTGCTGACCAACCGCGTTGCCAGGTTGAAGAGCAACATTCACAAGAAGCGTCGCAAGGAGCTTCAGAGGCAGGACAGAAGGATCTTCCTTGAGCTACTGTTTGGAAAATGTTTGAAATGGAATGCAGAAATTCTGCTGTCAATTCTTGATTCTTGGCATATTCAAATATGTTCAAGTGTTCGCATCAAGATCCACTCACAATCAGGGAGCTGCAATGAGTTACATTTTGCACGTTGGATTGGAGATTTGAACGGCACCAGCATGCACCAGCACAGCAAATTCCTGTGAAGGTGGATGCGATTGAGACCTGTGAGACTCCCGGCCACGTCACGCACGTCAATGCGATCCTTCCTGGTCTAGCCAGGGCTCAGGTGCAGATTCGGTTCCCGAGTTGAGATCATGCTCTGAAACTTGAACCATCTTGAACCATCGTTACAATATGTTACAATTTGTTCTATGTCTTGCTATGAAACTTGATGGGCGTACTCTGGCCAATGCCAATCATAGCCAATAGGGGTAGAGATATGTAGAGATGTACATGGCTCACACGGTTCACAAAATTGTGGGCCAAGGCCAGGATGAGTATATAAATTATATATAAATTATTAATTTTAGCCCATTTTACATGCATATTGCATGAATATCTTTTCAGTTTCTCGGACCATGATGACGATGCCTCGGCATTGGAGGACAACGTTCTGGTTTGCGAAAGTTGGCCTGAGCAACTGTAGGCGCCCGCACCAGGCTCGCAGCACATCTCACATCATCTCACCCACTTTGTTGTTGAGTTTGGTGAAACTTCATTGCGGAGGAACTAACATTCAAATGTATTCAAATGTGACTCTGTTTGCTTACTTCGTCATTTGAGGGTGCTGGAAAATGGTGGAACACTGGACACGAAATGAGCGCACTTTTTTCTGCAGTTGTCACGGCACATCACGGCACTGCTAGGCCTGCTAGGCTTACACATCTTGACCGACGAATGCCGGTGCATGTCACGGCAAAAGCCCGTTGCTTTGTGCAAATTCGAGTAATTTTTCTCCGAGACCAGCTGAATCCTGTCACATCTGCAAAGAGAGCCATGTAGAGCCATTTATCTGGTTTTATCTTGTCATTGCACAAGATGTGACCTGTTGACCTGTTGAGGATCTATATGAAACAAACCTCTACAAGTCTTGATCTTCAGAGTTTCTCTCTTCGCCTGAAGAGGAAATGGACTCATCGGGTGATGGGTCCTGATATTCTCCCAAACATCATAGCTCGGTATTCAATATAACACATGATAACGATTGATAACGCCTTTAAAGATAAACTGCGGCTGACGGTCAAACGAGCTCTGCCCCTGTGTCTCAAGATGGCATCCGAAAGATCCAGAGACGATTAGACATGGCTGGGGACGGTTTTTTGGCTCCTCTTCAGACGAACAATGACTCAATGACCTTGAGATGGTTTGTAGGACTATGATCAATGATCATCAATGATCATCAATGATCAAGATCCCAGGCAATGCGTAGCGACAACTCGCGACCATTCGCGACCTCTTCGCCGCCGCCATTCTTTTCCCAATGGTGAAGAGTTTCAGCCTGGTGCTGGTATGGTACTGGTATGGAGACAGTATGATGAAGACAGATGGGCCTTGTTTCACCCGGAAAAAAGCAGAGATGTGCAGAGAGGTGCAGGTTGTGTGCCAAGATGTACCAAGCCAAGTGTAGTGCAAAGTGACTCGAATTGAGTCTAGCAGAATGATATTTGCTTTTTCATCTTCTGTCTGAAGACATAGAAGATGATCACATACGCGTTCGCTTCTGGTATGTCTTTCATTGGTTTTCCATGTCAATGGACTCAGTCAGACAATGCTGACAATCACTTCAACTTGTTCCTGTGCATTAGTCACGTCAGTCACGTTCGTCACGTTGGCCATTTGTTGTTGCCGTGCATCAGTGCTGCAAAGCTTGAACCTGTTGTCATCTGTTGTCCATAATGGGATGCCAGTGGATGATTCAAGATGCCTGCCGCATCCTGCCGCCATTTTCAGTGCACAAATTATCTCTAGCGAGTGTTGTGTCTCGTTGTGTCTCTTTGTGTCTCTTTGTCGCAAACATGGCAGCCCCTGAAACTTGGATCGATTGGATCGGCTTGGTTATCAGAGTGGTCACGGCATGTCACGGCAGTCATTCGACACTGTAGGGTCGACAGATGTCGACAGGCTGTCGGCAGGTGTGGTCTTTGGGCCACCATCTGGCCAAATTGGTTGCTATTCCATACAATTCGATTATTTTGATAATATGGCTGGACACGTGTAAATCAGTCATATGAATTATACAAGATAATTACTGACATACATCTGACTGATGAATCACTGAGCCGGAAAAGAAGGTTCGCACCCCACCCAGAACCTACGTTCCAGTACTTGTGGGAGGCGCCGACCATATTATGATACTGTATGTAGGATCTAATTTGCCCAACCATGCCAAAGCAATGCAAAAGACAGAGAACACATGGAAGTTCATACCAAACCGAACATGATACATAGTGTAGATTCACGACGTGGATGTAGAAGCTTCAATACTGCCTCTGTGGAATCCGAAACAACGCAAAAACATTTTGCAGGACTGATTCTTGGTTTCAGCCTGAGAAGAGCAATTTCTTTTTTGGCAAGCGATTGTCCTTTTCGTTTTGTACCAAAGGTGTTTCCGGTTATTGTTTCTTGGGCTGAAACAAAAACTGGGGAGAACTTATTACGAAAGCCAACCGACAGGCAAGGCTTAGTTGTTGGTTGCGAACGTAGTGAGTTTAGGGGGTCTGAGGGCAGTGGCTGACTATTGCGTCAAAATGGTGGAAATGCAATTTGTTTAAGTCGAAAATTATGGTGGGTCCTTTTCCGGGTCATATACCAGGTCGCAATTTTTGACGGTAGGGCTTCGATTCCCCCCTGGTCCGCAAACTGTGAGGCTGAGCGGTAAGGGTTTTGCCACTAGATGAACTCCAACGGCTGATATGGTCCGTTGGGTTTGACACTGAAGATGGCTAAACCACAATTGGACTTTTTTTGTAATTGCGAAGCATAGATGCAGAAATTACGTATTAGGTGGACCCGCTAAAGTCGTTTACTCGTCGTAGATTGTTGAAGTTCAACGGGTTTTGGGGCACGTCATGCTTGAACTTTTGATGGATCTTATCCTTGGGTCTTGTTGGATTTGGGTGAAGCTTGTGATGGATAAAGCGCTTAAGGAGGTGTGTTGGCTGGACGAGCTGTGAGGGGGGTGAAGCAATGTCATGTATGGAGCAAACGCGGTTACCGACTCCTGCCTTGCGAGCTTTAAAAAGGGACTCTGCACATTCAACCCTCGCTGGCTTTCTTTCCCTCCCTCTCAGGTTGTGACTGCTGAAAATAATACGTCACAATATTTTACCTGCATACAAGATCAAAAGCTAACCCATCCTTTTCATGTTTTAATTTTCCGTATCCATGGATTTAAACTATCATGTTCATTTACATGTATCTACATTGCATAAACGCTGACTCTGCACAACGTCAGTTGTTTACGTCTGTTCTGTTGCAGGAAAGCAAAAGTCTTGAGTGAACAATTAAGAAACAAAGAGTTGCTGGGCAAAACAACGCAATCCTTCAGAACACAATTCATGCTTTAACAGAAAAGAATACAAAAGACCGCGCTCTTTGTTCCATGTACTTCAAGTGGTGGACCACAACGAATTTGTATTCACTAACTTCTGCAAAGGCCAAATGAAGTAATCTGGGACGATTCGCCTTCTGTTGCGGTCATGATGTTTCCAACGTTTATTGTCCGATTCGTTTACGAGTCTTTAACAAACCCAGCTTCACCACATTTCGTTGTTGGTCAGGAGAGGCTTGTTATCTTCCCAACCTCCTTGTCAGCAGCTACAGACGTTACAAGTCATAAAACTGAATGCCAAAGCAACGCTAGCAAAGATCGCAGTCGCTTTGCTTGCCCACACTCCCATGCCAGCATGCCTTCTGACATGGATTTGGCATTTCAATTGATGAATCACGATTAATCTTGATGTTGTACTCTTGGACAGTTTTTCCGACGCGTTTCTGATGCTGGGTCTGCTTTTCAGGCTGTTGCCCTTTCCTGGTTCCTTGTTTGGGTATTGCGCTGAAAAGCACATTTTTTCACGCGCTCAGGATTTTATGAATTGTTTAGAAATCACAGTATGTTTGATTGAAGAGCAATTTCTTGGAGAAAAACCAACACTTGTAACACTGCACTTGCGACGATGCATGACTGTTCTCTTAGTTCAATGTTGCTTTTGGCAACCACTTCCCTTTATTGGGGGTATATTGATGTATATTGTTGAGTCAACATCTTACGCATGTTATATACAGTAAATATGCACAAAAACAACGTGTTTGGATATGTTCTTGGGGTATAGGCCGGTATCGGTGTGTTTGGGTTCTGAGGGCGCCTCCATCATATTTCTATGTTTTTCTATGAGTCAAAAATAATACACACATTGTACCTCTGAAATACATCCATTGTACATTAAATCAAATTATACATAGATTACATGTGGCAATATACACATACACACGATTCTCTCACTCTCTCTCTCCGTCTCTCTCTCTCTCTAGATATACAATTTCATATGTACTCAGTGAGCACTGTCTACTGTGTTTGTGGAGTTCCATGTACTTTGTTGGAATGCATTCAAATAAAGTAACATGGCCCATGTTCTCTGTGAGAGAAGTGGAGAAGTGACCCTGCCCACTAAGGAAATTGTCATCCACAGGGACGACATCATCAAAGAAGGATTTCTTGTGAAGCAGTGTGAACCCCAAAGTTGATGCTGCTGAGCTGCTGTGTCGCAGGGTTTGTGTTTCAGAAACAATGGTAGATTTGGAACCGTGACAGCATTCAAGACGCACTTCGTTCAGAGAAATCCGCAAGTCTCATTACCGTAAAACCAACATAAACCAACAACACTACATCGCTTGGCGTAGGCGTAGTTCCATCAGCCACCCGACTTGACAAGACTTGAAGAGTTCCTTGATCACCAGCAAAGGTCGAAGCACATGAAAGAATGGAGAAGGCTTTTTGACGGATTTGGACAGATGGGTGTGGAAAACATTGGAAAAATAATTGAACATCCACAGACTATTCGTGGCGCATCTAATGACTCTTCTTGAAAAGACCACAGGCATCGCTATGACCGCTATGATTTGGATTTCTTCACAGCTGCTTAGCTGTGCAGTGTGTAAAGTCCTTTAAGATCTTTAATGTCAAGCCACTTGGAATCCTCTTTGAATTTCGCAAGAATCTATAAGATCGGACTCATTTTAGCAACAAAATATGTAAATTCAAAAACGGTAGCAGTTGCTGCATGGCGCAGGCGTTGGTTTGTCCTCACTCCACAGTACTTATGCAGTTTCAAGTCTCAGGGTGCTCTTCTCAGAAGATTGCATGCCGGGCCATTCGGGGGATGGATCGAAATTCGAAACCCACAGAAACCACGGTTAATCCGAATAATTAACGAATACTGTCGATCAGAGCATGCACATTCCTGAAGCCAAGACTGGCGATTTGCACTCGGAATTTGTCACCGCAGTGTGAAATGGCTGCAGGTCTTTTTACAATTGTTCCAATGCGCACGAATGAGGAAATGCTCGTTGTTTGCTTGAGATTCATAAGTTGGTGATTCCAGGTGAGTATCGAAATCCGACCGAGCACATCAGGTGCCAAAAGATTAGCTGATGCTGTTCAACCGTGTATACGTCTTCTGCACAGGTAAATGTGAGGCTTGCTTGGGAATACCAATTCAAGATAATTCAAGATTGTTCCCCAAAGGCACTTTCTGAAAGTCTTTGGGAGTTCGGTGCTCGCCACTTGAGCGATAGGCTGGCAGAGTGCACCACAGTCAAGTCTGCTGATGAGGAAGAGTGCAGGGCTGGCTGTAACAACCATACGGCTGTAGGGTTCCAGCAGTTTGCGCATGTAGGTGTGATTATCTGAGGATTTGGGTAGGCATGCAATACAAAATTCAAAGGTTTGCAGGTTTGTCCCTAGCTGAAGGACCATTTGCATACCATTTGCATACCATTTGCATACCATTTGCATGTTCTTAAGTTGCCTCTAGGACACCGGCAAAGAGAACTCGTTCCGCGTAGACACACCTGGACGTGTTGCATGCTCAACTCCAGATTCTTTTTTTCCAGTGAATCCATCCAATCATCCAGTGATTGGATGGTACATCTTGCATCACATTGCAGTTTATGAATGACTTCAGGTCTTCTACCTGATTGCAGATTCATCGCCGGATAAAGCTTGGCACCCAGTACTTTCTGGTGGTAGGTGACGGTGTTTTTGAAGTTTGGATGCCCCCAAATCAAACTAGTTTGGTTTCCCTTGGGTTTCAAATGGACGCTTTCAGAATAACAATTTTGGCAAACTGCTGAAATCACCGTTGAATTCACACGAAATCATAGCGATGCTGCAGGAATCTTGGATTGGCCACATTGGGCGACAGATGGTGAGACCAGCAGCACCTCTCTCAGACATCTGAATTGCCACAAGTCACATCAAGCTGAATCCTGAGATATGCTGAGATATGCTGAGTATGTCCATGGTCCCTCTAGGTACTGGTGGACGATCAAGGTTTTGAGTGAGAGGCATGAAGATGCCTGCCAATTCAATCTGATCGGTGACGAAGAAGTCTGAACTATGATTGCTGCAGTGGTGGTTGTGATGGATGGTCATAGCAACTCGAAAAAAATCGTTTAAGTTTATATAGTATTATATAGTTGTTGTTCTGTTTTTTTGTAATAGCAACAAGTCAAGCTAACCTTGCAGCAGGGCTGTCTCACCTTCCTTTGGGTGTGCTTTTGGGCATGCCACCTTTTGCCGGAGCGAGGAAAGAGCAATTCATCTGAACGATGTACAGTTCAGGCCCCTTAGCGGTCTCCGCATGAGGTCAAAACAGTGGCGGCTTCCAGCTGTGACAAGATGTGACCGGTCAGTGGCACTGTGGGCCGGGCAAGAATGCCAACGAATGCCAAAGAAATGCCTCTAGTGCAGTTCGGCAAGGCCAACTGATTAGATGGATCTACAGTAAATGGCAGATTGTGGTCCCATGCCAATGTGGTGCCAATATTCACCCCGCTTCGCGTGGGGTGGCCGCCCACACCGCAGGTTTATTTCGGTCCGTGAGGGGCTAAGGGTGGTTTTCCCCCGTGGGGGCTCCCCAAGCTAAGAATTTGCACTTCCCCCCCCCGTGGGGGCTCCCCAAGCTAGGGAATTTTCACTTTTCCCCCCCGTGGGGGCTCCCCAAGCTAGGGAATTTTCACTTTTCCCCCCCGTGGGGGCTCCCCAAGCTAGGGAATTTTCACTTTTCCCCCCCGTGGGGGCTCCCCAAGCTAGGGAATTTTCACTTTTCCCCCCCGTGGGGGCTCCCCAAGCTAGGGAATTTTCACTTTTCCCCCCCGTGGGGGCTTCCCAAGCTAGGGAATTTTCACTTTTCCCCGCCGTGACAGCTTCCCAAGCTATGGAATTTTCACTTTTCCCTCCCTTGGAGGCTCTCCAAGCTGCGGAATTTCAAATAGCTAGACAACGACGCTTAGATAGTCCCCCAAATCCCGTGTTCTTTGAATGTGTTTCCATGTTTTTGCAATGGTTTCCTTCAAAGCACGGTACTTTACACTTTTGTCGCCATAAAACCGGTCGAAAACATCATGTTCGACAATGCTTCCAATTCCCTTATCTCCCCAACCGTTGAAAATACCGCTATTTACAGTGTTTTCTTCAATTTTTCCATGTTCCAATGCCGGTAGCCAACTCCAACATATATATAAGAAATCCTTCCAAAACATTGTTTTTGACAGTGTTTTTCCAATGTTTCCAGTCAAACAGACGGTAATTTACACGTTTTTTGCCATAAAGGCAGTAAATCCTTCCAAAACATTGCTTTTGACAGTGTTTTTGTAATGTTTCCAGTCAAGCATACGGTAATTTACACGTTTTTTGCTATAACGTCAGTCCAAAACACTTGTTTTTGCAGTGTTTTCAATGCTCTGGCATCCAAAAACCCTGCAAAATCTTGCTATGTACAATGTTTTTTTCATTTTTGGCCGTTTTTCCATTGCCGGAAAGCTACCAAAATGACCCAAAATTCCATTTCAATACCCTCTTGCGCTCAGACACCCAAAAATCCTCGAAAAATGTCGAAAACACCACCGTATTCTGGTCTCGGTGCGAAACCGTTTTTGGCCCCCCCCCAGCTAAAGCTGATATAGCGACTGCTATATTAACAAATGTCATTGAGCATTTAGTGTTGCTGTTTTGCCCCCCAATAAGCACGCCTTCACCGCCAAAGCGGTGTGGGCGGATTTCAAAAAGTCTAGATGTAAAGTCTAGATAAACCTTGAGCATCCTTGAACGTACCTCGTTGTTGCATCCACCAGTCATTTGGTTGTTCATGTCGGCCCAATAATTTGATTGTGCTGGCATTTGCCGTGCTGGACTTTCAAAGCTTTGCATGGGGCGCACTCGGGCAGATGCATGCGGAGCCCCAACCGCAGGCTCCAAGGGAATCGATTCGCAAGAACCGACATGGCTCCAGTGGCCACACAATGCATTTCTACATTTTGTGAGTTGAGCAGCGATTCCGAATTTAACTAATCTTGCTGTTCCCATTTCTTGTATGCCTTGCATCAGTGGCAGATGGCAGGAGGGATGAGAGCCCGGCATTGGTGGCTCTTTGTCGTATCCCTTGTGACCTGACTGCACCATCTGCACCATGTGCCAATTCCTGTCGACTGCCAAGTCCCAGGCTATCTGCTTCCAAGGGGTGAAGGCTGACAAGGACCAGCAAAATGTCATGCTTTGACACACAGATGCGCATGACTCCGTATGATACTCCAAGGTCTTGGTTTCCTGGGATCAAACATGCCACACTATTGATCTTTATTGTTGCATTATTGTCACGATTTTAATGACTTGGACAGTTCATAGGGGGAAATTCGGGAGATTCAGATTGATGGAGCTGTGGGCAGAGATCAGCGGAGTCATGTGACAGGTTTAGGTCATCCCGTCATCCCCATCCCTTGCAGCAGCTTGCAGCATCTTGCAGCATCTTGCAGGAAAACATTGTGAAACTCACCAAGTTCAACTTTGATGACAACGTCAAGCGGGGCGCTTGGTTTGTGAAGTTCTACGCACCTTGGTGCACTCATTGCCAGAGGCGGGGGGGGAATTCACCAATCAACGGAGATCACCGGAATGTCCAGTCCGGTGCCTGCAGGAAATCATTGGACAGTTTGGAAGAAATTGGAAAGGAAAAGCCCTCCATTCATTCCATTCATTCCATTCATTCCGCAGAAAGTCCCATAGGTGGAATTGGGGGTGAGTTTTTGTGAGTGACTTGTATCATTTTGTAACAGCAGCTTCGGGGCCGCTGGCAGGTTGGCTCCCATATGGGAGAAACTTGCAGATCAAGCTGTTTGCAGCTCAGTGGTCACTGCTGTGTTTGAAAGTTTGTGATGACCATTTGGGTGCTGGTGGTCGAAAGAAGTCCTTTTGATATCTTTTGATGATGCAATTTTTTTTGTGTCCTCAGTACTTGCATAGAGCAAAGAACATGATATATGATGATGGTGATTGATGGTGTATTCTCTGATTTCACTGATATCAGATAGCCGATAGCCGAGTTAAGAATGAGAGTGATTCTACCGGAGATCAGGCAGTGTTTCATGCTTTGATGATCATCAGAAGCAATCGCTGCAGCTGTTTGGAACAACTGATCATCTCAAGGCTCCAGCCAGATCCAAGAAAAAAAAACTAATCTCAACAAGCGCTGTAAATGTGCACAAAATGATATTGACATCATTTGACATCTATTGACCCACAGTAACAAGCCATGATTTGCCATGTTGGCAGGGCATCAGGGCATTCTGCCTGAGGTCTCGCAGGACTGGCCCGTGAAAATTGCGGATGCGGCCCTGACTGGTCTTACCGGGTCAAGCTGCCAAGCCGTCGTCGTCAGCCCCTTTCTCTGTTTGGATCATTTTGGATCCTCCTGTTCTTCCTTTTGGGTCCTTTTCCACACTCCTATATTATCTCCTATTTCAATCTATTTCAGATATTTCAGTTTGTTCTTTCAGCTGAGCAGTCTCCGGTACAATATTAGTACCGTCCTGCTAGCTTTCGTACCTCCCTGGCCTCAAGTCAGTTTTCCTCCTGGACTTGGAGATGTTGAAACTGGGAAGTCTGCCCGCAACTTTGGAGATGGTTCCGGGGTCCGGTTTAGAGACAAGTCCACCTTCGACACGTCTCCGAAATTTTGCATAGATGAGTTGCTTTGAAGAACAGATGCGTAGGAAGTAGCCACACCTCAAGCCACTTGTACTTCCATTAGGTTGTTGGGAAATGTTGGGAACAGCATCGAGAGGTGAATCAAAGGGACAGACATACGTGACATACCCGTACCATGCATTACCATGCCATATCCAGGGGATTGTGTCCACCAGTCCTGATGCAAATTGGGGAGATTTATGGGAGATTTAAGATATGCGTTTTGTTGGGCCCTTGCATGCCCTTGCGGTGGGCATCCTTATGTCGTACGGCATTGTTACAGCCAGGTGGACTGTACAGTTAGCAAAACTATCTGTGAGAAGGCCAACATCAAGGTGCCGATATTGAATGGGCCATGTTCATTCATAATTCATGTTTATCAGACTTTCTCACCGATCTGCAGCTCAATGTGTGCATGTTTGGTGGAGGCCGACGCAACATGACGCAACTAAAGTAACTAAAGCATCCATTTCTGCGAGTCCAGGCATTCCCCACGCTTGCCCTCATCAGTGAGGGCAAGTTGAAAGGCAAATATTCGGGAGAGGTGCTGAAATGGGCTGGTCAATGCTGGTCATACCATGTCCCAAAATGTCCGAAAAAGGGGTGGGTACCATGCCTTACGATGCTGGCCCATGGCTGATACTACTTGATAACCTGAAGAAATCTAATTGTGACAAGTCAGACAAGATCTGACAAGTAAGCTTGAGCCACTACAGTCACTACAGGCTTTGAATGTTTGCAAATTCCTTGGCTTGGCATGCAATGTGACATAATGTATACGAATGTGGGTTGGCTGAGTTGCCTTTTGGAGTTGTTGGGATCGGACTGGGATAGGATCAGGATCCAATTGCTGTGCAGATAGGAGCCATGGAATAGCCATGGAATAGCCATGGAATGCCTGGAATGCCGTGGTTGCCAGGCCACGGCAAGCGCCTTCCAAACTTGGCTCGCTGAGCAAGGTGTGCTGCAGGTGGAGTGCCGAACGCGTTGTTTTCGGTGACCTATTCGATGATTTCGATGGTAGCTCTGCAAATAGCATTGTCACATATTGTCACAAACTACAAAAGAGGGAAACATGGGAAACAAAGATGACAAAGACTCCCTTTATCAATGTCTTTTTCCATATTTTTCCATTGCGATGTTTCCCAGAAGGCATGGGTTTGTCCCCAAGCATTGTCCTCAGTTATTGTGTACTTGGGTTACTTGGGTTACATGATATGATATGATATGTTATCCCAAGCTAATTTTTGGCTGTCATTTGCAATGGTGAGACGTAGTATTTGTTGAGCAGCAGCGGTTGGGGAACTGAGGGGTCCGCAGCGTCTCAAAGCTTCTACCCATGTGTCGTGAACATGGCAAGCTGCATCCAATCAGACAGGCATCATTGCATGATATTGGCCCAAGAACTCATAGCCCTCTAACATTCCAGCATCAACATTCCCATCATTTCCCATCGAAACTTCAAGAAGAATCCGAGACAGAAACATAGAGAAACATAGAGAAACCAGATATCCAAATTATCCAAGGGATTTCAACAAATTCCAAGGGGAAGGCTTCCCGTGCTGTGCAAAGTCGGAGTGGCCTCAGCTTTCAGATGACAGTGCCAAGCGGTGTGGCTCCTGCGCCCTTTTCGGTTGCCAGGCCGAAAGGAACGACGGTGCCTAGGGTGATGTAGGGTGATACCGTACATTTAAAATCATTTAAACATGCTATTGCTGCTATTGGGTTGTATTTTTGTTGCATGCTGATGTATCAGGTTTTCCCTGGGTTTTTCTTGTCTGCGAAACATGCGCCCTCCAGTCAAAGATCGGAAGTACAGATGCACATAGATGCACATAGATGCACATAGATGCACATAGATGCACATAGATGCACGCAATATCAAAATGTTAATAATATATAATAATATCATATAACATTTTAATGTTCGGCTTTCCGGAAAATCATCCATCCATGTGGGGATTGAAGCCTTCCATGTCCATCGCTATCGCCTACCAAGGTTACAAGCCCTGCAGGTGGGAATCAACCGCAGGGTTGGAGCGGTTGGTGTCAGAGTTCAGCGTCATTATTCACGGACTATTGGCGACTGTAAATTGACATAGCCAAATGCCACAAACCCTTTGGGTCGTTTAACCCACCAAGAGCCAATTCATATGCTCCAACCTCACCCTATCTGATGAATCCCACATTGTCATGACATGAGGTTGTGTCCAAAGGGGGGCAATGACATTTGCTGATATGTTCTTTGGGTAGAGTTCCACGCAAAAAGAATCAAAAAGATAAGGAGGAAACAACGGGCTGATTTACTTGCATTGTGTTTTGAAAAACAGTGTTCGGGAGAGGAGAACTATGTTCTTTTCTGGTGCCTGGGTCTTGCCTTTTCCTTTTTCACTTGTCGTTTCAATCTTTTTCCCAACATAATTACGACAAGAGTAGATGCCCTTATCACCCAGAGTTGGTGTAGTGGTATGACACCCGCATACCATGATTTTAATTCCTACTGGTGTTCACTCTGGAGGTCTGAGATTCCTGTACTTGATTGGTGGTTTGAGCTAGAAGGCTTAAACATGATTTTCGCAAAAAATCGTTTTTTGGCTGTTCCTTTAGATTTGGCGTTTGGAAGAGCCGGGAGGTGAAAAACATGTTTTTGTTTGCACCCTTTTTTGGACCTTCCTTTAGAGGTGGTGCTTGCAAGGGCCGTGGACTTGGAAAACGATTTTTGCTCGCCAAAAATCGTTTTTTACATGTAGATCTGTCGATGTTTGCTTTTACGTGGGTAGATTCATCAACTCGCTGAAGGGTTTTCGGGACTTTCCGAATTGCAATGTGAAGCGAAGTGAATTTGAATTGAAGTATATCGAGTGCATGGGAACCTGACTGCAGCAAAAAATAGACGGGATGTTGTTTTCATGGGAAAACGATCAGGTTTGCGTGTTTGGTTGCTATTTCTCCGGTAAGGAAGCAAAAAAAGAAGATATGGATCTGTGATTAATCTAAAGTTCGTTTTCATACAACCTCACAATACCTCACATGGTCAGGCGATGGAACGAAGCGCGGACAGTCGGCAGAGACGGTGGGCTCAAAGGTCTCCGTGTCGCGGCAGGAAGCCGAAGCTTGGTTGCCACTGGATTGCGAGCTGGCACCCCCTTCCTTTCTAAGACATGGGTTTGTCCAAACATTGGGGATATACCGTATAAAATACCCTCAAAATCCCCCAACATGGCAATTTTCACCCGCATATGATATGATATGATGAAACAGCAATGGATTTGGTGCACGCCCTATTTTCGAACAAACTCGCATCATGTTTTTGGTATCCCATTCTATCCCACCATATCCCCATCATGGTTGGTTTGAATTCTTGGCTTTATAATGTTTTACAATCTTATACTCCTATTTATTATATTTATTTCTGGTGAAATCATCCAGTAAATCCATGTAAATGCCCCATTTTGTGGGAAACCATAGGAAACCCGCATTTGATCCAAGGTTCGCAAGCTGAGCACGGAGAAATCCCACCACTCCACCCGCTCCGATGCTGGCGAGTCCCACAACCAGCGGAACTCGGGGGGCGCAATCAGTCGGATCTTTGGGCTCTATCAGTTCAACCGGCGAGTGACCTTAGCCAGGCGGGGATTGGATGGGATTGGGAGATGTAAAATGGGACATGCCTGGCTAAAGAAGAGAAGGGCGGTGATGTACTTGGAACATATTGGAACCAGGGGTTCATAAGTAGCGGATATAGACTATATGATATAGACAATTTACAATGAAAGGGGTATGATGATGCAAACAACTAAGCTTCGGGATACCAAGCGGATACACGTACATTTTGCATCATTTTGCATCATTTTGCTACAGCATTTCCACAGTCGAAGTGACACCAAGCTTCAGGGGATGCCCTCAGAGCCCTCAGAGCCCTCAGAGCTGCCCTGAGGTCCATGTTTGCATCCTTTACGCAGGACTCGCAAAAAGCGTCCCTTGGAGCAGAATTCCTTCGGTTCCGCTAGGATGCACATGGATGCACACTGAAATTTGCCGATTTGTAAAGGGACTACAACATACATCAACATACTACAGTTATCTACAGATTCTACAGTTACATAATTCATACTACAACATCTACAACCATTTACAACCCTTTATTGCTGAAACGCTACGTTTGATGATGTTTTATGAGGGTTGCAAAGCCTGATTTGAACCAGATGTTGTTTGACACGAGGGCGACAAATGGAAGATGAGACAGCCTGAACAGATATCCATTTGCTGAATTGTTGCCTGACACGTTGCGACACGTTGCGACACGTTGCGACACGTTGCGAGCCCAGGTGGTCGCCGAGTCACTTGGAGCGCTCCTTGTATGAGGCCCAGCACCATGACCAAGATCCCAGTGACATTTTGAACATCCAGGACGAGCACAAACGAGCACCAACGAGTTAAACGAGCTGAACACGAAACATGGTGGGGATTAGGATGATATGGATGATTCATGATGATTCTCTTTGTAGAGTTGGGATGAGTAGGGTGTCAACATGATGAAGCCAAGAAGTACTGCAACTGCACTTCTCCATTCTGGATCATTCTGGCTTTCCGGCTCCAATACTCTCCAATACTATCATAATGATCCCGGCTGGTGCAGGAGCTTTTCCACGGTGGTGACTCGGATGACAAGGGAAGCACCACCTCTGAGTCCTTCTTCTCCTTTGTGTGGCGTTTCCATCTGTCACCTGCTGCCAGGCTACCGGATGCCGCGGATCATATGGGACTGGATTTAGTGGGATACACCGTGATACACCAAAAAGGCAATTTCAATACAAAGGAATTGCCGCTCTAAAGGTCCTTGTAATTCTTATATGATGATGAATTAGGTTTGTGAAGACGTTCATGTTATGTTGCGAGTTCGCGAAAATAACATGTTGTTTTTCGTAACACTTTCGCAAAGTTAGATATCATGAATCATGAACCATCATTCAACACATATTTCTAGGGAGATTTTCGCTGAAGTTCTGAGAAGGAGCGGGCGGAGCGGGTGAAAGTGATAGTGCATTTTGAAGGAGATGGGCCAGTAAGTCCGACAGATCCAAAGCCAATCAGCAATCATGTGTCGTGAGGAGGGATTATGTGCTGCTAGCTGCACATTTACAAGGCTATCATGAAATAATTATAGTTATATTATTGTTATATAATCGAGATAGTCCGGCAGGTAGTGATTGAAGCATTGTTTCCCCATGACGGATAAACATGGAGTTCGCGATTTTTGTTCGCGAAGAATGGCCGTTTCCGTATGAACGAATTACCCCATATTGGAATATATTGGAAATGTGATGAACCAAGAAATTTTCAAACAAGATTTTCATTTCTTCCGTTTGGTTGGAGAGCCCAGATATTGGGGATGCCATGAAATGTGCGTGAAACTTCTGCGGAAATTTCATAGAAGGTATTAGCACATCCATTTTGATTCTTCAAAATGAATCACTACAATGAATCATGAGTTATCCTTAAAATATCTTAAAATATCTTAAAATCATTTAAACATATCTAAACTTACCATTTGGGAAATATTAGCAATCCTTATTCAGTTTATTCAATTCACGGGGAAGATCTCTGGGATGAACTGCTGAGCAGATTGAGCCACCAGGATGGTGGAGCTGGTTCGACTCTTCACCGTAGTAGGTGCCTCGACTCAGTAGAGTTTTCACGGAATTCAATATACATATTATAATAATATACATATTATGATACATAATATATACATTATCCAATATATACATATTATATCATAATATACTCAAAGTCAACTCAAAAGAAGTCAACAATAGTCAACATATATCGAACTAATTCGAACTATGTCAAATTAATATAGTGTATACAGTGTAGTGTTCCAAGGATGTACAGAAGTCTGGTCAACGTGTAGTGCCGGAAACAATTTCCACGATCCATTTCTATAATTGAAAATAAAACGATGATTTTTCTGTGAGAATCCATTCCATGCACTGTGAAGTACTTGATGACCTTGGTGACTGACACCAAATGGTGGAGTTTGTGGGAGATTGTAACCTGACACCGGCTGATCCCATCACCAAGTCCGTCACGACTCCAATTTGATGAACTGGTCAACTGGATGAACCGAAGCGAAGCGGAACCGAGGCACTTGCATTGCGGCACCTTTGAGTTTCATCTTGTCCGGTGATGGAACTCCCCAGATTTGGTGCCTGGTGGACGAGCCCTGCTGGCTTTCGATTGTGACCTGA
This sequence comes from Cladocopium goreaui, assembly GCA_947184155.2. Lineage (NCBI taxonomy): Eukaryota > Dinophyceae > Suessiales > Symbiodiniaceae > Cladocopium > Cladocopium goreaui. Next base: position 92,534 of record CAMXCT020000830.1, read on the forward strand.
ACTCACCTGGGCTTGATGGAAAATATGTGGACCAAACCTGACAAAACATTACATTTTTTCATTTGTTTTCCATGGTTCATCTTAAACTTCAGGTGGTACTGAGTGACTGTACACAATGAACTGAATCATTGGAACACTGATTTTATGTCTAAAGTCTTGCAAGATCGCAATTGAACCTCTTGGCACACTTCAACTTCAGGGGAGAACGTTTTGCAATTTGGTGTTTGTTGGGTGTCAAAACTCTTGAGTTTTTTCTTGAGTTGTCTGACTCAAACAGTTTACTTTCAAAACGTCCAGTTTCATTGCAACTACTTCGCTTTTCCTTGCGGTTCACCCTTCAAGAAACCTTCATCATTTGGTCTGTTTTGGTTTCATAGCTGAGAAACACGCCATGAGGTACGATGGATGTGGTGTATGCGATTTGTCTGGCTTTGCGATTGAGAATATCTTTCCTGCATCCAATCACCAAGAAGGATGCTGCCGCGGACAAACCCTTTTCCGATGTTTTCCCTGTTGACTGTGAGGCAATCCACTTGAGAATCTGGCACGAAACGCGCTCAAACACAGGGCGAGATGTGCCATTTGAATCCATTTGAACTTTGAAAGTGGAACCTTATGATAATTATATATAATTATGAATTATGGAGCCAAAAGATCAATCGCCAGAACCTTTTGTGTGAGGACACTAACCGTCAACAGTTTCACCGTGCCCCAGAGTCAGTCCCGCAACCGTCTGCTATGGTGCAAATGGTGCGAACGTAATTTTTGACTCCAGGAAGTCGTGGATATCAAGAACATCCAGCAGTACTTCTGCGGGAGTTTCATTTGGTGGCTGCAAGTCATCAGCTCTTTCTCCTATCTGTGGTTAGGACATGTGTTGCATGTGGTGCATGTGTTCCATGTGTCGCATGTTGGCATCAGTGGGCCATTGTGGGTCATGATGGTCATGCTGAACCCATGCTGCCCCCTCCAGCATCGGACCCTTGGGAGCTTTGGCCATGTCTCGAGGACTGGGTGCAACCCTCTTGCTGAACAACCTCAAGATCATACGAGTAGGCAAGCAGGGAATCAATGGTATAAGTACACCGCATATGGAATATTTTAAGAAGAATATTCATTTCAAAAGGGTGCACGCAGCAATCAAAATTCAGTAAAAAGATGCTTCATGCAATTCCTTTGCAGTGTTCTGCTAAGCTCTTCATTGCAATTCTCTTGAAAAGTTTGCACGAAGCACACAATGTTGAAACTAGCAAGGTCCAAAAGCAAAGGTCTTGAACAAGGAGCCCCAAGGATATATCTCTGCAAGGGGATGTGAGTTCTTACTTGTTCTTACTATTCTTACTGCCTTTTCTCTTTGAGTTGAGAATTGTGGCATCACACAGAACTCCTTGGCTGAGGCCCATTGCTTCGGGCGCCTGATGCGCTTTGGAGGTGCGTCTCAGGTGAAGTACTGTCGCTCTTCTCATGTCTTCTCACCAAATGACGGGTGGATGATCAACCAAGCAAACCAGAGTGAAATTTGCCTGTAACAGATGAGGTTTGTTTCAAACTACCAATTTCATCCAATCTCTATCTGATTTATCTTGTCTTTTGGCATGTTTTTGCAGCCGTAGTTACCCAAACTGTTCCCCTTTGCAAAAAGGTGGGAGGACAATATTGTGGTCCGGCTTGGTCGACCCGTAGTGCTGCTGGTCTTGGGGGCTCACTGGACAGCATGTCTTCTCTTCACCCTGGGTGGCTTCAGATGCTCGGTAGGATACGAAAGAACGACAGGAGTGGCGTTTCAGGATGTGCGTGTGAGTGAAGCTGCGTGCAACAACAGCTATGAAGTATATCTACACTTGGGTTTTTGTTTATTATATAGTTTCATTTTGTTTAAACTTGTTTAAAGATGTTTAAAGTATGACTCACCAGAGAATTTGCGATCGCCAAGGACAGGAACTGATCAATCGAGAGGAAGAATTTGAAACCAACTTTGATATGGGCTACGGTATTTCAGGCAGGATACCACAGCCGGCACAATCGGAGCCGTCCCACCCCAAATGGTCGTTCAGTCGTTCAGTCGTTCAGGTCAAGTGTCAGGAGGCGTGTCGCTGTATTTCATGGCCTTTGTGGAAGCCCTGTGCCTTGGCACAAAAATGTTTCAAGATGTTTCAAGGGCAGCAGACGCAGCAGAAATTTCATGAAATTTCCCTGCTTTGGGAGGATTTAGAAGACGTTTGGTATCTCTTTGTGTTGGACAAAAGCACAAAATTTGCAGTGGCCTAGACTCCTGTATCAGGATGGTTCGGCACTGGTATCCGCTGTGGAGGTACATGCTGACAGGATCTTTGGATAATCCTTTGGGCGACGGAGGTCCACGCAACAAGGACCTTCATGTCGGATTCCAAGCTGTCCATTAGGTGGACGAATGCTGTCTGAAATAATTAGTGGCCATTTACCCAGCCGAAACCCACGTAATGAGAGCTGTCTCAAAATGTGCATCATTGTGCCTTGTGCATTAGACTCATTAGACCATTGTGTATTCAAAATGTTGGCCTTGGGCCCAAATCCGAAAACGGGGCTTTTAGAGCTGTGTTTCCTCGGTCTTGTGCCTGTCCAGGACTTTGGATCCTTGCTCATGGTGTCAATCTTCGGACCTGCAGGATGCAACTCGGCGTTGGCACATGTTGTCACATGCCCCAATGAATGCTTTGTGGCTTGATGGGCTGGCGGTTGCACCGTACTAATTTCTGAGGTGTGGTTGTGGCGCTGTTTATTTCTGCCATTATGCGCGAGCAGCAACGCGCTTTCGCTTTAGATAGCAAACATGAAGAGAACAAGGCGGGGCTCAGCCGGTGCAAAAGTGTTGTGGCCAACAGCATCAAAATGAGTCTCAAATTGACTTGAAGCATCAATGCTGAAGTCTGTTTGGCTCGAACCGCATCAGCACATTGTAAAGTGTGACATCTTTCAAGCTTCAAGCCCCTTGCAGTCATGAAGCTCACGAACATTGTCATTGTGCTGGCGCTCGCATGTGTTCCAGTGCAGAGCGACGATTTTGCGAAGAACCTCCGGGGAGAGTCAGCGGTCGGGGTTCCAGAAAAGGAGCAGGATGTCACAGCTCAGAAGGAATCCACTGATGAAGAGGTTGGTGCTGTCCTGGCAGAGCTTGATACTAGCGCCGAGGCTACTGAAGGCGTTGATGAGCAGGAGAGGGCCGCACGAGTATGCAAACGTTGGGTGACGTGCACCAACGGCTTCTTTGGCGGTATTCGCTGCTCCGGTGGCAAACACTGCACGCTTTGGCAGCGTTGAGCTTTCTGACCAGTCTTGAATAGTCTTGATGCTCAGCAAAGCAGTGCCAGCTTTGTGGCTGGCGGGCGCGAAATTTATCGCAATTTGCTTTTGTGGCCCGCCAACTTTACAGCTACAACAGGACAGGGGCACTTGCTCTCACTGAATGAGCCGTGTCTTCACCAACTCAGGTGTTGGTTGAATTCAAGTGGCAGGACACTGTGAGTGTTATAGATCCTACCTCAAGTGAGCCTGCATTATGCAATATTATATTATCTGTGATTATGTCAGATTCACAGATTGTAATGTATGGAGGATGCAACGTTCTGCGCGACCCTCCAAGTCTGACAACAAAAAGTCAACGTGCTGCTACGCCAATTCTGTCTTGTGTGCATCAGTAGCTCAGCTGAGAAAACTTGCAACATTTCTTAATTTGTTGTTGAATGGGAAACACAATGAAACATAAGTTTAACCAAGGACCACTGAACCATTTTCCAAACTCAATTTTATGGTTTTTATGGTGGTAGGTCACAAGTTGATGTGCGGCGCAGTCTGAGACGTTGTTTGGGAGACCTTGCGAGATTTGTTGATAGCTGCAGAGCTGCTTCATGCTGCATCGCTGAATGTCACAAGATTTATGCATTGATGCAGATTTACCAAGCATCATGCGCTGAAGTCTGTTTGGCTCGAACCGCATCAGCACATTGTAAAGTGTGACATCTTTCAAGCTTCAAGCCCCTTGCAGTCATGAAGCTCACGAACATTGTCATTGTGCTGGCGCTCGCATGTGTTCCAGTGCAGAGCGACGATTTTGCGAAGAACCTCCGGGGAGAGTCAGCGGTCGGGGTTCCAGAAAAGGAGCAGGATGTCACAGCTCAGAAGGAATCCACTGATGAAGAGGTTGGTGCTGTCCTGGCAGAGCTTGATACTAGCGCCGAGGCTACTGAAGGCGTTGATGAGCAGGAGAGGGCCGCACGAGTATGCAAACGTTGGGTGACGTGCACCAACGGCTTCTTTGGCGGTATTCGCTGCTCCGGTGGCAAACACTGCACGCTTTGGCAGCGTTGAGCTTTCTGACCAGTCTTGAATAGTCTTGATGCTCAGCAAAGCAGTGCCAGCTTTGTGGCTGGCGGGCGCGAAATTTATCGCAATTTGCTTTTGTGGCCCGCCAACTTTACAGCTACAACAGGACAGGGGCACTTGCTCTCACTGAATGAGCCGTGTCTTCACCAACTCAGGTGTTGGTTGAATTCAAGTGGCAGGACACTGTGAGTGTTATAGATCCTACCTCAAGTGAGCCTGCATTATGCAATATTATATTATCTGTGATTATGTCAGATTCACAGATTGTAATGTATGGAGGATGCAACGTTCTGCGCGACCCTCCAAGTCTGACAACAAAAAGTCAACGTGCTGCTACGCCAATTCTGTCTTGTGTGCATCAGTAGCTCAGCTGAGAAAACTTGCAACATTTCTTAATTTGTTGTTGAATGGGAAACACAATGAAACATAAGTTTAACCAAGGACCACTGAACCATTTTCCAAACTCAATTTTATGTTTTTTTGGTGGTAGTGGTAGGTCACAAGTTGATGTGCGGCGCAGTCTGAGACATGTTGTTTGGGAGACCTTGCGAGATTTGTTGATAGCTGCAGAGCTGCTTCATGCTGCATCGCTGAATGTCACAAGATTTATGCATTGATGCAGATTTACCAAGCATCATGCGCTGAAGTCTGTTTGGCTCGAACCGCATCAGCACATTGTAAAGTGTGACATCTTTCAAGCTTCAAGCCCCTTGCAGTCATGAAGCTCACGAACATTGTCATTGTGCTGGCGCTCGCATGTGTTCCAGTGCAGAGCGACGATTTTGCGAAGAACCTCCGGGGAGAGTCAGCGGTCGGGGTTCCAGAAAAGGAGCAGGATGTCACAGCTCAGAAGGAATCCACTGATGAAGAGGTTGGTGCTGTCCTGGCAGAGCTTGATACTAGCGCCGAGGCTACTGAAGGCGTTGATGAGCAGGAGAGGGCCGCACGAGTATGCAAACGTTGGGTGACGTGCACCAACGGCTTCTTTGGCGGTATTCGCTGCTCCGGTGGCAAACACTGCACGCTTTGGCAGCGTTGAGCTTTCTGACCAGTCTTGAATAGTCTTGATGCTCAGCAAAGCAGTGCCAGCTTTGTGGCTGGCGGGCGCGAAATTTATCGCAATTTGCTTTTGTGGCCCGCCAACTTTACAGCTACAACAGGACAGGGGCACTTGCTCTCACTGAATGAGCCGTGTCTTCACCAACTCAGGTGTTGGTTGAATTCAAGTGGCAGGACACTGTGAGTGTTATAGATCCTACCTCAAGTGAGCCTGCATTATGCAATATTATATTATCTGTGATTATGTCAGATTCACAGATTGTAATGTATGGAGGATGCAACGTTCTGCGCGACCCTCCAAGTCTGACAACAAAAAGTCAACGTGCTGCTACGCCAATTCTGTCTTGTGTGCATCAGTAGCTCAGCTGAGAAAACTTGCAACATTTCTTAATTTGTTGTTGAATGGGAAACACAATGAAACATAAGTTTAACCAAGGACCGCTGAACCATTTTCCAAACTCAATTTTATGGTTTTTATGGTGGTAGGTCACAAGTTGATGTGCGGCGCAGTCTGAGACGTTGTTTGGGAGACCTTGCGAGATTTGTTGATAGCTGCAGAGCTGCTTCATGCTGCATCGCTGAATGTCACAAGATTTATGCATTGATGCATTGATGCAGATTTACCAAGCATCATGCGCTGAAGTCTGTTTGGCTCGAACCGCATCAGCACATTGTAAAGTGTGACATCTTTCAAGCTTCAAGCCCCTTGCAGTCATGAAGCTCACGAACATTGTCTTTGTGCTGGCGCTCGCATGTGTTCCAGAGCAGAGCGACGATTTTGCGAAGAACCTCCGGGGAGAGTCAGCGGTCGGGGTTCCAGAAAAGGAGCAGGATGTCACAGCTCAGAAGGAATCCACTGATGAAGAGGTTGGTGCTGTCCTGGCAGAGCTTGATACTAGCGCCGAGGCTACTGAAGGCGTTGATGAGCAGGAGAGGGCCGCACGAGTATGCAAACGTTGGGTGACGTGCACCAACGGCTTCTTTGGCGGTATTCGCTGCTCCGGTGGCAAACACTGCACGCTTTGGCAGCGTTGAGCTTTCTGACCAGTCTTGAATAGTCTTGATGCTCAGCAAAGCAGTGCCAGCTTTGTGGCTGGCGGGCGCGAAATTTATCGCAATTTGCTTTTGTGGCCCGCCAACTTTACAGCTACAACAGGACAGGGGCACTTGCTCTCACTGAATGAGCCGTGTCTTCACCAACTCAGGTGTTGGTTGAATTCAAGTGGCAGGACACTGTGAGTGTTATAGATCCTACCTCAAGTGAGCCTGCATTATGCAATATTATATTATCTGTGATTATGTCAGATTCACAGATTGTAATGTATGGAGGATGCAACGTTCTGCGCGACCCTCCAAGTCTGACAACAAAAAGTCAACGTGCTGCTACGCCAATTCTGTCTTGTGTGCATCAGTAGCTCAGCTGAGAAAACTTGCAACATTTCTTAATTTGTTGTTGAATGGGAAACACAATGAAACATAAGTTTAACCAAGGACCACTGAACCATTTTCCAAACTCAATTTTATGTTTTTTTGGTGGTAGTGGTAGGTCACAAGTTGATGTGCGGCGCAGTCTGAGACATGTTGTTTGGGAGACCTTGCGAGATTTGTTGATAGCTGCAGAGCTGCTTCATGCTGCATCGCTGAATGTCACAAGATTTATGCATTGATGCAGATTTACCAAGCATCATGCGCTGAAGTCTGTTTGGCTCGAACCGCATCAGCACATTGTAAAGTGTGACATCTTTCAAGCTTCAAGCCCCTTGCAGTCATGAAGCTCACGAACATTGTCATTGTGCTGGCGCTCGCATGTGTTCCAGTGCAGAGCGACGATTTTGCGAAGAACCTCCGGGGAGAGTCAGCGGTCGGGGTTCCAGAAAAGGAGCAGGATGTCACAGCTCAGAAGGAATCCACTGATGAAGAGGTTGGTGCTGTCCTGGCAGAGCTTGATACTAGCGCCGAGGCTACTGAAGGCGTTGATGAGCAGGAGAGGGCCGCACGAGTATGCAAACGTTGGGTGACGTGCACCAACGGCTTCTTTGGCGGTATTCGCTGCTCCGGTGGCAAACACTGCACGCTTTGGCAGCGTTGAGCTTTCTGACCAGTCTTGAATAGTCTTGATGCTCAGCAAAGCAGTGCCAGCTTTGTGGCTGGCGGGCGCGAAATTTATCGCAATTTGCTTTTGTGGCCCGCCAACTTTACAGCTACAACAGGACAGGGGCACTTGCTCTCACTGAATGAGCCGTGTCTTCACCAACTCAGGTATTGGTTGAATTCAAGTGGCAGGACATTACCTTACATGTATTGTCTGCAAGGATCATGTTATGAGGTTGTAGCGTTTAATAGGACCTCGGCACTGTGGCAGCCGAAAAGCCTTTGCTTGCTTGGTTGAAGCAGTGTTGCCATCGTTTGAGATCAACCACAAGGGTAGGCTCAAGATTGTTGACTCCAGCAGTGTGATGGTTCCATACTCAATTTGCGGGTCCACGACTAATTCTTTCTGAGCCACAAGAACCAGAGCGAAAACCTTCATGTCACCCTTCACATCCCTTTACATTCATAATTTATCACAATTTATCATCATTTATCAGGCCATATCAGGCCACATCAGGCCGTTTTAAAATGACTGGTGAAACATGGTGAAGCCACTGAGTCGCCACGGATTGCCACGGCTTTGATTTTGAGGCCTTCATGGAGCGAGCGTTGCAGATCCTGGAGATTCCACCCGAGTTGCAGCAGCGTGTGTTGCTGGGCGACAACCGTCGCAACCATGGCGTAGATCCACTTGGAGAACACAGCTGTTTTTTCATTTTTATCAGGGCAAAAACGTGGTAGAAACTTGGTCAACAAGGCAAAACTTGGGCAAAACTATGCACAAATTGAACAACATATAGGCAAATATAGGCAAACTGTATCGAACTGTCTTGGGTGAAGCTATGGTGAAATGAACGGGTTTTGTGGGTTAAGGTAGGCAGCCGGTAGCCATGTAAATGGAGTTGTAATATGTTGGTACTGGGTTAGTACTGTGTAATCTTTCCAGTAAATATAATCTCAATCGGGGACTTTTACGCGGGGATCCAATTTTTTATAGACATGTGCAAAGTGCCCGCTCAAACTTTGAGTTCCAACACAACCTTTGTTCCACCACAACGTACTGTACCTCATCCCTTCCCTAAAGTTAGCCATTGGCGATTAGCCGATCAAAAGGGTATAGATATGTATAGATGGGTTGGAAGTGATCACTTCGAATGAAAGCTGGTGATGAATCAACACTCAAAATTTTTCCTTGAATCAGAGTCTTTCACCGGCTTCATGATACCTCAATGAGACTGCAGTTTGCAGATGACTTTCAACTTTCAATGTTCAGACCTTTGCGTGCTTACTCTGATGAAGATAAATCTTGATAGCGTGGACAGGAAGTAAGCTGGTCACCTGCCAAGTGAAGTAAGGCTGAGCATGCACCTCTTCCAGAAGTTCGAGCATGACGTCGAGGCGCTACTGCAAGGAGCTGGACAGTCTTGAAATATGAAATCAATGATTATATAGCAGGGAATGCCAACAAGTGATTGCTCCACGATTGCCAGTAGAAAAGCTTCAAATTTGGTGTAAGAAATTCTCAGAGATGTTCACTGGTCTCAGGCCTTCAATTCGCTCTTTGAAAAGAAGAACTTGAGCAAAGCTCTGGAGAACACACTCCTGGTGTATCTCTACCGGGAGACAGTGGTCTGTTCGCCCCACTTCAAGACACTCAGCTGGGCAGTTGTGCATTGAATAGGGGGTTGTATTGCAGGGTCTTAAGCATAATCATTTTCATGATACAACTGGTTTCTTTGTAGGCAATAATTTCATATAATTTCCCAATGGTAGGATCATGTTTGCAAAGGAACATTTCACCTTTCTTGTGCCAGGAACAAGGATCCCAACTACATCATCGCTGTTGTCAACGTGCTGGAGGAAATCTGATTTCAGCTTCGGCAGTGGCATTGTGGTTCCTCCCATGGCTGTTGAGCAAAAACCAATGAGACAGCAAGAGATCAGACCCTATCCCCATACTTGACAAAGTCGTGGCCATGGCTGACATTCTAAGCCAAGGGATCCAAGCTGAACTAGCTTATGAAATCGGGGCAGTGCCATCCTCTGGGCCGGCGCAAGGCTTTCTTGTTTCAAAGAAAGACCCAAAACATTGAGTGAGATAAATGCAACATGACCCAGCGTGACGGTCGTGATGCACAGCAACACCGCACGTTCACCATTACACACACTCACTCCGAACCAGGTCATGAACAACCACTTTGGTCATCTTGGCCATTCTTGGTCTAATTTCGCTGCATTATTTCCATGAGGATGACCTCTAAATCTCCAGATGTGTCCAGCCTGGACTCCATGGGAAAACCACCATTGAATTAAATTTGTCATAAATTTGTCATAATTTGTTTTTTTGAGGTTCCAGGAGTCTCAAGGTCAGCTGGCACAGGACCAGGTCTTTTTGCCTGGAGATTATGTGGTGCGAAAAGGTGAGGTGGCACAGTCGTGTCTGGGCAAACAACACTAGAGTGTTTGGAAGTTTGGAGGTGTCAGAGGGCCCGTGGTCATATCGTAAGGAAGAAAATATGGAAACTGATCCCCAAAAAGATAAAGATGAAACCTGTAAAATGGGAGCCGCAAAGATTCCGCAAAGATTGATTCCTTAGTCAATATTGGGGTTCCACGGCGTATACTCAAAGAATGGCCAGAATCGTTCCGCAACTGAATAAAGCAACAAAAACCACTACTGCCACTACTATTGGATTGTTTGGGTGTGCATCCATTTATTATCCCCCCATTCACTGCGCAATCCACTATCCGTGACTAACCCCCGGAGCCAAAACGATTGGGATTTGGGATGCCAACATAGTTGACGAGGACAAAATAGGACAAACTTGGAGCGCCGAGCACTTGAACTTCATTTTGTCACCAAACGGAAGAATTAGGTCTAGTAAGTAGGTGATTGTTTGTTATTCTTGCCATAGATGGGGACTGATGGGGATATAGAATATGTAATTTACACATAATATGCATACTGACCAGCTTCTTGAAGATTCAAGGCATCCAAGAATAGCCAGGTTTAGGTCGCTGTTCGTTCAGGCCAGGAATGGTATGTGGTACTTTTCATCATTGACTTTCTGGATGCCAGGTTGTCAGTGTATGCCTAGGCCGCCTTTGTGTTGGTCTTCGCCGTCGTGAAATGATTGGATAGAGATGGTATAGCAATCTTTCATTTCTGAGCCCAACTCCCCAACTCTTCAATCTTCACAACACTTTCGCAATCGGAGGGAGTTAGACAAGAAGATGCAATTGAATGCAAGAACATCTATTATTATAGTTTGTGTACCGCTCAACACTCCAATAGTGAGCACCAGAAGCGCACCACAAAAAGCACAAGATAAAGTGAAAAAAGGCGAGGTTCCTTCTTCAAGGATACCCGGCTGATAGACACAATGCATATATCCTCAACACTGAAAAACACAAGGTCTTCTGGGCAAAATTAATTGGAGCTAGTAGCAACCATTTTTTTTAAAAAAATGCTTGTCTTTGGAAGCACCCTCGAGATTTCAGTGGATTATGAATACCCTGACTACCAAGAAAACTTCAAGCGAATTGGCCCCAAAACCTTGATGGCTCTTCAAATCTCCGGAAAGCGCAATGTCTGTGGCACTTCCGTGAAAAAAACGGAAAACAGAAGTGGATAGTAGACAGTGACAAACTTAGCAAAAACCATGACAACATGTGCACTATCTTTGAGCACGATAAAACGGGAAAAAACAAGCACACACACACAAGCCTGGACCTCGAGAAAATCGACCGAACAAAAAAACATGGAAATAAACTATTGTACTTTTCTGATGATTTTGTTCCATTTTAGGTGCAGAATAGAATCACATCTCGCAACACATTTTTCACGGCCTGTGTGACTTGAACGCTCTGTTCTTTGTGTTTTCGTTGCATGATATGTTTGTGTTTTTTTGCGGCCCACCCCATACTATTTTGGTAATTCTCGATTTAGAGATCCATGGAGTTTAGGGTCTAGGACCTGGATATCAGACAGTAAATGTCTGAAGTATGAGTGGTAAACGGCACTTGTCTTCTGACATGCTTTCAATCAACAAACTGTTTTCAACAAAATCCCATCAACCAGAGAACTCAACGTTTTCCAAAATCAAAATAATTTCCAAAAACAGAGGAAAACGAGTTCTCCAAAACCATGTTTGTTTTTTGAGCTGAGAATATTGGCACCATTTGGTACTCAAAAGGCTGATTTGCAAGGTGCTCCTGCAGATTTTATATTATATTACAGTATATTATAATATCCGTTACTGGCTTTTATAGGCATTAGGTAGCACTGAAACTATTGAAACTATAGTCATAGTCATGGATTTGGTTTTCTTCTTTTCAAGAACCCACATGAAGCAGATGACCGCAGAGCTATCCAGCTATCCAGCCATCCACCTTCCATGGGCATCCAACGAGGCTTTACGGAACTAAGGATGTACTTTGTCAGTCGAGGGTGGCTTACGATTCTCATCCCTGATCATGCAGAGGACCTAAGGGATTTTGTACAGCATGCGCTGGGCAGATGGGTGTAAAGATTGTAAAGCTTTATCATGGATTTTTGTCGTCAGGTTGTGTCACGGTGATCCCTCAGCCAGGATGAAAACAACGTGGAAAAAGCCAAACCCATCCCACAACGACTGGGAGTTGGTGCTCAGTTTGGCATCATCCTTAGCTGCCAGAAATAGATGGAAATGATACATTTAGATCAGAGCAGCTGCAGTTGCAGGTCTAGATCGCTGAAGCTGCTGAAATTAAGGTGAGATTGCCTTGGTGAAAGACACTGTTCGAACTGCCTGGGTCCGTAAAGATCTCAGAGGTCCAAAATGTGATGAACAAGATGAACTGAACTAGTTTCTCAATAGTCATGGTCTTTGCAAATAGAAATGTTGTGAGGTTTCTGTTGATCATGTTGATCCGTGTCCTTGTCACGCCGAGGTGCAGATACTTATGTCATTGTCTCTGCTCTACCATCAAGTTCCATTAGGCGCCAGTGAGTTTTGGTCCTTTCGTGAGCTAAAATGCCATGCTTTGTAGGTATCTTGTTGGCAGAAAACCTGTCATGCATTATATAAGTGGGTCACAGAATGAATAAGCGGCTTGAAATTTCCAAGTAACAAGTCCGTAAGACATATTATTTTCCTTCAAAAGTGTAGCTGAGTTCCATGGAATCGCATCGGTGTCCCTGCAACTGCGAGGCATGTGTGGGATTTCTATCCCGAAGAGCGACTTGAGCTCTTGCGAACTGTGGAAAGACATGCAGCTGCTCGGGAAAGATATGAGAGCCAAATTTGAAGAGCAAAATTGATCAAGAATGGTCATACAAAACTGAATCCAACTCCAGGATGTGTGATCATTTGTATTGAGTACGATGGGATGGCTAGCAATGGAAATGGAAAGACACGCGACCAGAGTGGAATATGGGATGGTACTGTTTCCCTCACGTTTGGCTCATGTCCTTATTTCTCGGAGCTAGGAAGTGGTCATGCTTCACCAAATTTCAATCGCGAAACACATGGCAACCCAAGCAAAGTCACTGTGGTGACAGGCAGTGACACAGTCTCAGCTTAGTGGATAATGCGAAATGCCTTGCAAGTTATGCCATGTTATGCCATGTTATGCCATGTTATGCCACTGAGCACACCCGCACTATTTTCAGTGGGAAACGCTGCCCAGGAACGAGATCGAAAGCGTCGAGTGAAGCAACGATGGGAAAAAGGTTTGGGAGGCGCTACGGTGACGCCCTGGAAAGCCCGAGGAACGTACTCCGCTTGCAACCAGCCCACGAGCCAATTTGTTGCGACCATGTAGCCATCACCACCACCAGCAAAATCATAATCATAATCATAATAATGACAATAATGATCCTCATCAGTAGCTTTTGAGGTCCCACCCACCCATAGAAAGGTGATGTACCATTTATATCATGATATATTTATACCATGATCATGTATTGATATGCTTGCGTGATCTTTCCTTGATGACTCGGAATGACTCGATCTTTCTGCATCTCTTCCAAGGCCTATGAGGGGGTCCATGACCGTAGCCCAGCCGGAGCAGCCGGAGCAGCCGGAGGCCCATTTCCGCATGGAAGTTGTACGGCAATGAGGAGACCGGCTCGACATATTTCGACCCAACACGACGTAGGATTTTGTGACACATTGGAAGATGGATTTGGATGGATTTGGTGAAACATCACATGTCTTGTGGTTTAAGTTTATGTTGCTTTGAACTTCAGCGATCAAGACTGAAGCAGGTGAGTCTTGAAGGCTCAAGACCTAGGAAAACCAACTATAGTATAGTATATACGGGTATTTGAGCTGGTATTTGAGAGTGAGACCGCGAAATTTGAGATGCGCTTCATTTTGACTTTTCCCCATGCCTTTGGAATCCTTTCGAAAGAGATTGCAGTTTTCATATGCTTTCATGGAGTTTCCAAAACTACTTGGCTTCGCAGGCTGCAAAGACTGTACGATTCGACGGCAGCGACAGTGTGTTTTGGCACGGATCAGCCCTGGGAATCGCTGCCCGTGGTCACGTTGACCATCCCCAAGTTTGGCAAATCAGATTCCTAAAGCATACTGTAGCCGTGTAGCCGGCATATTCGGCATATCGGATGGCATATCCGACATATCATATCCTATTCATTTCTCAAGCAGGTACTCTGTATACACTGGTTTTCGAACTTCATTGTTTGTGTGCGATTGGGACCTTGTAAGGGCTTGATATCTCTTGATTGTAGGTGAAGGTTCTAGCGCATGTTGATTTTTTTGCGAGAATTATGTCGGTAGTTGGGCATGGAATTTGCAAAGATTGCGGAGACTTGCAGTACGTCAACCATCATCAACCTGTGACACACTGTGTGCTGTTCAGGAATCACAATCACCGCGAAGTTTTAAGACCAAAAGTGTCGACACAAATGAAACCAGCGACACTCGAGAGATGATCTCAGAAAGTGGACTTGGCCGAAAGCTGCAGGTGCCTGGACCGTGTGGAGACTGAGAAAGAAATAGAAAGAATTGAAACCCAATGAAACCCATAGTTCCATCATGTTCCATAGTGTTCCAGACAGTTCATATATAGGTACAAATCGCATGTGAAAATCGACCTAGGACCTAGACATAACAACACCAGCACATTTCCAATCTAGCACATATCCTACATATCTTTTCATATTGACCGCCGTCATGAGGGTTTCAAAGGGGGCACTTGAGGTGCAAAAGTCGCATAAAGTCGTTATTTTCCACTCTTATGCTTCACATATGCTTCACCCTCAGATTTAGTGAAATTCCGATTGGCGGATCCAAAATGCATGCCATCCCACCAACGCTTGGCAGGCCATTGAAAGTCGCATGGATGAGTTGCTGCGTCGTCAGAATTCCCTGGAGCGCAACGTCTCTGAGTCCTTGAAACAGCATAAGGACGACCATGCAGAACTCCTGTCAACTCTCAGAGGCCGGCTATGGCCGGCTTGGTCTTTGGCTTTGGAGACATTTGGAGACCAGGGAAGAAACATGGGCATTTGTTTCCTTAATGCTTTTGTTTTTCCTGAGATTTCTGTGACTCTGTGAGGGTAAATATTTAGAACATATTAGAACAAATCCAAACATCCGATGAAAGCTGAATTGCATGTGCGCTTGCCTGGGCCTCCGAAGATCTGAAGTACTTCCAACATCCAACTACTGCCCTTTCTCTTTTTTCTCTTTTTTCTCTTCTTTCTCTTGACTTCAATGACATTCAATGACCAGATTTCAAAGTGCGCTTTTCTGTGACTTTCTGCACTTATATGATGACCAGTCTTTCGCGTGCCGAAGGTTGGCAAGAAAGGGATCAGCCTTCATTTGGTCACGAGGCCGATGGTCACAGGTGGCACAAGCAACACCATGAGCCAACAGATAATTGATCAAAGAGATTCAAGGATGTGACCCAAAATGTGTTTTTCCAGAAGACAGATTTCAACCAGGTGAGTCAACAGGTGATTCTGTTCCATCTCATGGATTTGGACGATATTGGCCCCTCCAGGAGCAGTGGCACGAAGACCAAGGAAGGTCGCAGGAGACGCTGAACTGTGGAGCCCCGAATTGACAATTCGATGGAAACATCCAAACTGCGCGCAGAAGGCCAGTCCTAAGTTCGTGAAGGTCTTGGCTGTAACAGTAGTTGAGTGTCGGACAGTGCAAACTACTGATTATATTCAGATTCTGATTCCATATGTTTGTGCATTATAATATGTGCCGCAATATTTAAGAACCACTTTTGTAGATGCCACTCCCTGTTGTTGATCATATACTTCATCTTTGTTCGCTACATTTATATGGGTCAACTCGCATTTCTCCTAACCATATCCGCCCACTGTGTTATGTAGCATTACAATGTGATAATCGCCCCACATGTATCATTCATCAACCACAATCCTTTATGTATGGTGTGAATTAAATGACACATGATTCATCCAATACAAATGGCATATGATATGATGATACAATATGATACAATATGATCCGATATGAACCATATCCTAAGTATAGCACACGCACACATACGTATAATATACATGCACTTATTATGTGTACAACTGGAAACAATCTAATAACAGACACACACACATCCTTAATATATTAATATATACTATACAATATTAATATAATTATACTAATAATACGTTACATATAGATAGAATATATGTAACATATAAATCAAATAGAAATCCCGCTCCAACCAATTTTGTTGATACGTGGCTCCAGGAGCGAAAGGTGAAACGCAAGCAGCGCAAGACCGCCAAACCCTGCGTTGACCTCACGCCGCTGGCGAAGATGGAGGTGAAGTGGCCCAAGTGGCGAAGATGTTTTGGTGCTGGAAGTTGTTTTGGATGGGAAGTCCAGAAACCGGAGATGGGATAGACATGGATAGACATGGATAGACTTAGCAGAGATTGGGTAGTGAAAGTTTCTGCGTGATGTGAAATGAGTTGATCATATTGGCAGTTGGTGTTTACTGGTGATTGATATATTGGTGGAAGAAACTAAAATAAAGAAAACGTAAGAAGGTTTCTTTGTAGGTTCTTGGCAGTGTTTGCCGTTCCCTAGCAGGGTTGACATCAGTGTTTGGAAGGAATAGTATCACAGGATGGAGATGCTCACGCCAAACCGCCAAACAACTCAGGATCTGTGGTGGCTCTTACGAATTCATGCAAATTTGCAGGGGCACGACTAGGTCACCACACCATTCTGCAATGTGTTTCTTCTCAGTGTGTAAAATATCTGAAATTCGGCGATGCCTCGCCATGTGTGTGTGTGTGTGTTTGTGTGTGTGTGTGTAGCCTGCAGCCAGCTTTAGCTACCCGGGGGCGCGCCCCTCCCCAAAATCATTCAGGCTGGTGGTGTTTTCACGTTTTTGGCGGTCCGTGGCCGCTAAAATTATAAGATGCTTTTGGATAGATCGTTTTTGAGCAATTTTTTGACGTTTTTTTGCTGCGCTCAACATCGTAAAATATAGTAACTATATAGTGTTTTTGTCCTTTTCGCATATAGAAACTACATCTTGCAACATGGTGAAGACTGCGTAAATACCAGTATTTTTGCTAGGCGCTGGCACAAACACACTGTAAATACCGTGTTTTTTGTTTCCAAAGGCAAAAAACATCGTAAATACCGTGGTTTTGGGCTTCCGAGGCGCAAACACATCGCTATTTATAGTGTTTTTTCCTCCGAGGATTCCGAGGGTTTCAAAAATACGCGAAAACACTGCCTATTTGAGGATTTTTAGGGGTCCACAAAAATGCGAAAATAAGCTGTGTTGCTAGAACAACAGCAACAACAACAACAACAAGAAGATGAAGAACAAGAAGAACAAACACAAAAATGCGACAAAAACAATGTGTAGTAAGATGGTTGCGAGCTTCGGGATGGAAGACCGATTGGATAAGTATCGGCGATTTGGAAACTACGATTTGGAAACTACGCTTTGGGAACTACGGTTGGGAAACTAACAATCTCTGCTTCAGTAACTGCGTTTCCCCGATTTGGAAACTATGATTCCGAAACTACAAATCCCCGATTTGGAAACCAAATCTCCGCGATTTGATAACTAAGAATTTCGGCTTTGATAACTATGTTTTGGGAACTGAAATTCCCCGATTTGGTAACTACCATTCTCCGATTTGGTAACTACAATTCTCAGATGCTTGGTAACTAAAACTCTCCGACTTGGTGACTAATTGAGGAAACCAGACCTGACCGATTCGGCAAGCATGATTTACACCTTGGCAAACTCGATTTAAGAATTAGGAATCGCCTCGAGCAACTATCCTTATTTGAATATCACGACTTCTTGAGCAAGAGTATGCCTCAACCTCACAGCTTCACCTCTCCAAGACTTCTTGTCACGATTCCAAGTCATTTTCTAAACCCCCCCCCAAAACCCTACATGCAAGAGTATTCCTCAACTTCACAGCCTCCCCTATCCAAGACTTCTTGTTAGATTCTAAGTCATTTTTTAAACCTCCCCCCCCAAAACCCTACATGCAAGACTATGCCTCAACTTCACAGACTCCCCTCTCCAAGACTTCTTGTCACGATTCCGAGGCATGTTTTAAACCTCCCCCCCCCAAAACCCTACATGCAAGAGTGTCCAAAGAAAAAAAACACGCGGATAGCTGTGGATTCATTCGAGACTATCGTTTCCATCGAACACGTTCGATTTGGTTGCCCACATAGACATGTCATTTTGCAGATAACATGCTTTTACCGAATAACTGTTTTTAGTTACTGAATCAATGTTTCATAGTTTCCAAATAACACGTTATAGTTACCAAAGAGTATGGTTTCCAAATAAGACGTCTTAGTTACCAAAGCAGAGTTCGTAGTTACCAAATCACATGGTTACTAAATAATACCTTTTAGTTACCGAATCTACGTTTGATTGTTTCCAAATAACACGTTTTAGTTACCAAATAACATGGTTACCCAATAACACGTCTTGGTTACCGAATCAAACGTTTTAGTTACTCAATAAAACGTTTTGGTTATCCAATAAAACATTTTAGTTACCCAATAAACCCGTGACCCGAGCTTCGGTATGAAAAGAACATCACACTGTGTTCTGCACTCACGCGCAGAGCACATGAACAACATCAATGCTCACACTGCTATACTTAACCCTTATGACATCGCCGCTGTGCGAAACTCTACAATATATTGCCTACTGTTTCATTTGATGTTTTTCCAATTTTTCCATGTTTCCTCCATAAGCAAACCCTGTCATTCTCCACTGCACCCCTATCATTAGACAGGTCGGTCCATATCCGCAGACAACTGTTGTGCTGGAGTCGATGCCGCCGGAGGTCTGGCCGGAAATGATCCCCTGGTTTTGACTGATGTTGAGTCATGGTGTTTCTATCGTGCTTGTGAGTTTTTTTTGAATCTTATTGGAAGTCCATTGGTGATAGGATATTGGCATATATTGGCAGTATAGGGTGATATTTGGCACAATTTGATCCAATTTGTTAGTATATCCATCATGTGACCATGTCTTTGAATCGGGTGCCTGGACAATTCAAAAGGATCGATTCAGTTGGGGAAACTGCATAGAATGTGGATGTAGTGAAATCGGTATTTTGAGGGTCGATATATCCAGCAGGACCCACCCCCAGCGGTTGCACCGGATGAGAATGAGTCAGTGTACCTTGGCAGCCTTGGCCTGGGTGGTTTGAAAAATAGAGCCATGAACCATGGATATCGTGGGTAAAGCCCCGGGTAGGTATGTAGGTGCCATGTAGGTATGCCGGGTATCAGTATATCCATTCAAAACATTTCAAAACAAAACAGGTATGTGGGAGTCGAGGGGAGTTGATCTAAAGGTCATTGATGGACTAATTATGCACGGATATCTTAGCACACCAAAAGGCCTGACAAAGAGAAATGTTGCAACTTCCATGCAGATTGAATGCTTCCCAACAACAAGAAAGTGGTTCAAGGTACCACCACAAAAAAAAGAAATATCAGGTTTCGCTAAAATTTGGCTAAAGTCCTTCAAATGGTTTAAGAATGGCCGATTCAGAATGAACGAATTTATATCAAAACCCATATATAATCAGAGTTATATATATGCACCAGGCCCTGCCACCCCCCCCCTCCCCCATGGGATGGGTCCCATATACTGGCCCCATATGAGATCTTCCCCCTCCCCCCCCTGTGGTGTGGTGGCGGTGTGGCACTGTCCCCCTCCCCCCCCTGTGGTGTGGTGGGGGTGTGGTATGGTATGTTGGGTATGTATGGTGTGTATGGTCGGTCTGGTATGGCATGTTTGGAAAGTATGGTATGTTTGGTATGTATGGTATGTATGGCATGAGTGGTTGGTATTGTATGGATGGTAGGTATGGTATATAAGTCTGTTGGGTATGATATGTTTGATATGACAGTATGTATGGTCTGTATGGTATGTATGATTACTATGATGGGTATGTAATATTTCCTATGTAAGGTAGGTATGGTATGTATGGCATGTATGTTTGCTATTGTATGTATGGTAGGTGTGGGAATTACATTTCATATGTATGGTATGTATGGTATGTATGATAGATATGATAGGTATGGTATGCATGGCATCGTTGACATGTATGGTAGGTACGGTATATGTTAAACACAGGTAGTGTTGTCAGAGTACAGAGGTAGTATATAGGAAGTAGATACAGTAGATACGTAGCACATGTATATATGACTATAGGTAGCACGTAGGTACTTTGAAGGAGTATGTGTGCTACGTAGGTCGCCTAAAAGGTAGCATGTACCTAGTAAATGCGAGGCTGGTAGTCAGAAATGCTGCAAAGACCTAGCAAATACGAAGCTTGACCTCAGAAATGCTGCCAATAGCTTGCAAATAGAAGGGAATTGGGGCTGCTACCTGGGGACCCAACCCATGGGGGGGGGAGGGGGGGTGGAGAGACGGAGGACGGGACCATATATACACATCTTAGGCAATTTAGTCTGAGCATCCTATTTGCGGCAGATGAACTGCACGTGGTTTCATTTCTGGTAGTTGATATGTAGTGTGTCAGCAATCAACCAATGCATGTAAAGGATCAGTCCTCGTGAAATGGGACAATCCAATATGATTCTATGACCCATGCCTTAAGAAATTATTCCAGGGTATCAACTAGGTTATGGAATAATTTCTTTTGGAATAATTTTCAAGGAATAATTTTTGAGGGGGGTAGGTATACGAGTATGCATGTTGGAATTTGAAAATCATGATCCAGCCCGTCAAGATACCCCGGAATAATTAGGTTTTGGAATAATTTTTGGTAACTTAAAACATCTTGAAGCAGCCTATACTTCCTACGTTTGGCCTGGCCTTTCCAGAAGCCATTCCTAGCGTGGCGGTGTTTGCCTGAAAACTTTTTGCTGGAAATGCCAATTGCAGTTATTTAAGGCATCATGCAGTTTGGGCAATTGCTGCCAACCTTTTTTTGCAGCATACTTGCACGCACAACTAGTGTCGACCGGACCACCTTTCTCTCACGGTACTTTCTCTCGAGAGCTCTTTGGGTGGCAATGAATGGGGAATGTTAGGAAAATACCTAGGAAAAGGCCAGGTTGAGTGCCATTGTGTGGGCTTTCCCCAGGGGGGAAATTATTCTAGGGGTATTGGAGATGCCTGGTACCCCTCAAAAACGAAAGCGGACAGCTAATCACAAAATTAGCCCAGAAATTGGCAAGAATTGCCAAAAAAACAAATGAAACCCCACACATTTCCCACCCATTCCCACTATGGCCAACGGGAGTTTTTTGGAAGGAAATGAAGGGAATATGGAAGAAATAGGGGCGCGGACGCAAAGTTGGGAAAACCTCTAGAAGAGAGCCAAGTTGTTTTTTTTTTCTCCGGGCTTTCCCCAGGGGAGAAATTATTCTGGAGGTATTGGAGATGCCTGGCACCCCTGAAAAACAAAAGGGGGCAGCTGCTACAATCACAAAACAAATCCAGAAATTTGCAAAAAAATTAACCAGTGACAACCAAATATTTTGCTTTTCCCACTCATTCCCACTAAGGCCAGAACCACCAAACTAGCCCAGTTTCAAACACCCAAAACAAACTAAAACCATGTTCAGCCAGTGGGTTGCTGAGAGGAAATTTGTTTAAAGATACTATCCTGACTCTTCTTGATCCTATCTGAGTATGTTGAAAATTGTTTAAATTTGTGCCCCAGCTCTGCAAGAAGGGAAACCGTTCTCGGCCGTTTGCGCGCAGCTGCTTACGATCACTTGCGTTTGGCTAGAAATAGACTATACCGGTATCATTTTGATGGAAATTATTCCATTTTTCCATATGAACTCATGAGTTCTTAGAATAATTTATTTTTTTGAACTCAACGGGTGCCGGAATAATATTATAATTATTCTGAGGTATGTTGACGGGGGTATCCCCTTAAGGCATCCCTCATATGATTCTCATATGGACTAGAAAGCGGTTGTTGTTCACTCGGAACGATGTTTCTCCTGCTCCAAACCGAGTAAGCAAGTGCCGATTGCCAGCGAGTTTTTTCATTCCGATTCTCCCAAGTCAGGAAGCGAAGAAACTGTCAGGTAGAAAAAGGGAAAAGAAAAGGGAAACATCCGAAACATTTTCTCCAATCCTTGGCTGCGAGGATTTTGCAGCTCAACTTTCCTGGAGATCCACCTCAACCAAGTGAGCTGGTAAGGGTTGGGGATGTCAAGTCTACTTAGTGATTTCTTGAATGCCGGAGGTTAGGCTGCGATAGAGAAGAAGACTTTCCAGATGATATCAGCTCACATTAGCTGACTTAACAATTCTCATTCTCATATTTGAGCGCATTTGAACACATTTTAACTTCCGAGTTGCGCAGTCCTGAGCTTTCCAGGACTCGATGTATCTTCCCATAGGGGTTTTGCCTAGATTTGTCGTGCGACAAGTCCCTGGCCATGCCTCGACCATGGCCACTGCCGGTCGAGGCGTGGCCATTTAATGCAGTTTGGCTCGATGGACTCATATGGAAGCCATTTACAAGGCCTTGGATGATGGCTGAAATCGCATGAAATCGCTGAATCTGATTTCCGTATCTATATTGCATTCGTTCCAGCGTACTAAGCTGTTCTAGCTATCCATCTATATATTTCTTTGATTAACTATATTGTAGCTAATTACAAATAATATATATATATACAATATTGCATACATACATTATATATATATATATGATATACACGTATAAATATCAAACTGTATTTGCATCAACTTGAGCAAAACACATCCGGAGGTCTCGTCAGAGGCTCCCCTGGTCCTTTTTTTGGCAGCTGTTGGGCTGCGGCGCCATCTCCAAGAGATGAGCGTGGAATGGAGCTGAGGATGGATCTGAAGGTCCCACTACAGATGAGTCATATTCAGCACAAATCTGCGAATCGGCAAGGCCCTCACAGTCTACTCACAGTCTACTCATAGGTCCTTAATTTCATGGGGTGGGACGTTTTGATTGATCCTCATCCGACATGTATCTTGTGTAGAAAATGCAGTGACCGCAGCCTTCTGAAGTCGTCGGATGACCAGAATACACCAGAATGGATATCCATAGGTTTGAAAGTATTGGAAGAAATTACTGGGATGTGACGACCAAAGGAGATTTCTCCGGTATTTGATGTGATGTCAGCAGAATGAACCTGTTCTTCAGCAGTTCAACATATATTTCAACATGCTCCTGGCTTGGATCACAAGTTGCTCATTCCAACTCGTCCTGCCAGGATGGTTCGCCAGCGCCAGCCCAGGCTGCTGTTGCACTCGGTTGCACTAGTGATTTAACGAACTACGCGAAAAAGTCCAATTTGTGGTGGCCATGGTGAATTCAGAATTCAAATCCGGTGCTGTATGATAGCTCAGATGCAGATAGTCAATCGATGTTGCTGGTGTGGTCGCATCGTGACAGGCAACCAGCAGGAAGCAGGACCGCAGTGCCATCGGGCTGGGGATCATCCAAGGGTCGCGTCTCAATTGTTCGTGGGGTCAGGGATGAATTTGTTCAGCTACGCGCTGAAAATCAAAGAAAAACGCCTGGAAACCCAGTTATTGGAATCATGCACCAGCTGATGTTTTCAGGTATGAAAACAACCGAAACAATGTGTTCTGAGTCTTGTGCATTTGCTTTGAACGTCAACGGGTTTGGGGATCTACCGTTTTTGAGCACCCCACAAGATAGAAAAGTGAGGTATCCGTTCGGGAATGGGAAATCACCTATAAATAGAGGTTTAGTTTGCTGGGAAAATCACCGAACTAATTAAGTGGGTGATTTTCAGCACGCCATGATTGATTGCCAGAGGGTATACCCCCCCTTCAGAGTAGATGGCCCCGCTCTCTTCCAAAGTGCGCGTGTAGATGGCGCCGACTTTTTGAATTTTGACACCCCAAAAAAGGGCGTGACATCCATCCCCCTTACTTTTGTGGGTCGCGCCATCTATGCCAGAATGTGTTGCCAATGTGTTTCAGGGTTGCGCCATCTATGCAGGGGGAAAGGGAAAGGAGAAAGGAGAAGGAGAAAGGGAAAGAAAAAGGAGAAAAGGACAGGGGAAAGGGAAAGGAAAAGGGGAAAGGAAAAGGGACAGGGAAGGGGAAAGGGAAAGGAGAAGGGGCCAGGAGAAAGGGAAAGGGACAGGGAACTGGATTTTTCTTCGGGAAACCATAGCTGTGGATTGCGCCATCTATAGGTTACCACTGCGTTCCATTTGTAAAGGGAAAGGGAAAGGAGGAGGGAAAAAGGAGAAAAATACAGGGAAAGGGAAAGGAAAAAGGAAGAGGGGGAAGGGAATGAGAAAGGGAACGGGGAAAGGAGAAAGGGGAAATGGGAAAAGGAGAAAGGGAAAGGGGAAAGGGGAAGCATAGGGGAAAAGGAGAAAGGGGAAGGGACAGTGAGGGGAGGAGGGAAAGGAGAAAGGATTAAGGGAAAGGGACAGGCAACTGGATTTTTTGGGGGAATTCATAACTGTGGATTGCGCCATCTATAGGTTACCACTGCGTTCCATTTGTAAAGGGAAAGGAAAAGGAGGAGGAAAAGGAGAAAGGAGAAAAAGAAAGGGAAAGGAGAAAGGAGAAAGGAAAAAAGGAGAGATCAAAGAAGGGGAAAAGGAAAGGAGAAAGGGAAAGGAGAAAGGAGAAAGGGAAAGGGAAAGGAGAAAAGGAAAGGGGAAAGGGAAAGGGAAAGGGGAAAGGAAAAAGGGAAAGGGACAGTGAAAGGAGGAGGGCAGGGACAGGAGAAAGGAGAAAGGAGAAAGGGAAAGGGAACTGGATTTTTTTTCGGGAAACCATAACTGTGGAAATGCGCCATCTATAGGTTACCACTGCGTTCCATTTGTAAAGGGAAAGGGAAAGAATGAAGGAAAAAGGAGAAAAATACAGGGAAAGGGAAAGGAAAGGAAGAGGGGGAAGGGAATGAGAAAGGGACCGGGGAAAGGAGAAAGGGGAAATGGGAAAAGGAGAAAGGGAAAGGGGAAAGGGGAAGCATAAGGGAAAAGGAGAAAGGGGAAGGGACAGTGAGGGGAGGAGGGAAAGGAGAAAGGAGAAAGGAGAAAGGGAAAGGGACAGGCAACTGGATCTTTTTGGGGAACCCATAACTGTGGATTGCGCCATCTATAGGTTACCACTGCGTTCCATTTGTAAAGGGAAAGGAAAAGGAGGAGGAAAAGGAGAAAGGAGAAAACGAAAGGGAAAAGAGAAAGGAGAAAGGAAAAAAGGAGAGAACAAAGAAGGGGAAAAGGAAAGGAGAAAGGGAAAGGAGAAAGGAGAAAGGGAAAGGGAAAGGAGAAAAGGAAAGGGGAAAGGGAAAGGAGAAAGGAGAAAGGGAAAGGAAAAGGAGAAAAATATGCTTGGGTGTTTTGACTTGAGCCATCTCTCCGTGTGAAATCTGCAATTGGATGGCACTGTCCCAGGTGGTTGCGCCATCTATTTAGTAGTGAAAAAATCCTTTCCCCGAAAAACTTTTGTTGAACACACACACACCCCTTACTTTTTCAACGTTTTGATGACCGAAATGTCCAGTCCCGGAAGAAGGGATTTAAATTAAGAATGGGGTCGGGTAGATGGCGCAATTTGGCCCATTTTGCACATGTAGGGTTGCGCCATCTTCGGGCACATTTGCTGTTTCGGGTACATATCGGATTGATGTTTTTCACTACTAAATAGATGGCGCAACCACCTCTGAGAAAGTAGGTCAGGGCCATGCACTCTGAGGGGGGTGTAATGGGGTCATACTACCTGGTTTATGGGGATATCCGGGATATCATAGAGATCGATATAATGAGATACAAAAACTATCCAGTGGTAAATGGGAGGAGCCTTTAGGAGCTATGGTCGGATCCATATTTCTCGCAATGGGGAGCAAATGTGCTCAGAGTTTCGCCTGGATCATGTGTTTTGCCAACAGACCTTTGGCCTTCGGTGTGTTGGAATGGCAACATTCATTTGGGCGTTTTTGAGTACAGTACGTTGGCCACAAAAAGGTAAGTCAGCGTTCATCATTGGATAGTATACATATTACATATATCCCAACTAGGAATAGGAATGAATAGGATAAGTGTTATATACTTGTTTGATCTTGTTTGGGCGAATACATAGAGGCCTCGTTTCTGCACCTCACCAGACAGGGTGGAAGTGGCCTGCAGAACTAAAAAGGGCACTGCGAATCGCAGCGGTTTTCGGGGCCCAAAGTGCAGGGTTGAAGGAAACAACATTTTATGAACAGGAATCAAAGCCAATCAAGCAGATCTATCTTTGAAATACATCTGCAGATTGTACATCACTTCCTCAATATTTTTCCAAATATCTTTCCAACCATGGCAAGGTAGTTGACGGGGTTCTACACATAAAAGTATTAGTGAGGGATTTTGGAATTTCTATGTATGGATTGATGGACATATCCTAATCGGGCCAATGATTCTGGAACTTTGGTATCAAGCCAACTTATTTAAACCATCTCGTGCGGATTCGCAGACTCATGAGTAAAGATGAAGAAATATTGCTGACATTTTCTGAACCAGCTAAATTATGGCGACATATTCAGAAACATGTGCATGCTAGCTACTGCTAAAGCTGACTTTGCTCAGAAGAAGGAAAGAATGCGAACCCAATAGGGTTGAGGGTTTGGTCCGTAAACACTCCGTGGGCCAGTTTGCTACTGGTAGGGTTAACGATTTGCTCCGTGGACTACTTTTATGATCTTTTATGCTATTCATCAAGAAGTCCAGCGCTTGGCCGGGATGTCCGGTACCTGTCTTGAGATGTCCGGCACCTGCCTTGAGATGTCCGGCGCAAGGCCGGGATGTCCGGCACCTAGGATGTCCGGCACCTGGGATGTCCGGCACCTGCCTTGAGATGTCCGGTGCAAGGCCGGGATGTCCGGCACCTGGGATGTCCGGCACCTGGGATGTCCGGCACCTGCCTTGAGATGTCCGGCGCAAGGCCGGGATGTCCGGCACCGGACCTGGGATGTCCGGCACCTGCCTTGAGATGTCCGGTGCAAGGCCGGGATGTCCTGCACCTGCCTTGAGATGTCCGGAACCTGCCTTGAGATGTCCGGCGCAAGGCAGGGATGTCCGGCACCTGGGATGTCCGGCACCTGGGATGTCCGCCACCTGCCTTGAGATGTCCGGCGCAAGGCCGGGATGTCCGGCACCTGGGATGTCCGACACCTGGGATGTCCGGCACCTGCCTTGAGATGTCCGGTGCAAGGCCGGGATGTCCGGCATCTGGGATGCCCGGCACCTGCCTTGAGATGTCCGGCACAAGGCCGGGATGTCCGGCACCTGGGATGTCCGGCACCTGCCTTGAGATGTCCGGTGCAAGGCCGGGATGTCCGGCACCTGGGATGCCCGGCACCTGGGATGTCCGGCACCTGGGATGTCCTGCACCTGCCTTGAGATGTCCGGTGCAAGGCCGGGATGTCCGGTAACTGGTCAAAGCATTTTTCTTTATCGCTGGTAATGCTTAAAAATGAAAAGGTATATTTATGGGTCATATATCTTTTTATTTGTATCTTTATCAGATTATATAAGTATATATATATTTATTTTTAAGTCTTTATATTATATCTATATATAATTATTTGTGTTTTTAAACTCTATATATATATGTATATATATATATATATTTATATAAATATATTCAATTTTCACATATATATATATTACTATATGAATTACTATATAGTATTTCTTTATTTCTTTATTTTTATTTGTTCTTTCTTTCTTCTTTACATCTATTTTCTATTTTCATTTTTTTGAAAACACAAATGGTATTAATATTTTTCAAGAAATAAATAAACAATAAATAAATAAGTAATTAAATAAATAAAGCAATAGATAAATAAATAATAAATAGATATATAAATTAATTAAATAAATATGTGTGTGTTGATTTTTGTTTACGTTTGAAAATAATGTGTGTATACCGGTGTATCCATACAAACGCACATATCTATCTATTTGTCTGTCTCGTTTGTCGATCTATCTTTCTATCTCTCTCTCTCTCTCGCTGTATCTTTCTCTCTCTTTCTCTCTCGCTCGCTCGCTCGGTGGGTCTGTCGGTCTGTCGGTCGGTCTGTCTGTCTCGTCTGTCTGTCTATCGGTCTGTCTATCTATCTACCTATCTATCTATCTATCTATCTATCTATCTGTCTTCAGGATTGTAGGAAGCAAGAGGTTACATCAAGGAATTCAATCCAATCATGCAGACACTGTTCTTCGGTATACACCTGTACTTGAAGGGTAATTAGGCAAGTTGTTGTTTGATGCAAGTTAAAGCATGCTTCCAGACAAGGTTTTCCGGCGCCACCTCATACAGCGGCAGAAACAATCTGTATAAACAACAGGGGTTGAGAATCCTCACCTGGCAGATATGATGTGGCTCAGATCCTTTCTGTTGAGAATCGCCATAGCAAACATGCTCTGGTCATACAATCTGAAACTATGAAACTAACCTGCCGTATGACATTCTACCTGAAAGATGTAAATGCAATGGGAAATCAGTACATAGCAAAAAGGCACAGCACAACAGGCGAAGGGATTGGAGAAGGAACGCAATTATTCAGGTATTACAAAAGGAGGAGAAAAAGGGAGGAGGAGACCTCATTTGACTTGTCCGCAGATCCTTACTGGAATTTTGGTGGTCCCTCTTGGGGGACCCCCAAAATTCCAGTGCAGGACCTGCGCTGGAATTTTTGGGGTCCCCCAGCAGGGACATAACCCACATGATGTGCAACTGGGGACATGAAAATGCTAGGGGGGTCTGTCTGGGAGGACCCCCAAAATTCCAGCGCAGGACCTGCGCTGGAATTTTTGGGGTCCCCTGGGAGGGACCATTGAAAACCTAAATTTGACATGCTGCACAAGGTAAGAAATTCTGAGGAAGCTGGCTATGATTGCGCCGCTAGAATCATACAAGTCAATTGGCGCGTAACCGTGGCACCATGGAAAGCTTTCAGGCTTGCAATCGCAACAAACTTGAGAACCGCGTCCTGCAGAAGGGAATATGCGATTTCTATCCACGGCATGCAGCATTCTAGAGAGTGCGCGTTTGACCTGCTGTGGACCTGGATTTATAGTTGAAACCTTATGCGTGTATCTTTTGCGTTGCTCGCAATCAAGTGGGACGATGGTGCTCCAGTTAAACTTGCATACCGCCCTAAACTTCATGATCAGGGATGGCGCAGTAAAAGTATCTAGTTTTTCCCGTGGAAATTTGCTTTGTTTTTGTCAAACCCATCAACCCTTATTTATCTACCTATCTGTGTATCTAATTATATATCTATCTAGCTATCTACCTGTCTTGCTATCTATCTTTCTATCTATCTATCTATCTGTCTGTCTGTCTGTCTATCTATCTATCTTTCTATCTATCTATCTATCTATCTATCTATCTATCTATCTATCTAGGAACTATAGAGATGGAACCGCACCCCATTGGTCTGTAAACTTGGAATTGTGATGGTCCTTTCTTAGGGACACCAAAATTCCACTGTAGTGGCTACAGTGGAATTATTCGGGTCCTAGCAAGTATACATTCATCTATTGCATAAGATATCGAAATGTCATTTGGCGGGACCCCAGAAATATCCACCGTAGTGGTTACACTGGCATTTGTGGGGTCCCTGCGGTCGGACCCCTAAAACTCCAGCATTCTGCACAAAGCTGGGCTCCACAAAAATCCATTGACAAGAAAATGAGGAATAAATAGATCAAAAGATAGATAGATAGACAGAAAAGTGTGTGTGTGTGTGCAAACTGCCAGTCACATGCAGTTCAATGTAAATTTCTAAAAATCAAGCAGGGGGCCACGGCTCCATTCATCAATCCGTGGCCAACGAAGCTACTGATGTTTGGAGAGGATATGCAGTCTGATCAACCGCAGGTACCTGCTTCAGTGATAGCAGCCGGCTAAGCTCAGAACGGGACAATTTTCCAGTTTCTGCATCGCCTGTCAGGCTGTTCAACTTAAGGAATTGGTAAGGCCACGACAATGTCATCCTTTTCTTCTTCAAAATCATAAAACCTGCAGTGTATATGGATACATCCGTTTTCACACACATACGCACACATGTTTAAATAACGAAACTAAAACGTATTTACATATGCATACATGCATACATTGTTTTTTTACATATATATATATGTATATACATTTATTGGCTTTGAAATATAAATGTAAATATACATACAAAGAATATGTATTGAAAAAGTCAAAAATAAATATGAGATATATATATATATATATGCATATATATATATGTCTATTAAATAAATACAGTATATATATATAACAGTATTTATATATATACAATATATATATATACACAACATATATATATATGTATATGTACAGTTTTCAAGTTAAATACACAATTGAAAAAATGTTTTGGCCAGTTACCGGACATCCCGGCCTTGCACCGGACATCTCAAGGCAGGTGCCGGACATCCCAGGTGTCGGACATCCCGGCCTTGCGCCGGACATCTCAAGGCAGGTTCCGGACATCTCAAGGCAGGTGCAGGACATCCCGGCCTTGCGCCGGACATCTCAAGGCAGGTGCCGGACATCTCAAGACAGGTACCGGACATCCCGGCCAAGCGCTGGACTTCTTGATGAATAGCATAAAAGATCATAATAGTAGTCCACGGAGCAAATCGTTAACCCTACCAGTAGCAAACTAGCCCACGGAGTGTTTACGGACCAAACCCTCAACCCTATTGGGTTCGCATTCTTTCCTTCTTCTGA
This sequence comes from Cladocopium goreaui, assembly GCA_947184155.2. Taxonomy (NCBI): domain Eukaryota; class Dinophyceae; order Suessiales; family Symbiodiniaceae; genus Cladocopium; species Cladocopium goreaui. The sequence continues at coordinate 123,296 of CAMXCT020000830.1, forward strand.
GCAAAGTCAGCTTTAGCAGTAGCTAGCATGCCCATGTTTCTGGATATCTCGCCATAATTTAGCTGGTTCAGAAAATGTCAGCAATATTTCTTCATCTTTACTCATGAGTCTGCGAATCCGCACGAGATGGTTTAAATAAGTTGGCTTGATACCAAAGTTCCAGAATCTCACTTCCTCGAATCTCATTGGCCCCACTGGGATATTATGTCCATCAATCCGCACATGGAAATCCTCAAATCCCTCAATTACATGTTTAGAATCCATTGCAAGGTAGTGAGGAAGGCAAGAGTTGCATCGGAAGGAAACAAGATGTTTTGGGAATTGGCTTTGTTTTATGGTAAATCCTCCAACCCTGCAAAGGCAGCCTTTCAGGTCATTGGCTTCAAAGGTTACAAGCCAATGGGGACTATGGAATTCCCCAATGAGAATAGCGGCATTGTTCATGTCTATCCAGCAGAACCTGAACTGCGCTTGGCGCACGAACTACGCCGGTGAAGTCATGCAAACAATCAGGTGAAAACTGAAAACAATGGTGATGTTTAATACCTAATACCTACATGCCTGCAATATTATTCTTCGAAATCTCGGATCATGTCTCGCAGTTTCATACCTTGCTCTTGTTACAGTGCTTTACCATGTCGAGTGGAGCAGCAGCAATGGAGGTGTGTTTCCTAGCATCCGGCGAGAAAACTGCCGTGCTTGATCCAGCTGATGTCGAAGGAACAACCGCCAAGGCTCTGAAGCAAGCCTTGGCAACCAAGATTGGTGCCACGAGATTTAGACAAAGACTCTTTCTGGAAGGTGATGCTGTTGAGATTCCAGATGATGAAGTTTTACCTCAGTGCCTGCAAAGGTTCAGCTGGTGGTCTTGGAATTTTTGCCCACCAGATGTGGCAGAAGACGAAAAGATTATGGTTGCAGCGAGAGGCAACGATACAGTTAGTCTTGAAAAGTTGCTGAAGTGCCCATGAAGTCCAAACAGAAGAGATGGTTTGGGCATGACACCCCTGTACCATGCAGCAGAGGACGGACATGTTGAGCCCATGCGGCTGTTGCTGGCAGGTGCCATAGATGTACCATGATGTACCATCAAGAGGACTAGGGATGACACCCTTGAAGACGGCAGCTCGGTATGGAAACCTCTGAGGCTGTTCGTTTTTTGGTCCAAAGTGGCGCGAAGAAAGATCTGGCCGACGCAGGTGGGTCAACGCCATTGAAAGCCATAGTTTATGGCGGCCATGTAGACGTTGCCCGCTTTCTTGTGGAGGTGGGAGCCAGCAAGGATGAGCTTGCCAATGGGTCTGCACTGAACGCAGTCGAACGTAGCCTTTTGGACATGGCTCGCTTCCTAATTGAAATCGGTTGTGACAAAGACGAGACCGACTGTGGACGTTGTCCGCTTTCTGGTGGAGGTTGGTGCCAATCCTCATGCCGTCGACATAAACGAAATAACTGCTTTGGATCATGCATCCACGTGGGGCCTTTCGGAGGTTGTTCGCTACTTGTCTGAGTTCAAGGCAGATTCGCACCGAAGGAAACTCCGAAGATTGAACGACCCCGGGGGCGCCATTGAAGGTGAAGAAAAACGTGAGTTGACTGGGGTCGGGTGAGACTGGCGACTTTTTGGATTGGTAAACCACCTGCAGAAGTGGTTTCCATAGGAGAACTAGTGCATTTGTTCCTTGGCGATTTGTTCCCCTTCAGGGAACCGGTTTTTCCAGAAATGGCCTAACCCCTGTGGGTTTATGAGGTCTTCGAACTATTGTTTTTTCACGATTTTTCACCCCCATGGAAATATATTTGGTGAATTTAAGTCTGGTTGGTTTAGGTGTTTGCCATGAATCGGAAACTAGACTCTGCAGCCAACAGATGTTTGCCTTTTGTTGCGATGGCAAGATATTTGGGCACTTGCTAGTACGTTTGCATATATAGATGTAGTGGTCAGTCAACATTCACCACTGGATGATCCCATTATGCCCACATGACCCACCCGGTATATCCCCAACCAGGAATAGGATAAGCACATGTTTTGGTGGACCTCAAGGTGAACTAATGGATGGAAGTGGCCTGCACCAGACATCATGATGTCATTTTCATGGGGGGCGGCCTCGGGCTGCTTCAAAGATTATAGTACAGGGCCAATGGGGGATTGCAAGATTTACAAGGTACTGCAAGGTTCCCTCAGACCGCGTTTTTAAGGGCTGCCCCCTGACGCCGACCCCTGAGAAAAAAGAGAAGAAGAATTCATCAGCAGCAAGGCTAGCAACAGCAGAACAAGAAAAGCATGACATAATTTAATGTAATCATATGTAATCCTGTTCTGGCTGATGGACAGGCACCGGTTTGCAGGGGTCTTGTTGGACGGTTTGGATTGGCCATGATTGGCCACTGCACCGCTGTGGGGGCGACCCAATCACCGTCCTGAGCCGTCAGGAAGCACCTGACCGGCCAGAGCAGAAGCTTACCTCTGAGGAGCAGCTGTCAATGGAACATCCCATCGAAATGGAGGTAAATCGCTCAGTTTGGAGAAAGTTGGTTTGCACACTGCAGATCAGCGAAACTTCTAGAGTTCCATAGAATTGTCAAACTCTGTCTTCCATTGGGGTGTGCCCAAACCACAAACATTTGATTCGCAGCCAGGAGACCAGACCATCTGCCACTGCCACACATAGCACAGTCCATGACCACAGAGATCCGTCGGCGAGATTTTGTGCATCATTTTTCAATGAGATCCTACCCTCTTTCATCATTTTCATCCTCTTTCCTACCCAATGTTACCAATGTTCTTGCCCAAAAGGTTTGCTGTCTTCTTAGCCACTAAAAGGAATGGTTGTTTTTCAACCATCATCTATCCATGGTTTGCTGTCTCTTACATTAGTTAGATCAAGTTTGTGTAATTTGGGTACGAACCAGCTGTGTAACAATTGGACAGCATGAAAAGGACGGCCATCACCTCGCACTTGACAACTCGCCAAGGCCATAAAGGCTGTGGCACATAATCTGCTGGTCAAGTCCTCAGTTGAGGCCAAGTGGCATTTCCAGAAGGAGCAGAAGGAGTAAGCTGATGTAAAAAGCCTAATTGGATGGTCTTAACATGTCTTAACAAATTAATTCTGCTTTTCCATCGCTACTGTTGAAACGCTCAGGCTAAATTTCCCAGAGCTACTCAAAACATCTCAAAACATCTCAAAACTCATCACAGACTGACCGTTTCTATCCATTTCTAATCCAACATTCATCAACATTCTGTTGTCCAAGCTTTTTGCCCCCAGTCGAACTCTTCGTAGAAAGATTATTGCTCCGCTCAGCTCCCAGTCGCGATTTCCGACGGAGTCGATCATCACAAATATCTACGTCTATTTCTTCATCGTGATGACCTTCATCGCTGCATTCTCAGTGAGTGCAGGAAATGCTGGAAGTGCTGGATCTGAATGTGAAAATATGCACAATAATTTTGTTCACTTTTTTCAACAACTCCGGTATAAAGTTATAAAGGAAAGTTCAGACCACCTGGTCTCTTGGTGATTCTTGGTGTCTTGGAGTAAACTTTACTTCTAAAAAGGGGTTTCTGGCAACGTATCTGATGAGGTAACCTTTTACATTACAGCTTTCCAGATGCTCGAGGAGGCGGGCAAAGCTGGCACTTGCAAGTTGACTATGTTGGAGATAGATGATTCGTCTGATGGTAGATGAATGTAGATGCTGATGATATATTATCTTGTGAATCTTGTTAGTTATATCAGTTATATCTCATAAATTCTCATGATATCTTACAAGATTGAGTAAACCCACCACTTTTTGTTGCACAACCCGCCAATCCCTGATTGTGCTTGAAAGGAGACGGGAGAGGTAACTGAAATTTTGTAGATGACTTCCAGTGCAACTGCATTTCGTGCATTCACCTATGTTATCCCTAAAACTGTCCTCTATTTGTGCTGGAAAGCTACCGAATGTATCGGAATCCAGATGAAACTCCGCCAGGAGCACGCAAAGGAAAGCTGACGGCCGCAACCCTGACGGGCATGGCCGGCATGGCTGTAAATCTTCTGATGTGGCTCCACAGGAGCGCAACGATCTTTGATTTCTTTATATTTCTTTTTTCAGACCCAAAAATAAGATAAAAATAGATAAAATAAGTATTCTTCCGGACATTTTTTGCATAGCAAGATTCAGACATCAGGCAATTCGGATCAATTCGGCATGTTTGCCCCCACACAGGTATTTGTCTACATGATTTTACATGTCACCTTACGTCACCTTATCCATCCTTATCCTATCTAGTCATTTTGAGCTCATGTTACATTCATCGCAGTGGCCAGGCTTTGGTAGATGGAAACGTCTCACACCTAGATGCACCGGTTGAGCCAGCCCTCAAGATGAGGCTCAAGAATCAAGAGGTGCATGAGGAGACGTAATTAGCGAAGGAGTTGTGCACCAATAATCAGGAATGGATAGGAATGGTTTCAACATGGGAGCAACTCTTCACTAAAACAAACTAAAACCAGTGAAAGTTCACCAAATTCTTCAAAGAATTCCAGACAACAGCGGACAACATTCTGCTTTTGCTACACTTCTCTGTGCAGCTCAGTAGGCTGCTGCCGGTGATACCGGCGAACCCCGATGTACATATCCCACCGGGGGCGGACAGCCCTTGACCGTGTCACCCAGCGCATGGCGCCGGGTGGACAAAAAAAATCGGCGGTTTCCTGACCCAACGGTTACCCGAAAAGATCTTGGTCATTCGATCGGTCGGCTTAGGCAGCGATCCTGGACCACCTTACATTTTCTACAGATTTACAGGCGTACCCATCTACGAGTATCATTTGCATTGACCTCCGGTATCTTTGAAGGAACTGCACAAAACTTATCAAAACTTAATGCCTTCATAGGCTAGAGAGGCGGGAAGGAAGCACAGAAGTACAGCTCCGTTTATGTTGACGCCTCTGAAGATAGTCAGCACTAGATTGCTCAACGAATGAACGTGTCGCTGAAGCTACGAAGACTCGATTGTTTTCCCTTACATATGGATATGTTATATTATATGTTATTTATATGTTATATTATGATATGCTGATACTTCAGTAGTCAGCTGTCTTCCTGATGTTGGACTACTGTTGATTGCAATGAAGGGATGCGTTTCCAAAACGGCAGGTTCAGATGTCTGCCATGGCCACTAAAGTCACTAATGTGGTGTCTTTTCATCATGATCAGCTGCTTCACAAAGGTCTCGTCACTTGTTTACAAACACATACAAACAACTGTTGACGAAGTGTATCTTCCATTCTGCAGAAGTCAAGACATACAATGTTTGAAAGATTCTTTTTTGAAATATAATGTATATATCCGCATGGTATGAACACAATGTTTGAACATCATTTGGGTATTTGATGGCCATCCTATGCCATCCTTGGCTAATCCGTTGAGCCCCCCGTTTGGCTCCCTTTCTCAGCGAAGTGGATAGACAAGTCAACTATTTCACCTCTGCGAGGCATCCAATTTGGGTGGATCATGGTGGATCACTGGAGCGAATTTGTCCGTCAAAGTAAATAATTTTGATGAGGATGAGGGGTTCAATGTTTGAAAGATATGGATTCAGAGAACATGGCTCTGACGATTGCAAGGACCTTAAGCAATCCCGTCAATGACAACCCGAAAGAGGAAGGAGAGCTGATAATATTCGATTGACAACCAAAGAAATCCGCCTAAGTCTCCTAAGTACTTCAAATTGGCAACTCTAGGACTCTAGGGTTTGGCGTGGACGGTGCCAGGTGGCCAGGTGGACAGGTGAACAGCAATGGCGCCAGCTACTCAGTGTCCAGGGGAGACATGGCCACCTTGAGGGAAGTACTCGTAAGCAACACATAGATACACATAGGCTATGGGTAAAGAATGGGCAACCATTGCAACCATGGGAAACCCAAGAAATCACATGAAATCACTGCTACATGTGACACAATTCTTTTGACTGAAGTGTTGACTTTTTTGACACACACAAATGACACACAAACGTAAACAGAGATCGGAACAGATTTTCTCAGTTCCCATGTCCTGTATTTCTTACATCTCCAATGTATTTCCCAATGTTTTGCTCCATGTTTTCTTATGTTTTCCCTATGATCACTAGATTCACTAGATTCACTGGCATGCTGGCAGTGGCCCTGGAGGACCTCCGACGACTTTGCGGTGGTACGAAGCATCATCGAGGACGCCGCCCATGGCCTGAAACGCAGCGTTGAAGCTGAAGAGCTGAAGTCGTGGCGTTCTCTCCGAAAGATTGCGAAAACCCAAAAGAAACCTATCCTTTAAAAAGCCTAATCCCTATCATTAAAAAAACGGATAACAAAGGGCCCAATCCCTATACCAATCATTCCTAATTCCTGTAGGCGCCTATAGGCCTGTGCAATCCTGTGCACACCAATGCACACAATACCTTGTAGACAGTAGAACTTTGGCAGTTGGAAATACTGTGAAGATTCCTGCGGTCCTGTGCACGCTGTGTGCAGGCTGTTTCTGCTCAGGCTCAAATAGGTCTTGTTACTCTTAAACAAAACCCGCAGTTTTCGAGTTAGCAGCTGGCTCACATCTGTATACCGAGAGCAGATATCCAAACACCCCCCTGAACCTTTCCTCTTTTACTCCAGGTCCTTTTGAAGCCCCATGAAGAGGTTAGGAAGTTCCAAATAAAATTTCACCGGTGCCATGGTCACTGCCGCTGTGGAACACTATTTGCTGAAGTACCTACAGCCTTATGCCATGGACTCAGCTGGAACCAGCAAACTTCAGAAGGACTTGAAGGAAAAGATCAGTTCACATTTGGTGAGCTAGCCAACTTGTACTATGTGCCACGGTGCCACGCGGATAGCCAATATGTACATATAATATTATATAATATTATATATAGTATATTATATATGTATATACTACATCCTGCTGTATTATGTTATATACCTGCACCAGTTGCAGTCAGGGGTTGGTTGATCATCAATCCACAGATTTCCAGTGACAAGGCAATCCTGGAGCGTCTCCCACTTTGAAATGAACCCATCTGCCATCTGCCATCTGCCATCCATCAACCATTTGGGAATCCACCGGGTGTTGTGAAAGCTACGACCCGAGGTGGATGGCATCGATGCGAAAGATCTGCAGTTGTCGCTCTGGAGCGGCAAACTGGAGCTGAAGGATGTGAAGGTCACTGGGTCACTGGGTCACTGGGGCTGCTTGGGAGGTGAAACTGGGATGGAGATGATCAACCTGGGTGAGATGGGTGACCAAATTTGATGGTTCATTGGGAACCCAATTTAGCCTTGTACCTATTTGAGGGATGGTTGGGGTATAATTGGCCAAGAAGGCATTGCTTGTAGGAGATATTTCACCACAAATGATTCGGGATAGGGGCAAACAAAGTAACCGAAAAATACAGTACTTCAACATAAATGCATCCAAAACAGTTGGCAACAACGATGGATGTGAAAGGGACTTGCGACACTATTGATTGAAGATGGACGGTTTTGAAATGAGTGAACTGCTCTACCACTTTTGGTCCGAGGATTTCCTGAGGGATATGACATGGCTGGGACGTATTTAGCTTAGAATTGCACTTTTTTGTCTGTGCGTGTGTGCGTCTGTGTTTGTGAAGTCACATAGCACATCGACATTGTCAATGATAGCTGAGTTTGTCTCCGTGAGTGGCTGAAATGTGTGAATGGTTTGCAAGGGAGAAATTGTGACAATCCGATACAATCCGTCCAGATCCGTCCAGATGAACTATAAAATTATGATAAAATTATGATAAAATGATCAACTCAGAACGGATTTCCAAAATTGATCGACCGGTTCCACCAGGTGAAGGAGGACGTGCTGGGCCTCTTGGGCGTGGAAGGTACGGCACGGGGGACGGTAGGCCCGGTAGGGCACGGTGTCACCATCTTCACGTCCATGTCACGTCCATGTCACAGGTGTCATGTTTCCGAACCTTCCAAGAACCTGCAAAAAGAACCTTCCAATGGATACAGCATAACATAGCATCATGCGGTCTGCGGATATGATGAGTTATGATGATATGTTGCGTGACAATGCCTCTTTCTGAACATGAGCGGGAAAAAAATCCAGATGGCCCAAGTCCGACTCGTTTCAGTTGCGCAGCTGGCAGGTGTTCGTGTGCCAAAAGGCCTAGTGAAAAGAATTTGCATCACCTTGCCCAGCAAGACACGAATCCTATCAGGATGAGGGATGGTGATGGCCTTGTGGTGAAACAATTCACATTAATTAATTATTGTTAATTCACACATGGGACTAATTAAGTGATACTAAGTGACTAATTAAGCTGTAGAATTTCAGGACTGGCTTTACGGATGCAAATCAGGTTCTGAAAATATCTTAAAATCTTCTGGGAATCTGTTTCTGAGGTTCATCCCAAATCACTGAAACTCGATCATTGAACCAAAACGCACATGTGTCATTTGTGTTATTTGATGTTTATTTGATGTTTATTTGCTATTGCTCCCGTTTGCGTTGAACTCTATACACCCGATGCCGCAGGAAAGATCAGCATCCAAGTTGATGGTGTTCAGCTTCACGGCGAACATCTCAGTGAAAGCAGTGATGAGGAGGCTTTGAGGCTCGGAATTGTCGGGCAGAGGTGATCAGATGCGTCAGATGGTCCATCGCAGAAAGCACCAACGGTCTGCCCACAGGAAGGTCAGAAGTACGAAACTTGAAGCAACCGCGCTGCGAATGAATCAACTCAGAGCTTCTTGGTTCACTCGGCAATCTGCCCAATGGTGTTTAGGCATGTTTCGTTGGGAAACCAATGAGTTGGCATGGTCTGGCTTTGCGGGATGAAGCCACCCTTTGGATCAAGTACAAGTGACAAGTGTTGACCATCTTTTCCTTCCATTGACCAGTAAATGCCCAAACACTTCTAACGATGTAAGATAACGGAATTACGGTATGCTTTCTCCAAAGATGTTTAAAGATGGGGATGGTTCAAGGCCTATTCATGCCTACTTTATGAGCTATTTTGATGATCACCAGGCTGCCAAGGTTTGATCCATGGCCACGTAGATCATGAAGATCCATCAAGATCCATGAAGCGACAAGGGACAAGGGGCTCTCTAAGGATCTTCATCAGCGACAACAACAGGCTCAGGACAAGCTGTTTCACATCTAGCGCTATTTCAGTGACGGACAGCTGAAAAATCTGCAGAACTAGGGATACCTCAGCAGTTTTCTTTTCCTTGTCGGAGGAAGCCTATGAACAGGCCGAGCCTGGCTTTGGAATGAGGCGATGCTTGGAATCGGTTTGGACTGGCTTGGTACCACAGTTCTTGAGGTTTTTGCTTGAGTTTTCCAGGGTTTCCCACTAGGATTGAAAATAAGGTTATGGATCGCAATTGGGCAAATGGATGCAGAATAGCTGTGGTTCCAAGGGTCTGCTAATTTTACCAGTGCCCGTATCAATTTTGGTGTTCTCCTTCATTGGGGCCCAATGTCTTCTACCAACTCTTCAAATGCCACTTCATTTCATGTTGGATGTCCTGATTTTCTGCTTGGCCCTGATGTCATTCCTGACTCTGAGAGCTAGGACACAGAAAGGCTCAGAAAGTTGTTTTGGTAGTTTGCTAATGTTTGCTAATCAGCCATGCTCGGCCAGGTTTGCTCGGAGGCTCATCACCAACCTGAGCTTCTCGGCAGTCGTTGGCATATCAATTTGATAATATCAATTCATAGATTTCGTAAGCAAAGTGTTTTTGCCCATGTCTCTAGAGATCCACTTTGACTTTGTACTTCTGCATCTTTCTGCCCCACTTATTTCGGGTTGTCGAAATATGTATCATATACTCTGCACGTGAATTATCTATCCACCCATCCATCCATCCATCTATCCATCTATCCATCTATCCATCTATCCATCTATCCATCTATCCATGTATCCATCTTTCCATCTATCTGTCTGTCTGTCTGTCTATCTATCTATCTATCCATCTATCCATCTATCTGTCTGTCTATCTATCTATCTAATATAATTATAATATAATTATATATGATATATAATGTAATATGTGACTAATCTGCAGCAAATACAAATTATGTCAAGTATCAACTATCAACTGAACCAACTGGATGTCAATACTTTCGTCACACTGGCACCACGAATCAATGTGACAGGTCTGGAGCTGTCGGATGTGAAATTGGCCTTCGACAATCAGGACAATGAGTCGATATGAGTCGATATGAGTCGATATGAGTCGTGTGTTGAAGTTGCAAATCACAGAATTCCCAAGCTGAGGTCGATTTCCAGCAAGATCTGCATGTCTTGATTTCTGGATCTTGAGGGGCTTAGATTTTGAAGGACCGACATTGAGCGTTGAAACCTGTCAGGATCCAAAAGCCTGCTTTGCTGCGGCCATGTCATCCCTGGAAGTACTGTCGACTGATAGTTCCTTCAGGATGCTTGGTTTGGAGAGTTGGTGGCCTTTCTGTTTCTACTACAGTACCTAGCAGTCCAACAGGTTGTTTGGTCTTGTGATCCTATAAACGTCTCATACTACTTCCACGCTTATCACCACGAAGTTTGTCTATGGTCGAGCCTCTTCAAATTCCCATGGCAAGTCCAATAAGAAGAAGATACGCTATTGAATGAACCGCACAATATGGGTAGACACGAAGAGATGAACGACTGTCTTCATATCGTGTGTTCATATCGCTGATTTCAACATTGCAGCCTCAACACTTTGGCATTGCGGCATCTCAGGAAATTTCAGAAAGACGAGGTCCTGGAGGATCAAGGATCTTCTCTGTATCCTGGCAGCCAGAAACCATCATCGATACACCTATGATATCCTATGATAGTACTAGTACATCCCATATCATCCTGCCATATCCCACTAGTAACAGTCACTTAGTATGCTGATGTATACTGTAGGTTTTCTTTCTGCGTGTTTTGACACGAATTTTGACATGAATAATGCTCTGACAGGTTCAAGGTTCTACGCTTCGATGGCCTGAGTTTGTCATACGGACAGACCAAGGAGGACTCGACTCGAAATGTGTCAAGCGACCAACCGTCAGATCTTCTTTTCGGAGAAATGTCATCCATGTCCGTACTTGGGTCACAAGGATGCGTTCAAGTTTGGGTAGTCATTTTCCACATAGTCACTTTATGTCACTTTGTCAGATTTGATGATCATCGGATGCACTGGCTGAAAATTCGAGGAGCTGTCTAATGTGGTGAGTCCTGTTCGAGCTGAGTTGAAGGTAGATGGGGCGGTGCTGGTCATGGAGTTCCAACCTTATTGTCTTGTGGTTGGAAAGAGTTACTTTTCACTTTCTACATCAAATTCATCCAAACTCACTTCAGGTGTTTCTTCGAATGTAGATGGCCCAAAAAAGCGTTGCCTTGGGCGATGACAATTTAAGGCGTCTCAAATAAATCTTGTGAGGACAATTCTGGGACAACCTAAAGTCCTTGGAGGGGTGGTGCAGCCAATGTCATTGGATCATTGGATTTTGGGTGTCAACGAGGGCTTTCCACTGGAGAGGAACGGCAGGCAGGGAGCTGTTCTTGGTTCAGGTGGGACACGTCCCCGATGGTGGCATGTTGCGATTGGAGGTCAGCTGGCACGGCAAACTGGTCACCCAAGGATCCGGTACGTGGGGATGGGTCAACACCGATGCATCATGACCATCATGATACATATTTTTATTCTTGTTGGATTGTTTGGGGGGATGAAAATCTCTTTGTCTATTTTGATGTTTACAATGTTTACATATTACCATGTTCACCAGGGTTCCAGATATCACCCCAGCTACCCCACGTACAAGTGTCATGCAATTTTGCACAGGGTGGGCAAACATGTACCACCTTCAAGGAATGTGGTTGAAATCTTTGTCCACCCGCTCCTGTGATGTTTGACATAAGCTCACTTGCTCCGAGCATCTGGATATGCATGTGCAGTAGAACTCAGCGCAGAAGTACGAATCGATTGCGGCTGGATGCTGCTAATTCTCATCCTGCAGAACATCGGTGAACAAAAATTCTCCGGCACCGACTCATAGGAAGATCCATCCACGCATGGAAATGATGAACATTTCACAACTACTAAATTCAGCAGCACTGCACATTGGCCAAGGTGGATCTTGGCACAGACAAAGCCACTGAGATCCAAATGAAGCGTTCGCACATTTTAGGCGATGTGGAGGGTGAGTGAAGGACTTTCTTGGCCAGAGCGATGCCTATGTGCCTCACTTGGGCAAGAAGTGGGTTCACCATCTTGACGAATAGCAACAATCCTCAAAGCAGGGGACTCACCAATTTCCACTTCCACAGAGATCCACGAAGCTGATTTGGGGGAGTTGAATGGAATTGATACGTTCGGTGCCCTTCCTGTATGCGGGGGCATTGAGATTCTCGTTGCCAGGCATGCTAGCGCTCAAGGCCGCCTTGAATCACAAGTGGGAGCGACTACGTGAAAAGCTGGTGGATCCACAGGTGTCATGGCTTTGCCACTGGATGGTGCGAAGAAAATGTGCTGGTCAGCCATTTTCACTTTCACATCTTTCACATCTTTCACTACTGTTCCTTTTGGTGAAAAGTTGGGCATTCGTATTTACTGTATGAGTTCATCATGAGTTCACAAACCATCAAGAAACATTTGAGGTAGAGGCTATGGTGATGATTGACTTGGACGCTTCCAAGGTCAGAACTGGGTGGTCCCCCAATGCTGGTGGTCCAACATACCAAATTTTAAATAATTTAAATCCATGTGTTTTGTGTGACATAAAATGCGTAAAATGCAAAATCCGACCAGTTTTTAAATTGTAAATGCTTAAAAAAAACAAACTTGAATGATGGCCCTGTGGATTCACAAAAACAGTTGTCCGAAGGGTTCAGGTGCTTTTGTCATGTGATTCCACCTACACTGTCCAGTGAAAGCACTAGTTGGTTCGGGTGTTGATTGACATATAGGCCGCATTTGAACTGCCACTCAGTTGATCGCTTAGATATTGATCCTCCTTTCAGCCATCCGTGGATCCAAGAGTGGAAAATCACATGGAGCAGGAGAGATACTTCACTCTGTTTCGACAACAGTGTCTCTCTAATGTGGACAAGGGAGAGGCGCCGGAGAACCTGTTTCAGTCGTGATGGAAGATATATGACTTCAGGATACTTCAGGTATTCAGGTATTCACATGCTTCAGCCCAATGATTACACTATACACTACACGCTACACATACCATGATAAGATATCCATGCAGTGTGCAGATGTGTGTAGTCACTATGCACACATGTCACAGCCGTGTATTCACTATACATACAATTCACACATCAGGTGGTTGCCCCCAAAAATATCAAGTAATAATCTATGAAATCTATGATAACATTACTAATTTGCCACTAAAATATGCCGCCAAGGGACTGTTTTAAGTTTGCATATAATTTGCTCACAAGTTTTGCCAGTTGCATTGCCAATTGCAACAATTCTATACCATTCTAGCCTTCTCCAGCTACAAATTTGACTGCGTTTTCTACAAAAATGCATTGCTACATATTCCAATCATATTGCAAACATATTGCTGCTTTTCCAGAACCGACAGGTGAAGGTCCTGGCAGCCCTGCAAGAAACGGGCCTCAGCTGTGCTGCGCTAGAGCCAGAGGACAACAAGGACACCGTCCCAGTGATCTCAACTGTTGGCCACCCCACAAATATGTATTGGCAATATTTAATAATGGATGATAATATATATATATAAATAATGAAAAGAAATATAGTTGATATCAAATACATTCTAAATACATTCTAAATGCAACATATTGTGTATGTATATAAATATACATGGGATAGTGGTTTTCGGACTGCTATAAGGCGCCATGTTGAGTGTCAGGGACCATGACCATGTGCATGCAAGGTTATCAATCTCATGTTGCTGCAGGAATTTGATTCCAAACTCTAAGCAACAATATGTCGACAAAAAAATCAAGGCACTGCCAAACAATACCAGACAGGAGAAGAATATGCCAACAAAAAAGAACAATGACAGAAATTCTCAACTACTTGAACTAGATACTAGATAGATAGATATGATAGATAGATAGGCTGACAGCTGCCTGCCTTTTGGTGCCGTCACGTTGCTAGGAATTGGAGACGCTGGAAAATGTCTTGCCTTTTCAATTGCTGGCATCCGCAGCCTGGATTGAAAACTGCGGTTTCAAACTGCACCACAAATGGTGACAGCAGCCCTTTGTGCCTTTCACATTCTTTAATTTAACAAGAGGATCACTCAAAATGAAACGAAGCTTTTTGGATCGTTGAGCACGAGCTTTGGTAGTCTGTCCTCGGTGAGTCCTCAGGCACGCTACCGAGCCGAAGATTACATCACGGAGCTCCTGAAAAAGGCCGCACCACAGGCGCACAGACATCAGATTTATGAGATTTATCAGATTTATCAGATTTATCAGATTATTGATTTTTGATGAAAATGCAAACATGGAATCACCTCATATTCCAGATGGCATCAAATGGCTGTGGCACACTGTGGCTATGGTTTCAAAATCATTCAAGCCCCAAAGCTGGATTCCCCCAAGGTTGCAAATATCACTCGATAATTGTGGCTAGTTACATAGTGCTGCATACAGGTTTGTTGTCGTCGTAATTATTATATTATTCAATTTAGTCAAGTTTGGGCCATATCATACCACAACAATGCGAAAACGTGGCTGACGCCCGCTGCTGGCAAAGGCGAAACCTGGGTGGTTAAGTCGCACATTTTGGCGTCGCGCCGCCTGTCAAAGTCTGATGGGGAGACAAGACAGTGACGAGAAACGCAAGATAAAGATGTAGATACTGTATCACTCTGTATCCAAGCGATTTGCCAAGAGCATCCATTTACTATCATTTACTGTAGATGACAATATATGATCAACCATGATCAACCCAATACTGCAGGCCCAGAACCAGACGTCATTTCAATGGCTTGGTGCCACCGAGGAACCAGAAGAATCACCACTGGACAAGCTGAGTGCGAAGGATCTCTTGAAGGAATTGGAGGACGACCGCACGGCTGACGTTGAGGCGAAGAGCAGTGAAGCCCTGGATACTCATGAGATATCATGCCAGTGATGCCAATACATCCTAGTCCTATATAATCCTCCATTATATGTGTATAGATAGACATTATATATGTTATCAATATGTTATCAATTATATATGATATGCAATAATATATCCCTAATATCTCTGGTTTCTATTTGACGGCTCAAAAACCTTGCCGTAGAGCATAGACGATCGCCTTAGGATGCCTTAGCCGAGTTGTCAATGAACATCAATGAACCCATAGGCATTGGCCCTTGGGCCCTTAGCCGAGTTCTTTGGAGGTGGTGGAACCGCCTCAAAAGCTGAAAGTGCTGCTGTCTGGCGGTCAGGCAGGGGCTCAGCGGTCTGCGGAGTTTGGCATCAAGCATGACATAGCATGACCGCTGGATATTTGATGTTCCATGGATCAAGCATGATGCGCGCACGTATCACGGACGAACATGGATATTTACAGCTTTAATACTTAAATCAAATCAAATCAATCATACCAATCATCTCCATTCACATAATGTCATGTCATATCATATCATATCATGTCATATTATGTCATATTTGTATAATACCGATATTATGATATTACATCAGTTGAATTCAAATTTATTCAATTATCTCTAGCATCTCTACCAGGTGCTACTGGATGTGGAGGATGACACTGGCCCAGCACTGCTGCGACTGTTGAACATGAATCTGAAGACTACCACCATGGCTGTTAAGGTGCGATGTGTTGATCCGGTCAGGGGAAAAACATTAAATAATGAACATTTACTAAATTAAATTAATATAAATTAATCTGAATAAGTCCAGCAAGATCAAGCGAAGATTAGAAATGAAGCGAACTCGGATTCTCCATGATTCTCTCAAACTGGATATCACAGAAATTCACAGAATATCACCAATATCGCCAGGTGGCACTCTTTCCCACCCGAGACCCTTCCCAGCGAATCACCATGACAGGTGGATTCAGCCACGGATCACCGGGGTCAGAGTTCCGCAGATTTCCGGCTGGACTTGGGTTTGGGTTCAGTGCCTTGGTCAACGGACCCTACACTGGCCCTACACAAACAGAAGATGATGCAATGATGCAGAAAATTATGCTATGTTTGCGTTGTAATTCATGGATGTATCAGTATCAGATATATCGCTCTTGGAGGACTCACATGGTATTAGATATGTGCTGTATATCGCCCTTTTTATTATTAGCTAAGTTTTCAACAAGCCCAAGTTCAGTTGTTCTGTACGAATGCTTACGCCACGAAGAACTGCTGATCCGAAGCCAAGGTGGACATATCCCACCATGGCAACCCGTTTGTGCAGCCCAAGCAACAGGAGGTGGTTTGGGGAATCCTTGTTGGCTGGGGCAGGTATAGATGTGGCCTGGCACAGGTGGATGACGGTCACAGTTCCTTCGTGGCTGTTGAGGCTGTTGAGGTGACAGCATTTTACAGCTACATTCCCTTGATGTAGGGATATCATCAAGAAATGCTTTAATGATGGGTGCACAACTACACAGAATATGAACACCAGCAATATATCCACCGAAGTGGGGATACATCGGATACATTCCACAATTGGATACTCAAGGTACAGCCTTTGTGGAGACATTCTGTCATATTCTCTCCGCTTCAAGATATTCGAAATGATTTGAAGCTGTTCTTTTGATGCTGTTTTCATTTGTCTAAATTTGTCTGAAAGACTTGGCCCAATTGACATTCCGGTATCACGACATGGCGTCAGGCAGATGCCACTCTCCAGCAGAGTCTGGTTCTATGTCTCGAGAATCGAGTTCAAACAACAGAGAACCTCATGAAGATGACGCTTGGTGAGTGAATAGGTTAGTTTTGGGCCATGAATGGGGGAACTGGGTGAAGATCACTTCCCGATAAAGTTGCATGTGGTTCAAAATTTAATGCCATTAGAACCCATGTTGATGATGTCTATCATCAAAGCACAGAATTGTTGGAGGTATCCAATGTTCAACATGTTCGAACAGTTTGAACATATTTCAAGCCAAATAGAAAGCTTGCCCTGAGGAGTTTGACCTTCGCACCCGTGGAGATCTTCATGATCCGGGGATTGGTTGCCAGCATCCTGGGCTTTTGGCCCGGTGCCCCCGAGGCCATGAGGATGGATGCGTGACACTGTAATAAAATGTAAAGAACAGTTCAAAACATTACAAGACTATGAAAGACTTGTATTATTATTATTGTATTATTGTGTGATATATTGTAATATTGTGTATGTGGTTTTGATGTAAATCCTGAAATGCATCTTGAGGGTTGGAAATGTAGAAGGATCATTTTGAATTTGGAGTATCATGTGTATTCAAGACTCTCAAAACGTGCAGAAGAGCTCCATGGATTTCAGGTGGAGAAGGCTGCAGGAACCACGAAGCCCAAGTTGGTGAAGAAGGTGAAAGTAGAGGACCCCAGAATGTGAGCTACCGGAAATGACGACGGCCGCACGTTGTGCAGATGATACTAACCACCTATTCCTGACGAATTGCAATTGATTATTTTTTTCTAAACTCAGAGTTTTGTTGGTGGCATTTCCGACAAAATTAATGTTGAACCACCCTGATGTGCGAGCAAAACTGGGATGATTAGCTTCCGCGTTGAACCCTCTTGGCATCTCTTAGCTGTATCCGAACTGTATCCATGCAATTCGGTGCGTCGCATCCTTTCAGATCTTTCAGCACCGCGACAGGAACGGGCCTCAGTGGCTGGCCCGAGCACGGCAGAAATCTTAAGGCCAGAGATTTGTGGAATGTAGCCACCATCTAGCTGCTAGCTGCATCCAGTAATATCAAATCTCAAATATCTGGTATTAGCATGAGCATGTTGCAGCATGTAATTGTTAAGATGACTCAGGATACCAAAGTCAAACAAAGTCGAACCCAGCTGTGCCACATTGGGATTTCAGATGTGCACAGGGAAATGGTAGAAGAGAACAAGACGAGAGCCAAAGAGCTGGCACAGGAGGTCTACAATCGGATCCCCGACAAGATCAGTGACTTGGAAAGCAATAATCACCTGACATTTGCTGACGAATTGAACTGTGGTTTTGACGAATTTTGACGACCACTTGGTCTCAAATAGGAAGTCTCGGGGTTGGTGGAGTCAGTCGAGCTACGGAAATACCATGGAATACCTGGTGACCTTGCAAGCTGATTTTGCAGCAATCTCATAGGCAACTTCCGCACTTCCGCCTGTTTTTGTTGGCGAGATAGCTGCTGGAAATGTGATCAATCTTGTGAGATTTGACTTAGGTCTGGAAATCAAATTGGCCTCACCCACCGTGCATGTACCTGTGGCTTCTGTGGGAAAGGCCAGTCCTTGTGGTTGCGGCTTGTCCATGCACTGACATGTTCTTGAACCTTAGAAAGGTTGTAATCATTGTAATCATTTGGGTGATTCCAGGCCGTCCTACAGGCATGGGATCCCACCCCCTGACCACTCGGATGATTCGAAAGGCGCTCATCACCCTTGGTGAGTTGTCGCTGAAAAGTCCCGAGCCGTGTTTGTTTAACAGTGACTTTGAAGCAGGGAGGGGATGGGACAAAAGACTGGCCAGAGGAATAGCCAGAGCCATCAAGAGCAAAATCGCAGGAGTTAGATAAAGTGATGAAGCTTGAAAGGCATAGCCGGCATAGATCGGCATAGCATATGCTTGTAGCATGGTGTACCCAGTTAAGATCTTCAAAGATGTCGTTTTCCAGATGTTTCCAGGATTCCAGGACCCTCAAGGTGTACCTTGAGTCAAACTGTCTGGGCCACTAAGATCTCCACTTCCAGATTGATCTCAACAACACCCGGATCTCGACTGTCAATCTGAACAATGAACACTTTGACCCTTGGAGTAACTCCTGCCGCCGTCTATTCAAATCAGTTCAACTTATTTATCGATACGCCCTTGAACAAGATCCTGTCAGGTGATATCAGTGACATCCTTTGGACCTTGAAAAAGGATTTGCACTTTGACGCACTTTGGCAATCTTTGGCACCTTGAAGATTTTGAGGATGTTGTGGAGCCTTTGCCCATCAAGATCTCCATGAAGTACCTTTGCTTTCAAAATTAAAGCCTCTAACCTGCTCTCATGAAAGGTAAGCCGAATTGTCAACAAATCGTAGTTCGAACTACAGAGCATGCCAGCAATATCAGATGTGAAAGAAGAGCCTTGGTACTTGGTTCCCAAGGACCGATTTGTGTATGAGATCTATAGTCCACCCGTCCACCCTTGACTTGAGGTACATGGAGCAAAAAGATCGGCTTGCAGTTGATGTGGCCATAGAGGTCTAAGAGGGGAGAGGGCTGGCGTCTCGTGTAAGTGCAACCCACCTCCTGTGCCGCCATGGCCAATGCCTTGAGCGACACATGTACTTGTAACGGGTGGCTGTGGTCCGGCTTTCATTGTTGCCAGGTGGATACAATACACATCAATACAGTGAAGTTGCACTATAATGAAGTACTCCCGGTGCACCTGGTTTCCGACGATTCATGCCGATTCACCAGACGATCAAACCATGCGCCAGGTAGGGCAGTTGAGTCTCTCAGCATCACCGGAGTCAGTGAATCTCCTAATGGGTTTGCCTGACGCCGCTGTGGCCATGTTGCTCCTTGGTCGCCATGGATTGGACCTCATTTAAGGGTGTGTGTGCAGCTGTCCTAGTCAGCCCATGTGGCTGGATGGTGTTTTGATTGCTATTGTATGTTATTGTGTTGTTCTTCCTGGAAGTTGAAGTTGGAACCACCATCTTGCAGACTAGACTAAATTTGTTGGCGTGAATATGACCACAAACAATTCCGCATGTTCCCAAAATTTCGCAAACGTATCCAAGAAACGGACTCAGATGATTCAGGGAGTTTGGTTTTGCCCAGGACGGTGCCGGTGCAAGCTGAAGCAGAGGTGCGTGCTCATTTTCCAGCTTCAAAGTCCAGCCAAAGATTGATCATGGGCCGCACACAGCCTCAAATCATGAGAACACTTTAAGTATCTTTAAGTGGTATAATTCGGTATGGAGCCAACCCGCGCTTGCAGTGCCTTTCACAGGAGATAAAGATAGTTGAAGCCGTCGACGCCGTCAAAGATCCAGCAAAGACCTTCAAACAAGGAGCACTGGGCCATCCGAGGCATATTTCGGAGCACTGCTTCAGATATCTTTACGTAATTGGTCGGACATGCTGAGACGGGTTGAGCGGGACACCTCAATTATCTCTAAATGAAGGGCCGACTCGCCGTTTTTGACTTCAACTGATTGCCACACAAAGCGTAGCGAAGCCAGCTGCGTATAGCGTAGCATGGCGTAGCATGGTGTAGCCAAGCCAAAAGGTGCCAGAAGGGAACAACCAACACTTCGCGGAGCTTCGGACGATTTAGGGTTGAATCCCTCCTGGAATGGATAGCGATTTTCAATTTAGTTGCAACATATAGTCATCCTCTTTGCCCCAATCACTACGATTATGGAGTATTATTATTATGATGTATTATGTATGTTTTTGATATAAGATAATATAAGATATATAAGTAATTAAGAGAAATGCAATGATCCCATCATCCTACGATCCGTCAGGGTCTAGCTGGTGTGTTTAAACCGCATTGGCAACAATTGTGTCGAGTTGTGAAGTTGTGTATTCTGTATTTAAAAGATGGTAAAAGCCTTGGCAACAGCCATGGATGTCATACCGCACCTGGAGGAGCCCAGAGAGGTTCTGCCGTGGAGCTGTTGGGAGAAGACTTTGCAGCACTTCAAAGGTCCCGTCGCTGTTCGAAGCCGTTTGAAATGGGACAGCTGGAAACATTACATTTTCAAAGGGTAGAACGGCATAAGACTGAATGAATGAACAGGAACCAACAGTGACAAAAACGGTCCATTTCTGCTGGGTATATATATACCGTATATACCGGTATACATGGATCATGTATGATATACAAAAAAACATGGATTTCATGGGGCACTTACTCTCCTCGACAAACAAGGAAAGTTCGGTATGTCAGACTGAAACACAGAATGGTTTGTTATTGTTTTTTACAAGTTTTTTACATGCTCAACTTTAGCTTTGGTTACCATTTCTTAGACATCATTTGTTCTTCGGGGTAAAGATCAGTGATTTGCACGGCGGAGACGATGCGGCCAGTTGCTTTTGAGATTCCCTGGGTATCCCTAGTTGAGTTTGCACTTGGGGATGATGTGCGACTGGTTGTTAATAGGGCAAAATGGGCTGGCTGGTTGAAGTCCATTGTGCAACCCAAGGAGCCCCTTTTCTTCTTGAGATTGGGCGCTGAAATTATCGAAATAATTTTGGGTCAATTTGGGTCAGCCTTGCGATGCCTTGCAACATGGGCTTTGAAAATGATGCATCATGATGCATCAAGACAGGGCAGAGGAGCTGCAAAAGAAGCCGATGCGAACCACAGATCCTTGGTTTTCAAGCGGCTGAAAAAAATGGCATTGGGCCATTTGGCCTTGCAAAACAGCCGGAAAGTAGCCACATGTTAACACTCTACCTCCAAAAGGCCGGGCATGAATTTGCGACATGTACAATACAAATATGAATACATGTGTATACATGTGTATGATTCATGATTGTGTATGTGTTTCATGTGTGTTTCATGTCAGGTTTATGTGTCATCACTTGGTATGAACAAATCCTGGCCCGTTTGAACTTTTTAACAATCCGGCGGTCCCAGGTATCCATGAGCTTTGATGATGCCACCTTCGCACTTTCCGACTCTATCATGCCTTTGTTGAGGTGCCACCTTGTACAAGCTATATAGGTACTATATAGAATCCATTAGATACCTATACTGCCTATGCTGCCTATACTCTATAGGCACCTTGTTGCTCATGGCTTTGGAGATGGAATGAGATATTTTCACTGGCGATCGTCGATCGTAGCTGAATAACATGTGTGATTACTTGTGATTAGTGGAGTGCCAACCTCCGTTCAGACCCAGAGTTTTCGGCAGGTTGAAACTGGAGGCCATGCCTCCTGGACTTCGTTTGGAGGTGCAGCTGTAGCTGCTAGTAGCTGTGACTGACTGATGACTCAATGACTGTGAAATACTGTGAATGTAGTCTACAGATGTCTACAGATGTCTACATTCTACAGTGTGTGGGGACTATCCCGCCATATCCCGCCACAGCATGCTACATGTCGGGAAATGTCCGCTGGCTCCTGGCGAGAGGTGGAGCCAAGTCATGTGGATATGAAGTTGGAGGAAGCCAGTCTGGGCATTGAGGTACTGAATCCCAGGCCGGAGACTCAGGAGACTCAGGAGACTCAGGAGACTCAGACTTGTGACTCAGACTGTTGCCACAATTCTGGATGGTTTTGTATATATAATTGTCCATGCAAAATGTATTATAATGTATTATAATTATAATGTATTGCAAGTTGGATCACTTTGGCCATGTTTCTTGGTTTTACATGGTTTCACTCATTTGGGCTGAAAGTGAACTGATGATCTCAGGATCCCACATGGCATTGCAAAACATATGTATGCGAATTGGGGATCAGCCAGCCAGGCACGGTGATTGGGAACCCTTCCTGGAACGTTTCGACTTTGGCTTCACTTTGAACGTCACCAAGACCAAAAGCCTCACCATGCAGCTTGGCACCACTGTGGGATGATTCAATGCAGGAAACAAGAGCAAATCTAAAAGGAAGGTTCAATTTGGTTTAATGATGAATGATTACAAAAAACACATCCTTGTCTTTCTGATATTTGAAGGCAGACTAGATCAGACTAGAATAGGTTCACAAACATGGTTCCAACTGCTGGCTGTGGATATGACAGTATCCACGAAAGCTAAAAGCATCTAGAAGCGCTTCAAACTTCAAACAACTATAGACTTGCACCAGTTATCGTCAAGGTGTCGACAGGTCCATCCAGACCCTTGTTTCAGACCATATATTCGACATATTCTCAAAACCACCGTTTCCAGGGCGAGACTCCGAACAGTTGGCAAGCTTTGTATCGGCAGTACCAGTTGGCAGGGATAACGCGGATAACGCAGGCCTCCCAAAACCAAATCTATGACATTTGTTTTGACCACGACCCATTGAATCCCGGGTATCGGTGGCTGCCCAGATACGCTCTGGGGCCATTACTGGTGAACGTGGTTCCCACGCCTCTTCATCAGATCTTGGAGCTGTTGCCACTGCTACTGGCAAGTTTGAGGCTGGCATTCGGGTTGATCCCAGAAAGCATTGAAAAGCCCGAGATTTTGCAGTGGTACTCATAAAGAAAGGGGGCTTTCTAAATGGTCAGGATATGTCAAAATATTCCCACGATCTTCTGAAGCGTTTGAAAGCCCACCCCGTGGTGTGACCTGCGGTTCCACTCCTGGAGGCCTCCAAGCCAAGACAGCGCTGATCAGTGCCACGCTTGAAACGCGAGCGTTTCGAGTTTGTTTTGTCAGAGTTCACCATCAACTGCTCTGACATGCTCTGACATGCTCTGACCTGTCTCTCATTTCATTCTGGTACAGCTGTGCCAAAAAACACCGAACACCATGCTCTGGTGAGGATGGAAGTTTGTACGTACATGTACGTACAAAGCAGCATGAAACAATTTTAGATATGTTAACTGAACAACTTTCAAAATTCTTCAAATGAACTAAGTCGAATAAGCCAAGCAGCCAAGGTCTTGTACCTCAACATCTACAGGTGGCAGTGCCGGCAGTGCCAAGATCCGGGTGATGAGTTTGTGGGGAGGACAACTGGAAGTTCACTGCACCAGTGGCCTCTTGGCGCAGTATGGAGCAGGTCGCCTCGAGACATGTTGAGAT
This sequence comes from Cladocopium goreaui, assembly GCA_947184155.2. Lineage (NCBI taxonomy): Eukaryota > Dinophyceae > Suessiales > Symbiodiniaceae > Cladocopium > Cladocopium goreaui. Next base: position 147,177 of record CAMXCT020000830.1, read on the forward strand.
CATCATGTTGACTTCATATGTCTTACCATAGTCATCATGATGTCATCATAGAATATCTGTATTTCTTAGCCAAGGTTCGAAGTCCATCAGCGTTCCAATCCAACCCACGGGCTCCAAGTGGATCGCCTTGGACCAGCAGATCTCACCCTTGGGGTTGCTGCTTGGACAAAAGGTATCAATGTGAAATCTGTGAAATCTGTGAGCATGTAGAAATCTCAAGAAATCTCAAGAGATCAGTACAACCAATGCAACCTATGCAACCAATGCAACCAATGCAATTCTCAACATGGTGGGGCTCATTTCTGCCGTCACAAGAGTTTTGCCCAGCGACTTAGAGCAACACACCGCATTGCAGTGACCAGGAAGTATTTCCAAGTTGGGGTGCGCGGATCCTCTACAATGTCCGAACCGCTGTGGTTCGAGCAGAACGCTTCGGTGATGATTCCGGGCTGCGAAGGCACCTTTTCTGCCGTGTGCCGAGATCCGCTGCTTAATGGATCGATCCTTAGATCCGTAAGATATTCCCGCAATTTCCCGCAAACTTGATCCTTAGTCCTTAACTCTTTTAACTTGGGCTACCCTCGAAGCATCGGTTGATGACTGTGGGCGGATTTGCGGGATTCCCAGTTGGATGTTTGTCTGGGAAACTGCCTTGCCTTAGATTGTTTATGGACTGTTTATGGTTAATTTCAGTGTAAAATATTCCAAAATATTGTGGTTCCTAGCGATTTTGTAAACCATTAAATTTTGGCGTTCCCAAATGTTCCCACCTTTGGGCAAAACCCAATTGGATGTTCCTCATTTGAAGGTGACGTAGTGGCGCAGCTGCTGACACCCCAGCCCAACCATCGGCTGTTGCTGTTGGCGCCTGCCTTCCGACTCCATAACTGCACAGCCACACAGCTGCAGATGCGTGGTCAACATGGTTCAACATGGTCCAACATGGTCCGCATGGTTCAACAGAAGAAAACATGAGCAAACTCAAACGGTTGAATTCTGTTGGATTGGTTCAAGTGTACAACATGATAATATGGTTCAACTATGTTCAACTCCTTGGCATTTGTGTTTTGCATGGAAGGGTTGACACTGAGGAGTGCTTTCTGACAGTCAATGAGGTGAAATCTAGGACCTAGGAGCGTTATTCGAATGCTTGCAGCCAGCGTGCTATTCCTAAAAGACTCTTTTTGTACATCACCTGTACCGTCCGTGCAAGTGACTCTATCCCATCCCTGTCCATTTCTTTGCTGACCTTCTGGCCACCTTTTGGTGGCAGAGGTCCATTTTAAGATTTTTAAGCCTTTGGTCCTTTGGTTTTAAATTGTGCGTAGAGGTCCGAAGTATTCCGAAGTCATGTTGTTCATTCTACGGGACTGCGGGTTCCGAAGCTCTGATACTGGGTTCAACATCAACCTATGAACATCTATGACATCTTTTGACAAATGTTTTTTCTTTCAGATTGGCAAAACGGGATTTCACCTATTTTCACCTTCTAAAATATCTTGATTTCCCACAAAGTGCACGAGGTACATCGAGGTACCCTATTCGCTGTTGATTTTACATACATTGGCCACGGCTCTCCAAGGATATTCCCCTGGCAGTACGCTTCCACGACAAAAAGACAGTGGATGGATCGTCGCCTGAGGCGCGGATCTCCGGATCGCGTCACACGTCGAATCCACGGGGATGATCTAACAGATTTTGTAACATTAAATATACATTGAATATACATTGAATATACATTGAATATACATTGAATATACATTGAATATATCTGAATCAATTTGTAACATTTATGATTGTTATGAGAATTTAATCTACAAAATCTGTTAGATCATTGATAATTCTAGATTGGCTGCAGATGATTTTTGATTCATCCAGGTGGTTCAACAACTCCCAGCTGCTGTGTGCGACGCAGCCCTGCTGGGGACCGCTGGGTGCGGCCCTAAGAGATCTAAGACGAGAAAAATGGTGAAATCACGGCCCCCTAAGACCTACAATGGACCTACAATGGACCTACAAGATTCATCAAGTTATATAATATCAAGATTCAAGATATATCAAGATATATTCATCAAGATATATCAAGATACAAGTTGCATCAAGTTGCTAGGTCTCCAAATATCAAGACTCTTCGATGATTAATGCAAGGAACCGACACGTGAACAGTAGAATCATTTATGCGCCTTGAAATAGCTTGCGGGGAGTAATGATTTGCAGGGGGGCAGCTTGGAGCGGCCACACAAATCATGTTCGAAGGGGTTGCGTCTACTTCAGCAGTGAACAAGTTCGCCTGATTGAAGGTGCCAAAAGAAGGACATGTTGCGCTGATTTGAGATGTCTGCTGTTCAAACGCGAGCATGCCAGATCTGTGTACGCCAAATCCATCGCAATCACCTATTGTTTGCCCGTGAAAGTCCTAGGTTGGATGAACTGCCAGCGGTTGAGGGAACCATTGAGGCCATCCAAAACAAGGAGTTTCCTCGGCAGCGGAAGGAAGTAACGAGAGATTGGGAAACTTGAGATCTATCAAGGAGTTTCCATCCCCTGGGATCAATGTCTGAACTTTTCCGCTGTAATTAGCTGTGTCATATCGAGCAATTGGGATTCGGGATTGACACCTGAAGGCATCAACATGGACCAACACTGATTCTTGGGTGGGATGTTGAAATTTCATGAGTTTCTAGATGACCCTTTTGGTGGTTCCTAATTTTTGAACGTCGCGTGCTGTCAGATACTTCAATCATTTTGAATCATGTTCTAACTCGCAGCTTCAGTCCCAGGTTAATTCTGCCGCCCAACAGCATTTGTGCTGTGCCAGCTGGTTCTATTGGGAGCACGCGGAAGGGTCCCTTTACCGTTGTGAGCAGCTTGGGCAGAAGTTTGGTTAAGTTAAGTTGTTCATGTTGTTCCATGTTGTTCCCTTGTAGGTTGGGAGTCTTTCTTTGGAGCTGTTGGGAAGCATCCAGTGTGTTGACATGTGACATGTGACATGTGACATGTGTTGACATGTGATGGCGATGGCAAACTTCGCAGTTTCGGTGCCTCGGTGCATCTCGGTGCGAGGCCTGCGGCCCAACGCTTCGAATTTCAGCGCTCCGCTGCCGCTGGGCCGTGAAGCCGTGCAGGGCATCTCCTGCGTAGACAGCGGACACAGAGCCGTCCACTTCTTGGTGGAGGCTGAAGTCACAGGCTGGTCTTGGGAATAAGAAAACTTTCAGTTCTCACGGTCATCATGGTCATCATGGTCTCACATAAATAACATCATATAACTTACTACTTATATTATATATATATATATAACTAGGTTGAGGACATGACTATACATGACTACAAATGCTGATGATGTGGCGAGTTCGATAGGAAATTCAAATCAGCAGATATCATGTGCCAGGTTGATTCGTTTCTCAATCGTTGATTAAAGGACAATAAAGGGATAGATATGGATAAATAATAATTTCGTTTGATATAGTTTCAGCATGTTTCAGCTCTCTGGTCTTTGACGTTTGGTTGTCGATCCACAATTTGGCGAATTTGGGAGAGCCAAGCTGGTCGGGGCCTCTTCAAAGCAACAAGTTCAAGTCTGAAGATTTTTTGAATGATGCCAAACATGCCAAAAGCGCCTAACATCTGACACAGGAACGCGCTGTGCAGAGAAGGTGAAGACCCTCTACATCCGACCCACGTTGTCGCTGATGTGGCTGGGCGAATTGGGATGGCAAGCCGCGCAAGATGTGTTTGAGAAATCTTGAGACGTGCAGTTGGATGTTGAAAGAATGAGTTTCAGGCTGGAAATCTTCAAACAAGTCTTGTTTTCCTGGTGGTTTTGAAATGAAAGATCGGGTCTTTCAATTATGTTCACCTTTCGCTTTGATGCATCATTTTTGAGAACAGGTCCCCGACAGCGCTTGAAGAATCACATATGGGATAAATCGAATTTTGGTTAAGGCGACCTCTGACAAGTTCAACTCCCTTGTTGGATACAAAAAGTGGCTAATTGTGGCAAGCTGTCGGGAATCTCAAACATTTTGTCCAATCTTGCACACGGAATATTCGCGACGCGTCCATCCGTAAGTCCCAAAACCTTTCCCTTGGCAGTGCATCGTCATTCAAAGTTAAAGCTTCGCTGCCCCGCTTCACTCAGGAATGCCCTCCCGATGGGTTTCTTAGGCTCCGCTGGGTGCAGGGTGTGAGAAGCAGATAGTCACAGTGTGCCTGTAGTGCGTTGTAATAGTATGTAATAGTAATAGTGTTCCACACTTGGAGTTTAACCCACTTTCCAGCCATTTAGGCATTGTCCAGGGAACAGTAATCAACTAGACTATACTCAAGTCAACCAAGTATATAAGGGCTTAGGTTTCTTGACTTCTTACCCACAATCCATGCATTCTGATTAGATATTCCGTATGATATCTCCTTGTTCAATCTCCCCAATGTTTTTGTTGCCCATTTGAACCTATATAATATAATGTTTACATATTTTTACTGCTATAATATATTATAATATAATGTTTACATATTTTTACTGCTCAGATTTGCTTCGTTTAAAGCCATGGACATAGCCACAGAATGCCACAGAGATCAGTGGAGATCAGTGGAGGCTTGAACTTGGTGGGCCACGGCCCTGTAGTCGTTCCCGCCTTGGAGCGGCTCTTTTCCTACGATCTCAGTGTGCAAGAGCTTCGTGCGGTGGCCCACTGGACATCAGACGCTGCCAGTACTGCAGGTATGGCATCAAGGTTCGAACATGTTTGAAATAGAGTGTAATTATGATTATGAATAAAGTATCGATATGGATAGAGGATGATAGAGGAAAAAGGTGACTTGTGCTACAGTGCATCTATTTACACATTTCACAAGGTCTATGCAGCACTTTTCATGGATTTAACAAGACAACCCATCATGAATGGCAGATAAAATGGGAATAGAATGGAATGTACTACGACAATTGTGTATCCCTATCAAAGTATATAAGTTTGAACAGAGTCATGATCCGCAGTTCAATAGATGGGCAGGGGGAAAACTGTATATAAATATATACATAAAATCATACAACATAACATGATAGAACTATACCTACACAAAAGATGACCCTGCAACAAGTGTTTGCAAGGGAATGATAGATCCAGTGTTCTGACTCCTGAAAATTCCTGATAACACCAAGAAGATAGCAAGAAAATGGTGACTTTCTCTTTGGAATCTCCAAACAGTTCCCAGGTTTTCCCAGGTTTTCCCTCCATAATTTCAAGGAGCACCGCGACACCAAGGTCAAGGCTTGACGTTGACTGCGCGTTTGGCGGAGGGTCCTGAGACCTCAAAGGCGGGAAACCTGCTGAGTGCCACAAACATCCTGAGAGTGAGAACAGAGAGCTCAACCCGGGAATTGTGAAAAAAGATCCTGAAAACTGAGGATCCAACTTAGGATAAATCATGATAAATCTACTGTCCCCTTTCCTTGGCCACACAGAGGTGCTTTGTGGGGAAAGTGGCACTTTGGGGAGTAAAACCCCAAGCAACAAGCCCGCCAAATTAGTGACGATTTACCAGCAGGAGGTTCAAAAGTGCTTAAGAAAGCTTACCGGAATTGAGGGTGGAGAATGCATGATCCCAGCAATTGCACAACTCCTTCAAATTGCACCAGCAATTTGGGAGGATGTGAGTCCAAACATGGCGTAAAGGTCCATTAACCGGGAAAACTGATGATAATCCTTTGGAATTGCGTACCCCAATGTACCCCATTTTCAGACAAGCCATCTATATTCTCAATTTCGAACAGCCAGGAATCCTTGAGCGGCGAAGATGTGGTGGAGAACACAGGGAACGTACAGGGAGATGAGGACCGGAGTCCCGGAGTCACAAAGCATCCGACAAAATATACTCCTCCAAGCTAGAAATGGAACCTATTCGGTGATATTCAATCTTCAGTTTCAGTGAAACATTGGAAAGCCACACTGCAGAGCAGAGGACTAGTGAATCATGGTGATGAAATCATGCATTCATATGCATTCTGAGTGCCAAATATAACAAAAGCTTTCAGCAGCGGCTTCCACACGTGCTTCAGTGCACTAGAAGCAAGATTGTTGCAAAAAATCCCGATTTCAATATTGTTCCATCGTGCCTGGCATGGTGATCCTCTATAATTGACGATGATAAAGTAGTTTCTGAATGACTGGGTGTTTCAACCATAAACCAGATATAGACAGATTGTGGTACCAAAAGTAGTTTTGGTTGATATCCCGTTGTTGCTTTATATTTCCACGTTGGTTTAGTGACTAGTGTTCAGTAACTTGATTTAGACCCCCCCCCGTGTTTGTCCATATGTCTTCTTACATGTTGGTGGTTTAGATTCCCAATTTACCCCTACGATACGAACAGCGAACCAACAACGGGGACAAATCACCATTGAGTTCCATTTGATGGCATGCATAGAATATAGAATCTGCAAAATGTTCGAAAGACCGTTGATTCGAGTAAATATTTTGTACCGTCATCCGTAATTAAATTGAACCAACTGACAAGCATTTTTCTTAGTCAATGTTAATCGTGTTTGACCATGCTTTAACATCATTGTTTTTGACCCCTGTGGAATCCATGGAGTATGACGCAAAGAGTCTGCTGATGTCCCCACGATTCGCCAGGCGCTGATGCTGAAGCTCAAGGCCAGCAGCGATGGTGCGGCGGCGGCCTTGGCATTGGAATGCTTGGGACATGGACAGCTACGTTGCTTGGCCGCATGCTGCAACTGGTTCAGTTGCAATGGTATATCATATAAGAATATATAAGAATGATGTATATAATGTAGTGCGTAAAACCTTATGGCCTTATGAAACATAAACAAAAAGTAATGGTGATTCCATCAGATGATACGTAATTGAAATGGATACCATGAAAAAAACTGATCTTGATTTGTTGGTGATAGTGATTCCGTTGCAACTTCTATGGACAACCACTATTTCCTGGGTGGTTTTGATCCATTGAGTGACCGTTTGTTAAATCCATTGAACAATAGTGACAACATGTGACAGCACTCGATTATCACTACTGGATGCAAGAATTACCATACCCAATTGATGGTCACGAATGGATTATATACTGTAATTCATGCCTATAGCCAATAGGTGCTGATAATAATGGTTCAGCAAATGGTTCAGCAAACAAGACTGGATCGTTGTTGCTTCCACTCACGTGGGTGTCTTTCAACAGGGAATTACACGATTTATGGCAAAAGGATGATCAGATAAACCCATATGGTGACTGATACTGATATGACAGTAACGGATTATCGGAAATAGATTCAACCAACACATTGATATTGATTGATATCAATGATATTGATGATCCTTGCCCATAGGATATAGTTGTTGTTTTAATCGCAAACACTCTCAAACCTTTGGAGATTTTGACTGCAGAATTGACGGTGGAGCCCATGAAACATGACCTGCACAGATTGATATGTGCGTCATTTTCTCATATTTTCTCTTTACAGAAACGTGGATAGAACCCACAAATGCTTCAACAAATTTGGATGGGTATTTGAGTATAATATGAATATTATTGTATCTATTTGTTGAGACAAGCAGCACATATAACTTACAACAGTAGATGCTACCAATCATCTCATCAACAGCGATAATGACAATTAATGATATGGGAGCCGTCCGTAAAAGCAGGTCACAAATTTATGAATTGATGCGTTTACTTTGCTTTGCGCGATTGCTAAAACCTGCATCGCGATAGGCTGAGCGATTGGTTGGCGATTGGTTATACGGCTACCACCCTATTACTACTACTAGTACTAGTGTGAGCAGTACGCGAATCTAACTACTTCAACTGACCGAGCTTGACCTACTACTGACCCTGAATGAACCATAATGAACCATAATGAACCCGTGCCTCATGACATCTCATGACCCAGCTTGGCCCAGCTCATAGTTTAGCCAGGTTTCAGCTGCCCACTTTGGCTGCTGGATCGCAGTGGCTTGAAGGCAGGGTGATGGGATGATGGGATCATTTGAAATCTGAGATCGCCATTGAGTCATACGGAGTCACCTTAGATGTCATTCAAATATATTCAAATCATTTTAGGATTGGCGATCTCATTTCAATTGATGTCATTCCTTATCCGCAGATGTTGATTCCAAATAACATACACTTATTCTATCTTATTCTTATTTCTATGTGTTAGGGACGTGAAACTACCAGCCCACTTTTTGTAGCGGCTATCTGGCCATCTACAGATATCCAATCCTGTTCTGCTGCAGGACTTGTCGATACAGGTGGATGGTCAAGAACTGCCCAGCCATGGTGGTGTGACTCTGCAGCTGGGCCGAGAGATCAACGGGAAATGAAAACACCAAGGGCTCAAGGATATGGATCTGCCGCCGCGCACGAACTTTATTAGTAAACACATGTAAACACGAAATGTAATCTCTGTGGGCATTCCTAAAATGCGAATACATGAGAATACTAAAACATACTAAAACATCAACGGCAAGTACAACTGTAAACATCTGTAAAGATCTGTAAAGTACAGTGATGTACAGTGGATGAGTAGCGCAGAACACCAGGGCAGCGGCCCTCAGCCCCGGCTCACCTTGGCGGGTCGCCCAGGCTGCATGAAGATTGCTTCGAGACGCCATGCGACTTTGAACTCCGAGGCAAGCTGCCACCAGGTAGCGCAGATGTCGCGCAGATGTAGCCTGACCGATCAGGTCTCATGTTTGCAGATGTAAAGACTATTCAAGACCTCAACTTTGAAGGCTTCCCACAAGCTGATTTTCATCATGGCATGTCATGGCCACTGTTTATAGAAAGCAAGAAAAGAGGGATATGCTTTGCTAAGGTTGATGGGATTGATATGGGATTGATATGGGATTGTCTAGCGGAACTTGGAGGACCTCAATGGAACTTAGTGGAACTGCTGTTTCTTCTTTTGGAGTTGTGCTGCATTGTGCCAGGTGGAAAAGGCGCAGCGAAGCATTCAATGAGCCTCAGTCCAACCTTAGACGGCTAACGATTTTCACCGATGTCCAAGGCTTTACCAGGTGTATCCAGGTGTTAAGCCACCGCAACAAGCACGGGGTGGATGCAGCAATTGTTTTTTGGAAGTGTTTCCAGTCTCAAGTCCTTTGAAAGAAAACGGACTCGGACCGGTTGGATTGGGAGATTGATCCATACCCTGTAAATACCTTCTCAATCTTTTCAAGAAAATACCTGCAAGACTCCAAGACCCCACCAACTCTTGTGACTGACAAATTGTGATGCTCATCGCCTTCAACAACCTTGAAGCCGCGCTAGCGCACAATCCAAGCAAAGAAGCAATAGCTGCCAAGAATCATACCAGAAGTCTGGAAATCATCTAGTATTACCAGGTAGACATGGGTAGATCATGGTAGACATTGGTAGATATCATGGACTACATAGACCGGAGTAATTCACTGTAATTCACTGTGATCTCCAAGGTTTTCAGCCACCCAACTGCGAGTGGTCCGGTGTGGTGCTTTGCAGCGACGCAGCGGCGGGATCAACGCCCTTCGCGGTGCGTCGCAAGGAAGGAGAAACCGAGGTGCTGCGGTCACTGCGTCAGCTGTTGGACGTTCGTTTGTTTTCAAAAGGACCGAAGGACCGAAAGTTTTCAAAAGAAGTTGCTGTTGGAAACCGAGCTGCTAAGCTTCACCATTCGCCCAAACTTTGAGGATCTCGGATGGTTCAGGTCATATACGATATATACGTGATAATATAATACATGATATAACATTGGATATATAATATACACTGATAGGCACTGTTCTATCATTTTCTGGTATATGTAGTAACTGCGTCGTTGTTTGAAAAAGTATGATTTGCCTTGATGCTCCGAGTGTTCAGCTTCATTTTGCTCTATGGAGCCGAGCCTATCTACTTTTGCAAGCCGCTTCACAGCTGGGAACCTGGAGTAAGTCACACTACCACACGAATGTCATGGAAATTCATGGAATATGTTTTCTTTTTATATGATTTTACAATTTTACATGTTTCTTAGTTTTGATATTTAAATTCAGCAAGTGAAAGAGGTAGAGAAATGCCACAGGACAGTTTTGAAATGTTTTGTGAATCTTCCAGGATTCGGGGGCTACATCGGCAATGAAATTGATTGCAGTACTATGATAAGATGATTGATACTATGTTATACTATGTTTACTATGCATCAATTGCATCAATCTAAATTCTTCTAGATTTTACTGTAAATATCTGTAAATTCTATCAGTTACCCGTGGCGTTCCACAGGTGTGGAGTGTGGATGTCGCTCCCCTCCACGGCAGCATGGGCATCTCCATCCGTCATGGCTCTGACTTCGTGGCCATCAATCGGCTGGAGAACGTGAGGTGCGGACGGTGCGGACGGTGCGGACGGTGCGGACGGTGCGGACGGTGCGGACGTCAACGAGACGTCCAATGACGTCCATGGTGAATGGCTGTGAATGGCTGTGAATGGCATTGAATCGTGATTCGTGATGGGCTGATGGGTTGGGTTGCAATGAAAACGTGGAGTTCATTTCAGTCATGATTCTTGCTGAAAATCTCATGAATGACTGGAATCACTTGATCTTGAGCTGCCTTAATTCGCTTAATTTCTCTTTTTTTTGGTCAGGAGTGCTCTCCACATCGCACAAATCGAGTTTGCCAGAAGGGTACAATGGTCCGAAAATGCAGATGTTATATGAAGTATATTGAAGTATGATCATGTTTAGCCACAGGGGAACCTGAGTGTACACACGTCTCAACCATGAAAAAGGTGGCGTTTTTTGGGCTCTCAAGCCGTCAGAAAAAACCTGTGATATTCGGCCAGGATGCAGGTGCAGCCTTTATCCCACAGAGGAGAACTCGAAGGCATTTTCGAAGTTCTGTCCAGTGGCTCTGCAGCAACTGGCGTGGCTGATTCGGGGGTGAATTCTCATGGATGCCCTAACTCTCCTGTGTCAGCGTTTTAATAGATGATATTAGAATATATTAGATGATATAGAGGTGCTTCTGTTGCACAACATTGATGAACATAGGACCTAGGGAGGCTTCCCATTTCAGGGTCAGGAAATATAATATGAAGAAACGAGAAGAAACGAGAAGAAACGAGATATAACGATATACAACGAGATAGAAAGAATTAGAAAGAATTAGAAAGAGCCAATGACATCCAATGACCTGGTTTGCGGATGTTTGCGGTCAATGTTCACCTGAGGTGATCCAGTCCCAATTGGCTGGTCGACACCTTTTGCGGGCTCTCGATGTCGAGCGGCTCGGTAGAGGGCTGATCTCAGCTTGACTCCCCAAAATTGCACTTGGTCCGTTGGTCAATGTAAAGTAAAGTCACTGCATGTTCATCATTGTCCATTTGTGAATTGTTACGGAACTGCGAATGGATCTCAATGAACGTTGATGAGTTCTGATGAATGCTGGCCGCTGATTTTAATGAATCTCAATGATCTTAGGTGTTGACTGTCAATTGATGTCACCGAGCCTCACATCTTCATTTGATACCCTTTTAAGCAATCACCTCTATGTTTGAAATGTGTGGAGGTTTCATCCATTCACCCCCTTGACTTGAACGAAGATATTTCCAAAGCTTTCATCTCAAGAGGCGAGGGTCACAGTGGAAGGACAAGTCCTACCGATCAATCTGCAACGTACCGGAACCTATCCGGTGGAAGCCAAAGGACGGCATCAAGGCTGGTTGGGATCCTTGGCAGAACTGATGGAACCAGCATGAACCAAAAGAAATAGAAAGAAATATAAAGAAATAATGCTCTGCAAACATTGTTGCCAATCTCCCTTCCCACCACCAGGGCTGAAATGCCCCCTGGTACCTGAGAATCTTGAACATTCTAAGATTCCAAACTCAATTCCCCGTCGTTGGAACGGATCCAAAATTCCCCCAACCAGGTGAATTGAACCGTAGAATGCAATAGCTAAAAAGATGCCCAGAATGATTCTCCATTGTCTCATATAAATTCCTTCCATTTTTGACCATTTTTGCCATGCCAAGATATGCTTTGCACGCCATTTTGCCCTTGATATCCACGTCGTCACGTAGTTCCAAGATGTTTTAAGATGTTCCAAGGTGAAAGCCATGTGCCGCTGTCCCTCCGCGTACATCGCCATGGCCTCGTCACCGAGCTCAGCCTGGAAGACGCCTGCAGCGACGCATCCAGCAGCGATGCCGGAGCTGGGAAGCCGAGTTGCACCGTTGCGGGTTTGACCATGCTTTACCCCCATAACTAATATGGAAAATGCATTAAATGAACATAATAATAATAAATCATCATAATATGTATATATATATGTATATATTATCTATGTAGATGTTGTTTCAAGTCTATAATGATACAATCTGGCTGATATTATTTGATATCAGTTGATATCCATTGCATATTATGGTGATGAGTTTTGCATTGAAAAAAAGGACAATTACATTGCAAAGTTTGAGTACTGCACGGAATTTCCTGATTTGGTGGTGATGAAACTAATATCAATCAGCCTACGGTGAAAGATGACAC
>CAMXCT020000830.1:164702-187202 GCA_947184155.2 Cladocopium goreaui
AGTTCGATGCCCAAGACTGATCAAATCAGATTCCAGCCGATCTAGACTTTGACACCGTACCATACGGTACCGAATTGTTTGTCCACCGGAAACATTTCCGAATTGGACCTGCCGTTTGCCTTGGCAGGAGAGCGACAGCGATGAAGACTACTGGGGGAACTTTGCAGACGAACCTTTGGAGCAGATGAAGCCTCTCCCGGAGCCCGGAAACTTCCAAAGATTCTGAGACTGGATAGTGATGATATGATGATAGTGATGGGAATATATGGGAATCAAGTCTGGAAACGTGATATATCCGATACAGTAGAATCATATGCAACCTGAAAACCAATCGTGTAGATGCATCCAATCACTGGTAGTTTCCCAAGAATCAGCTCAAATGTTCAGCTCTTCCGGCTTCAGGGGGTACTTACGCATCTTAATGCCTATTTGATCTTGTTGCAAAACCTAAGCGGGTTGAGTTTGATGCGATGCTATACGGCTATACGTGATATCAGTTGTGTATATGTGGAGGCATTGGTGGCAACAAATCCTTAACTGTTGTAACATCAACATGCAACTTATCAATGCGCAACTTTGTTGCGAGACCACTGTTTTTCGTGTGTTTTCCCCTTTGGATGTGTTTGGATCTGCAAGATATGTGACGCATCTGGAACTGAACAGATTGCCTCCATGCAAGATGCATATTTTCATCAGCTTTCATCAAAAGTGCCTTCCAGATAATTATTCGAGATCGGTTTAGAGAGGCAACGCTGTTTCAACCCTCAGTTAAATACTGGGTCACACCCAAGCATTTGCACATGTCTGCACCCCTTAAAATGAACTCCAAAGTGATGCAGTATCCAACATTGCCACATGTGAGCTCATGTGTGGCCACCATACACAGTTCAAGACTATCAAAACTTCACGAATGCCAACTAATTAATCAGTAGGCACCATCATATGGGAACCCCACGGAAAACCCGCATGTAGAACAATCATGAACAATCCTTCATACACTTCATTATCGGAGGATGGACTCGGATGGTCTTGGACCGTCCGCAGCAATATCAATTCATAATGAATTCATAATGAATTCATAATGAATTCATGATGAGTTCATCCATTCCATGTCCATTCCATGTCCATTCCATGTCCATTCCATGTCCAGAGGATCTCCACGACGGCGGCCACGCAGCTCGGTGAACTTCTCCTTCGTTCCTGGCACTGGCTATGTACTTGGAGACCTCCCTGGAGTCCCTGGACAGGCAGATTTGGGGCGCAGACGGCATCACACGATCATCGAATCATCGGGTGTCTTCAGGATACTGCAATGGAATGCAATGGAATGCAATGGATCAGGGGGAACTTTGTGAAGTTGGTTCTGATTGGTGCGTTTGGAATCTCCAAGTCAGGGTACAGAGTGGACTTAAAAAATGTTAAACACATTTTTTGGAAATGCAGAGGTTTTTATTGTTTTAACCAATTGCAACATTTGGGTCCTGTAAAAAGTCCACAGCTTCCTGGCAGGTTTCGCAGCAAGTTGCTCCCACCGCAGCGCCGAGAAAATCGCAGATGTGGAAGCAATGGCCACGACGTTGAGTAAAAAATGATTCAGTGCTGGGGGTCAAAAGATGTCAAAGGTCAAGAGTGTCCCGCAAAGTAAAGATATCACTACCCCAATCTATGAAGTAACCTCAGCACCTGCAGCTCCAAAACTTGGAATCGAAGTGCAATTACAAATCTGGACACTTGGAGGGGTAGCATCAGTGAAGCATCATGTAGTGCCGTTCTCAGATAGCCACGGGAGGCATTTTGTATTATGTTGATTCATTTTATCGTATGTTAATGTATTTTATGTAGCATTTTACATCATTTTGTCAGGTGAACACCATTGAACACCAGCTGTCCAGCTGAAATTCATTCCCAGGAGGCAAATCCTTCCTCCAGTTCCAGATGATGCGACAGGCCACCTCCTCCAGGCCACATGCGCACGCATGGATGAGAGTTGCACCCTGTGTTTTCTTTGTAACTGTAATAGAATGTACCAAGATGTAATAGATATGAGAGCTATATGCAATAGATACGATTCAATTTACCAGTTAATGAATTATTCAATTTAATCTATTCATTTCAGCTTGTCTTGCCAGTTCTATTTAAATCATACAACATCATACAGAATCATACAGCTTGCATTCCATTTACATGCATGCTGCATTATATCTATTGCATTCTGTTCTCCATGGAATCTGCCCAATGGCTCCAGTCGTCAGGGACTTGTTGATCTCCTCAGCGGAGTTGGACGTCGACAAGTTGGACTTCACTTTGGATGAACGTTGGTTCACCCCCCTGCAGCAATGGCTGCAGGTCGCCGGCCGAGGACAAGAAACTGGGTACAACTCGTTACTGCTTGGGGGAATTTGGGGGACATGACATAATAGGAGTTGATGGGGGGCGTGGAAAATGACATGAGAGATGATGATCAAGGATGAAATTCGAAGGATTGAGCTAAGATGAGCTAAGTAAGGCCTCTAGTGCTTGTATTCTCAGGTGTTGGAGTGGATCATGATCAATGATTGATCAATGAATCATCACTGCTGTGGTTTTCTGCATCTTGCATCATCTTGCCAGATGTTTCCCATTGACAGCCCATTGACAGCCCATTGACAGCCCGGGTTCTGAGTTGCGCTCGGCTGCGCATGCTGCGCTTGTCCAGGAAGCTTCGAATTCGGCGACTCAGCGAGGGATCTGCTTCTCGCAGCGGGAAAACCCATCACGGCCGCTGAGTCGCACTGGTTCAAGGAGGATTGGATTGGCTGGTGACGGCTAATGGCTAGTAATGGCTTATGCAATTGCTTAGTAAGCTTATTAGTAAACTCTTATATAAGCTGATGTAAACTTCCATAGCTTTATGATCCTTCAAATATCTTTCATGATCCTTTGTGGGTGTGATGATGCGAAAATGGTGGTTAACGTTTAACTCATTCAAACTAACCATGATGGGGAGATAAAGGGATATTATTATAATGTGTTATATATACATTTACACATTAATAACATTTATGTGTATATATATATGTACATATAACTCATATAACCAACCATGTATGGTGCTGTCCAAAAAGGGAGAAATTGCTCCAAAATATGGAACCATATATGGCAACTTCAAGGGAAAATCATGACCAACCAGTCAGTACATGTCAGTACACTCTTTTTCACACAAATCCCTACGATGTTTTTGATCCGTTATGATCCATTATGTTCCTTTATTTGAAGCATGCATACTTTGAACATACGCTCATAATGATCCGCAATTAAATCCTAGTGCCGTGCCCACTGTATTGTGTCAAGTGTCAAGTTTCAATCCCATTCTAGTAGCCTTCAAGATACTCCCAACATGTTTAGTTCACCCGTAGGAAGGCTATGTGGCGCCCGATGTACCAGCCGTGGTGCAAGCTGAAAGTGTGAATATTTCGGCGGTGAATACCACGGTGGCCTGGCCTTTGACAGTTGAGACTTCTTTTAAAAAAACTATGAGATCGTTTTCAACTATGATGTTCTTTGAGATTCTATGAGTAAGTTTAAACAAGTTCAAGTCATGAAAGTTGTGTTTGTGCGATGCTTGTAATCAGATGGTCGAAGACCATGGATCTCTTGTGGGGGTGATCCATCATTCGGTTCGTTTTACTGTGCGCAACTTGGAACAAAAAAGGAAACACAAATCCTTCCAGCAAAGTGAGAGTTCCCAGCCGGTGCAGTGAGTTCTGTATCAAGTTGTTTTTTTTTGCCTTTTATACTTGGGGACCCAGGTTTGGTGCAGCCTTCAGCTCAAGCACCTTGATTTCCTGCCAGCCTATATCCGCACGGTGTCTCGGCACACTCAACACAACAAATCTGATGGCAGTATTGCTTGGCAGAATTCGGACCCTAGATTCTAGATGCTTCTAGATGCTTCTAGGTGGTCAATGATGCTCATAGATTCCGGAATCCACTTCACCTGTCTTCGAATTACGGTTGATGACTTCCCTGGACATGGCGAAGAATTAAACACACCAAAACGGATAATTCAATTAATTCAATGATGGTGAATTACATTGGATTACATTGAATTGCCATCCCATTCTGGCAATCCTTGCTCATTTGGGATCACCACTAGAGGGCCAGGGTGAAAAGCCAACAACATCAACCCCGCATTCACATTCAAATTAGCACAGCAACAGACTATACAGATGACGCTCAGCAATGCAGCGCATGAAACGACAAAAAATGGTCCATTGCAGGGAGAATATACTGGAGGGAGAAACAGATTGTCTGTCAGACCATTTTTTGAATCATGTGTCAGAGCATAGGCTGTGTTTTCCTGCCAACAATTTGTCAGATCTGTCAGGCTCTTCATGTCTTCTCACTCAGCAAGAATTTCACCCTCGATGGAGTCGGGACACCAAAAGTTCATCCGATCTTTGCCAGACTCCCCAGACTCCCCAGACACATGGGTGAATGAATAATGAAAAGAATATTAAATGATAAATGAATAGTAAACCAAATTAAATCAATATATTGCTGGATTTTCGTTTTTTCCCCAGACAAACCATTGTAAGAAAGTCACAAGGTCGGAAGAATCATATTGAAATGATATGTAAAAAGGAAGTTCACCCAAGTTTGCCAAAAGTTCAGCAGGTTTGAAGCATGGTGCATGGCACAGAGTTATTTTTCCCAGCAGGTGTCGTTGGAGCTGCCTGCAAAACAGTTGGAGCCGCACCGTGGATCCTTGCAGGACAGTGCAGGGTGGATTGGGGGACCTATCAAGCCTTCCCTTTTGACACCTCGCTGGACACCTGGGTTTCTGTGTGTGTGTGCGTGAACCATCTGAAGAGATGTAAGACTTCTAACCTGTGATTCCTTGGCTTCTAGGTTTTAGTTTACGACAATTTCATGTCAATTTGCAGGGGGCATGCGACCATCATGCAAACGCATGCCAACGAAGCTGTGCATGATGGTGGAAGCCGGGGCTGATCACCCTGGTGTACCTGCATTTTCGTCATTCCAGTTTTTGACAGACATGGCACAGGGCTAAGCCAAGAACCCCATCCGGCATTTTTGACAGTTTCGACAATTTCTTGTCGAGGCCTGCACGTTTGCTGCAGCAATCTGTTTTTTTTTCAAATTGAACCTGTTTCTTCAACTATTTGATTTCAAATGCACTGGCTTTGGCGATGGTAGCATCGTGATCCTGTCAGGTGTAATGGAAGAAGTGTTTTTGCAGGTAAGATGCATTCCACGACAGAATTCGCAATGACAGTTCTGAGCAAGTGTGTGTGTGTGTGCGTAAGTAAAGCAAGCAGGCAAGCAAGCAAGCAAGTAAAGCATACATTTCAAATGGTGATTCTATGTGGGGACAGTCTTGCTCTCAGGTTGTTGGGACACTCATCTGTCCGGACAAACCAAAGCGAAAGCTCTGGTATCATGGCATGGCACACCCCCCCCTCCCTTACCCCCCCCCTCCCTCCTGAATTATATTTAAGGCCTTATTAGGTATCTATTAAGGCCCTAATAAGGTACTATTTTGTAAACAGAAAAATAATACCCAAATAAGAAGGGAATAATATTCCACCTTTATTTTTTCCAACAGGATGGCAAGTGGAGAAACAGTGAGTGAGACCTTATTCACCCTTATTTTGTTATTCAAGCAAAAGACCCTCGCCGGCCGTTCAAAGTCCGCAATAGACAAGGATGATTTTTCATATTTTGCTCGTGTTGCTTTGCCTGCGAGTAGCCACCGCTTGGGTTGCCCAAACCTGGTTTACATGGCTTATCTTCCTGCCTTATCTCTGCCTTTTTTTGATTTTGGCTTTCTGCGACAGATTCTGCTTATTCCTGCCTTATTTCCTTGCTTATTACTGCCTTATTTTTGGACTTGGCTTTCTGCAGCATATTCTGCTTATTCCTGCCTTATTCCTGATTTATTCCTGCCTATATTATTCCTGCCTTATTTCTGCCTTATTTTTGGATTTGGCTTTCTGCAGCATATTCTGCTTATTCCTGCCTTATTCCTTGCTTATTCCTGCCTTATTCCTTGCTTATTCCTGCCTTATTTCTGCCTTATTTTTTGATTTTGGCTTTCTGCAGCATATTCTGCTTATTCCTGCCTTATTCCTGCCTTATTTCTGCCTTATTTTTGGATTTCGGCTTTCTGCAGCATATTCTGCTTATTCCTGCCTTATTTCTGCCTTATTTTTGGATTTCGGCTTTCTGCAGCATATTCTGCTTATTCCTGCCTTATTCCTGCCTTATTCCTGCCTTATTTCTGCCTTATTTTTGGATTTGAGCTTTCTGCAGCATATTCTGCTTATTCCTGCCTTATTCCTTGCTTATTCCTGCCTTATTCCTTGCTTATTCCTGCCTTATTTCTGCCTTATTTTTTGATTTTGGCTTTCTGCAGCATATTCTGCTTATTCCTGCCTTATTCCTGGCTTATTCCTGATATTTAAATGGTTGAATGAATCTGAGATGATTTTGGGGCAGCCCCATATTATGGGAACATTTCACACGATGGTATTAATATATTCAAGTTTTCAACCTCTTCTGGTGAAATTTGGGATTTGTGTTTGAAACAAAATACCATGTCGCAATCATTCAGTTTCAGTGCGGGGCCCAAAGCAATGGTATATTGTCAATTTGTGGGTTCTTGTTTTGTCTTCTGAACAACAGCTATTTTGATCGGTTTTCTTTTTGGTCTCCCTTGTTGTTTACACTGGAAAATCATAGACTATTCAAGCATTATTTTTCCGAAATCCACCTGTCCTAAAGAAGGAAGTGGCAGTGAGGCATCATAGCTTATTCCATGTTTATTTCCACCTTATTTTGTTCAAAGGCTATATTCCCAAAATAAGCAAGGAATAAGTAACTCTCCAGGGGGGGGGAGTAAGGGAGGGGGGGTGTGCCATGCCATGATGGTAGAGAAAAGGTTTCAGGGACAAATAGCGCACAGAAGCTGCTATGCCCACCTGCGGGCACAGAACTGCTGCTGCTGTAGTCACGAGAATCTTTGGCTGGGTTGCAGGTACTATGTAGACAATGGGGGCTTCTGCAAATGGAATGCCTACAAATTGCATGTTCACGGGATTCGCGGTATACCGATGTATACCAATGCATGTCGTATACCATATACCCCTTTTTTCTGCAAAGCCTGGGACTGAAAGCGCAGAAAGACACAGAAAGACGAGGACTATGCGGCTGCCATCCTGAACGACTACACCTCCTCCGTCTTGGCTCATATCGCCTCTTTGTTGGGTGCCATGGCCTGAGCCGGCGCCCTCCCGTGGAAAGCCCAAAGTTTCCTAGATCAGTGAAGTAAGTGTAGTAAGTGGACTACGTGCTTTGATGTGACAATCGATGATGTACTATTACTATATGTACTTGTGTAATAAATATGCAAAGGAAAGGATTCATGTGATGTGTATTTTTCTTGGTGGTGTTCGGCGTTGGTGCTACAAACCCTAGCTGCCTGGTTTGGGGTTTCCCATACGACATACAAGGACCCAGTTCCAACCCATTCCTATCCGGCCCGAGGTAAAAGTTCTGTGCTGAACCTGCCCAAGGCCCCTTTGAAGTTAGGCGGAGCCACGGTTGCCTTGTTCAGCGACAGCTTGACGGAAATCACCAACTTCTCTATGTCCAAGCTGAGGCGGGGTTCGAGCCAATAGCTGATGGCGGTGGATCAGAAGGTAAGTTTGAAAGAAAAATGCCGGGGGATGAATGGGGTTTCAGTTCCCCTCTTTGAAGTTCATCCCAAATTTTAGGGATAGTTCTGTTGAGTTTGATAGACAGTGCATTGTCTAGGCTTCAGGCCCTGGTTTCAAAGCGTTTGTGCACAGGGATGAGTCCGATGCGTGCCATGAGGTTCTCCCCTCTCACACCATTTCAGGCACCTCACAATGGATGAGGAGTTTATCGAGCGGAAAAATCGTAGCTGGGTTCTGACAAGTGGAAAAATATTGGCCAGTCTGTAGATGGCCAAAATGTTCGCAGTTGCCCTTGACTAGTGCAAATCATCTTGGAGAAAATCCCATGACCCAAGCCACTTCTCCTCAGCGTTCATCCCCTGGGCGCATAGCAATCTCAGTGATGATGATGATGATGATGATGATGATGTTAGTTTGAACGTTTGAACTGGGCAAAATCAATTAGGCCAGCGGTGTCTTCAGGAAGAGTCCCCTGTCTCTGCTCTAACCCTCCGACTTCCCTGCTAAACCAAGGAGCACCGAAGAGCCAAATTCAGGGAGCCCAACAGGGCTTCAATGCTGCTGGAAAGACCTTGATGGAAGGTGGGAGATGGTGGGCGACTCCACAGAAAGACAGATTTTTTCCTGTGAGGATGTTCATGGATCCTGATGTGCCTGTCAAAGCTGTATTAGAGTCCGCCGTGCGGTCTG
This sequence comes from Cladocopium goreaui, assembly GCA_947184155.2. Lineage (NCBI taxonomy): Eukaryota > Dinophyceae > Suessiales > Symbiodiniaceae > Cladocopium > Cladocopium goreaui. Next base: position 173,114 of record CAMXCT020000830.1, read on the forward strand.
CAAGGCCTAAGGCTGGAATGTTCTCAGCTTCCCTTGGCCAGGCGTCGGGGGCATGTTCGATGTCGTTACGAAGCCAATCGAGGGCGCGAAGAAAGATGGCATCTGGGGGTTCGGCACAGGCAGGAAAGAAATGGAAAAAAGGCCGCAAGAAGTTATCAGCAATGCCGCCCCCAGTCCAAAGGCTGAAATTGGTCATAATTACGAAACCCAACATGCAAGAACTGTCACTCTTGAGTTGTCTCCCCCCAAAAACACTATCAACAACTTATTTAATCATAGTCTGTCTATAGATTATTTACTGTGAAGGGCTCTAGAATCATGTAGAATCTATGTAGAATCTATGACCAATCTATGTAGATTCTATGTAGAATCATTGTAGAATCTATGTAGAATCTATGTAGCATCTATGTAGGATTTTTGTTGGATCTATGTAGAGTGTATGTAGAATCTATGTAAAATATATGTAGAATCTTTGTAGAAACAAGGTAGAATCATTGTAGCGTCTATGTAGAATCTATGTAGGGTCTATGTAGAATCTGTGTAGAATCTGTGTAGAATCTGTGTAGCATCTGTGTAGGATCTATGTAGGATCTATGTAGAGGCTATGTAGAATCTATGTGGAATCTATGTAGAACCTATGTAGAATCTATGTAGAATCTATGTAGAGTCTGTGTAGAATCTATGTAGAACCTATGTAGAATCTATGTAGGGTTTTTGTAGGATCTATGCAGGGTGTATGTAGAGTCTCTGTAGAATTTATGTAGAGCCTATTTGGAATCTATGAAGAATCTACGTAGGGTCTATGTAGAATCTATGTAGAACCTATGTAGACTCCATGTAGGACCTATGTAGGGTCTATGTAGGATCCTTCTTGGAACTATGTAGAGTGTATGTAGAATCTATGCAGGATCTATGTAGGATCTACGTAGAATCTATGTAGAACCTATGTAGAACCGATGCAGAACCTTTGTAGAACCTATTTAAAATCTATGTAGAACCTTTGTAGGGTCTTTGTAGAATCTATGCAGAATCTATGTAGAATCCATGTTGAATCTATGTAGGGTCTATGTAGGATCTTTGTTGGATCTATGCGTTGCGTTTGTAGAATCTATGCAGGATCTATGTAGAATCTATGTAGTATCTATGTAGGATCTATGTAGGATCTATCTAGAATCTATGTAGAACCTTTTTGGAATCTATGAAGAATCTACACAGGGTTTATGTAGAGTCTTTGTAGAATCTATGTAGGATCTATGTAGAATCTATGTCGGGTCTATGTAGGATCTTTGTTGAATCTATGTAGATTGTATGTAGAATCTATGTAGGGTCTATGTAGGATCTTTGTTGGATCTATGCAGAGTGTATGTAGGATCTATGTAAAATATATGTTGAATCTTTGTTGAATCATGAAAAACCCATTTGCAATTATGGAGAAAGAATTTATGACCTGCACAAGTTCCATCCCGGAGGCCTGGTTCAGGGCACCTTGGGAACCATTGTCAAGCCAGTGGCAGCCATTGGAACTGCTTTCAGCGAGGCAAAGCTCTGTCACCATTTAGGGCTGGTCTAGCAGTCATTGTATCCCATTGTCATGAGAAATATGTGGAAAACGCAGGAGAAAAATAAAGAAAATAGAAATGAAAACTCTGCGGCGCTCCCAGTTCCACCAACCGTGCATGTTTGTAGATGCTTTCCACGGTGAAACCACTGTATTGCATAACGTGAAACAGTGAAATTTTAGTACAGTGTGCATATTAACTTCGGGACAAAGGCAACCTTGTAGTGCCGAAGTAAATCTTGGTTTGTGTTTCAAGCGTATAGCAACCCCTAAAAAAAATGAAAAGTGAATTCCTACTAAAATAGTGACAAATTACAGTTCTAATTATTTTTGGGGGGGTTTACTATTGCATGTATGTTCAAGACAAAACAAACCGGGAAACATTGAAACTTACTGCAGAGGCATGATTGCACATGGCGGAGCTGCAAATGATAGTGACACTCCTTTCAGGCATCTGGTCAATTCTGAAGCAGTTCCATTTGAACCATGTACTGTAAATTTCTCCAGCCAAAGGACCAAATTTTCCAAAGAGAAGAAAACTGGCCAACCCACACCCACACCCGAACTACCCCCCACCCCATGAAATTGAACATGGTTAACAGGGTTGTGTTCATCCAGTCCTCACAACTAGTTGCTACAATGGCCAAACTGGGCAGAATATGGCAGAATCATGTTTCTATTTCTGCTACAGTTCAAAGAATTCCTACGCTATGATCCAGGATGAGCTTTGGTTGATCCCCAACATCCAGTGGAAGTGCGTTCCCCACAGGGTCTTTTCCACTGCAGGTGACTGACGGGTTGGCTTCATCCAGTAACCAGCTGAATGTCAATGAGGCGCCCGTGGTTCCTGTGCTCCGAGAAGTTGGCAGAAGTGTTCGCAGCTAATCTTGGGATGAAATTAAAGCGGCCTTGAAAAGAATCTCGCGAGATAAACTCATGAAAAGAACTCAAAATGAAACCGCCATTACATGAAAACCATTTACTTCGGTACATGAAACAAATATTATATGATTAGATATTGACATTGATTATATATGAATATATATGATTAGATTCCAATGGGTCAGATCTATTTGTACAATCTAAAACTTTTGGCCACCAGGACACCCAGCGGCGGAGCAACCGCCGCCGTTTGCGCTTGCCACGGCTCCTCTTTGGTGCCATGGCTCTGGGGAATCATAGAATTTTTAGTCATATGATGTCATATGAAACCCTTAAGATCCATGTCCCAAGATGTGGGTATGGCTCAAATACCATCCCAAAATGGGAGTAAGTTTTTGTAAATTTGAAGCATGCCCATTTCAGGTTAAGCTGTATGGAACCTCTGCATTGGATGTTTGTATGATGTTTGTTACAAGTGTTCGATCAAACCAAAGACCCACGGATCGTTGAATTGCGCACACCGATCCACAGATGTTTGCCCCACCAACGATGTATGCTGCTGAAGTCACACAAAGTATGTGAGTGATGCAGATTGAATATCACCTTGACTGCAAGGGCTCAAGCCCGTTTTGAAACAAATGGCTGCGGGAAATTAAGTGCAACTCTTCTGCTCAGATGTCCGTCCATGAAAGTCAGATGGGGCCAAGAAGTCGTTTGATACAAACGGGTCTAAGCAAATAAAGAGGTCAATGAAGAGACTTGAGGAGCCACGTGACATCAAGTAACGACAGAGCGTGCCTTCTCTGCGGTTTGATAATGTTTGATATATACAGTACCAGGTGATTTGGGCGAGGTTCGAAAATTCGTGGATATCGAAGCACAGCTCCTTCAGAGGTGCCTTGTGCTGTTCCGAAGAATGCTTTCGCATTTGAGATCGGTGGCTTTCATGTTGCTTCATGTTCCTTCTTTGTCCAATGCGTTTGTGGATAGAGTTGTTTGTTTTCACATGCAGATGAAGCACGGGACTGGACCCTTGGAACAAGATGACTGATCCGGCAACGGTGTGGCAGGTACGGTGAGAACCTGAAGGGTGTTTGTGAAGTCGTGCTGTTGGAGCGGACAGGCTGACGGTCCCACTGCTTATCACTGATGGTGATTTCTCAAGCTTGGTGCCCAAAGCTAGTGAATTGGTTTGATTCAGCAGAGAAACCAATGAATTTGCGGTGCAACCAGATCCCATTTGGTAGAACTGAAAGTTTAAGGCATATCTGATTTGAAGCGGTGAAACCTGAGCCTCGGTGTGGTTTGAAGTACTTGAGCATTGAGGTCATGACATGCGACCGGTCATCTCTGTGTTTCCCCACTTAAAGTTTGCTACGCTGCAGTGTGAAATAGATCAAAGACCGTCAATTTCAGATAATTTCAGAAAACTGGGGCACACATCTTAAACAACCTAGCATAGCACAGCATGGCATATCACAGCATGGCATAGCATGGCATAGCACAGCATGGCCCAGGTATGCCACGGTATGTTATGACCAGCGTCCGCAGGTAAAAGCACCCCAGTAGTGCTTCTCTACTCTGACAAGTTGGCTGTGGCCGTAGCTACCGTAGCCGAGGTGCCATGGTCAAAATTGGGGCCAAAAGCTGGAGAAAAAATATAAAAATCAAAGTTTGGAAGGAGTTTAAACAAATAAGATACAAATAAGTAACTGGGCCAGATCTGAGGATTTGCCATTGGATATATTGGAGGCCATGGATTTATAAATACGGATTTAAAGCATGTGGAAGGATGGATTTAACGGATTTGACGGATAGTTTTCTTTGTCCAATTCTTGACCCGTGCTTCAATGAGCAGACTCCCGAGTCATGAGCCAGGACAGGAAGCTCACTCCGCTGGAAATGCTGGAAGAAAGTCTTCCAGTGCTCCCATCGGTCACGAAAGTCGCGAAGCCCAGACTGCCAGACGGGTGCGTCCGGGAACCCTAAAATCCGACAAAGCCAGATTTGAGCCCATCGAGCCAGATGGGCGTGATGTGCTCGATGGGCTCCAGGACATGTTGCTTCGGGTGGCACAGACTATGGATGAAGTCTGTGGTGAAAGGAATCTTGGAGAGCCCATGGGTCACATGCATGAAGCAATATGAAGCAAGGAGTCAAGCAGAAGCAGATGAATTGAAGTTCTATAAGGAATCCCTGCATGTCATGGTACCGCAGACTTCAATCCAGCTTTGAGAAGTCTACGAACAGATCACATTATATGGTCATATTGGGGAATATTCTGATTCTTTGCATCTTAGGCATTTTTTTGGCTGCAAGTTTGATGCTGCTCACATTGGCCTAAGCTGTTCGTTTGGGTTGGTGGTTGGCTATTCTGGTGAAACGGCATGTTCTGCTCTTGAAAATAAAGATTGCAATGTGTTGCAATGTGTTGCGAACAGATTTTATATACTGTGTCAAGAGCCACTGCAACTCCCAGGCCAAGACTTTGCGGGGCGTCACGTTTGCAAGTCTCAAAGAGGTCTCCATGACAGGCGTGGCTGGATATCGTGGCAAGGTGAATGCAGGTTCAGCATCGGTTCATCATTGGTTCATCATGGTTTCTCGCATGACCATCCATCAATCCCCTGAAGAACGGCATTTGAATTTCAAATGATGGTTTCGATCTTTCCCCGTAAAGCACAAGCTTGGACCCAGTTTCACTTGTGCGCATTCCTTTTCACAAAGATGAACCATTTCAGAATTTGGAAGGATTTGGGGTCAGATCAGGTGAGTTTAGGCATCCGTAAGTTTCTATCCTCCTTACATCTGATGCCGCCTTTGCAAACCGACTGGAGGCAACGAGTTGCGCCTGGTGGTGAAGAACGGCAGCTACAAGGTCGATCTTGCGAAGGCCAGACTGGAAACATCGTGATTTATTGTGATATAAGTTGCTAAAAACAAAAACAACTGGTTTATATAACTTATGTGTTGCATCTATTTAATCCTTTCATGAATAATATTGAATGCTAGTGTTAACTGATAACAATGCAATTCGCAACTACAAAAATTAGAGAATGCACCTCCCCACCTGGACATGAGGTCAAGATGTTGGCCGAAACATGGTCATATCATGTCCAACTGTCCAACACATCATTTTCTTCATCCATCAGCCATGCATCAGCCATGCATCTTTACCGAGGCTCACCTTCAAACTGGTGCCAAAGAAGCTCTGGTGGAAGGGATTCGCAGGGCCATTGGATCAAAGGGTCAACTCCAGGCAGGGCAACCGGATGAAACGGTGTGGCAAGCGTGGCAAGCCCAACAGGTGATGGAAGAAGACAACTGACCATAGCCAGCTGCAATTTGACTGGTTGGGAAAAAATAATTTCTTATATGATGCCATTATCTTTCTAAAAAATGGGAATGTTCTTGTGGGGTCATTGGGAGTGGATCCGAAGCAATGGTGGAGTGTGTCCAGTGCGTTCCCATCCCGGGGTGGACATGTATATTATAAATTATGTATATTAATTATTGTACATATATATATATATATATGATATACTGTATGTATAATTATCATTAATTATCTATATGAGATAGTACTGGATATACTGGGATGTTCAAAACTAATCTTCACTCAGTACTTGGATTGATTATTCGTAGCAGTAGCGCAGTGTTAGAGTCCAGATGTAGATTCTTCGAGGTTCTACGACGGGGGATTCACCTGCCACAAAAAGAGGCCAGAGCAAATCCTTTTCGATGGACTCGGAAGCCGCTTGCTGAAAGCAAATCTGCAAGACATGACAAAGGCATATGATATAACATGATATAATGATATTACATCCCAAAAGCAAGGCAAATTCACAAGTTATTGATCCGATGCCTGGACCGAAGTTACGCGTAATTAATCTTCTGGCAATGATGTTGCCACAGCTTCCTGGACGGCCTCCTTTCTGACCAGACCTTGTGGAACACATATAAGAATTGCTCGGAATGCTCGCAGTCAAGAAGGGATGCTTGAAAAACTGATAAACGCTGTCAAGCCTCGTGCATCGGTACTCTCAGCCTCGGAAAGCTATGCTCGGTCCATCCAAGACCTTGTCAGCGCGCCGACTGTCAAAAAGCCGCAGGCGCTGAATGAGCAATTGGAAGAAGGGAAACTGCTTGACAGGTTCTTTCACTTTTCCGTGACAATGTGGCAACGCTCCGCTAGATGGCTGCCATGCATGGCCAATGCATGGTGTGGGAACAAATATGCCCTCCTGGATTGGAACGCCACCATTGAAACTGAGTCGCCATGTGAAGGTACTGTGAAGCGATGGCTGGCCACCATTTCCAGTGCATTCAGGTTTGGCTTGTTCTGCTTGCCAAAGGCTTGACCAATTTACCCACCCAGCCCGCGAGTCACAAATCATCACAAATCTCAAATAATGCCAACGCTTCATGATGAAGACCTGACACCTGTCAGAATTTCAGCGCTCCTTTCAGCCTGAATAATGGGAGGGGTTGAGAACAGATTCTGTGCACCATGTTGTCCGAATTCGGCCTCCTGGCATTGGCATCCAAACCATTCCAAACCCATGGTTGGAGGATGTTGGGGGATGTTGGAGGGAGGTCGTCGTGGTGGTGTTGTGGTAGTGCTGATGGTATTCTGGTGCTGGCGGCGTTGTGGTGGCTGATGCACTGAGGGTATGGACTGCACCTTAGGCATGGAACATCATGTAATGTAACGGATTACGATTGCTGATCTACAGATTAGCAACCTATTATAGGAGATAGTTGCGGATTGCGGATCAAAATGGATCAAATATGTTGAATTTCGAACATTTTGAATTTCAAGGCCATCTTCATTTGCAACCGCTCAACTCCTACGATTCGTGACATTGGTGGACCATGAATTCATCATGCAGTGGTGTTGCATTCCGTTGATAGGCATATTTTTTCATGAATCAAACTGATCAAACTCCGGAAAAAATGAAGGTGTTTCTTACTTTCACCATCGAAAGGTTCATCAATTGACCAAATTGATACCCCCAAAATCCCCAAAATATCACTTGTAGCGTCCCAAAAAGAGTGACATATGTGACATATGTGACATATGTTATTTCGATAACTGTGTTGGGGCCTTTATTTCGATGATAAAAAAAATCTGCTAGGCACATCGGACCTGGGCGGAGCTCCGCGGAATCCTCCGCAGCGATGAACGTCACTGGGCGGCCACGAAACGGATCTGGATCAACTTAGAAAGGCCATGAAACGGGACGAGGTTGGATATTAATGATTATTAATGGATATTAGATATTTAAAACATTTTAAAACGAAACACAAGATTACAGCCATTGAGTTTTATTGTAGCGGTTACAGGATACCTAGGGATCAGATATGTCCTGAACTTGCACCCCGAATTTTGTTCGAAACGTTGAGTCAAACCACATGCCGGTGCAAAGGGTTCCATCCATGGTGACAGTCCCATGATTCCAATCATGCGTCACAAACTCATTCATCATATTCTCATTGTGCTAAGATGCGGCTCGTGTACGAGACATGAAAATGGCCCACGAGACAGGGCTGAAGCTGCATCCAACTGAGGACATCATGGGGGGAAGCGGCCAAGAAGATACTACAGTAGTCAGTAGACCTACGGTACTAACTTGCGGTAAGACATGAGAAACCTATGTGGATTATGTGGGGAAACCCTTCGCGGTATCTCTATGTTGACTGAACTGTATCTGGTTTTCTCCGGTGGGTTGGTGATCGTCGCGATGCTGAGAACAGCTAGACGTGGCCGACAAAAAAGACGGTTAGGGCTGTGCAGACCACTTGACATTAACCATCACTTCCACATCCCTACCCTCTTAAAAATGGAATTTGAGGGGGGGAGTCGTACTGAAATTTCATTTTAAAATTCCGTTTTTGCAATCATGCTTTCTCAATGATCAATATTCCTCATCATTCCATGTCATTGGCAAGCAGATGAAAATTAAATACTGTCAGACTGAAGCAGCACATATGTAGGGATGGCATCCCTCCAAAAATTGCGCCGCCGTCATCATACTTGCGCTTAGCTCCTCCGGAGCTAAGCGCAAGTATTTTCTAACCAGTGCCCAAGGCTTGTTAAGAAATGTTACTTTACAATTCCATTTGAGGGGTTGGATCACTATCCCAGGGTTTCCAAGCAAAACAAAATGGAATTTGACAATTTGGTTTTGTCCCCCCCGCCCTCCCCCTCTATAGGGGTAGGGATACTTCCACCCTAAGTCATCCTACAGGATCCGCAAGGCATCTTTGGCGTCCCCTGGTTTGCCCACAAAGTTTTGAAGATTCAAGTAGTGTCAAGTTGCACAAACATTTAGATGCACTAGTATTTAGAATGTGTCGTTTGTTCCATTGTCTTGCGGCAGGCGGCACTGAGCGATAGGGGCTCCGCCAGGGTAAGGCCTGGGGCGTTCCCACTTCATGTCTCGGGGATGTCAGACCCCAGAGGTTGTGTTGTCTTTCCCGGTTAAATAGTTGTCCACTAACAGAGGATGATGAATATGATTCACCTCCTGCAGTTCGCACCACAAGTTCAGCGCCCAGCTAAACTTCTGATTTTCGGTTGGCCCGCACATGTTGGGAGCACTTTCGCGACAGTTTCCTCAAGGGATTTTGTCAAGGTTGTAGATTTGTGGATGGTGAACATCTTGGTCATCACCTTGGTCACCATATTTTCTACATGTTTCTACTATATAATCTATATAATCTATATGATCTATATATAGAATCGCCAAGATCGTAGTACTACAGGCCATATATTCTGAAACTCCCAAGATGACTGGGCGGATACGCCAGATATGGCAAGATTTTTTTATTTTGGGTGACATCTACCTCTGATGGCAGCTTTGTGGATTTGCAGGCTGTTGGATGTCTTTGAAGTTGAGAGATTTACCTTGGGCTTCGGCTGGGGTACCGTGGCACCCGTGGCGCTGGTAGTGGATGACCAGGGAACGATTGAGTTCCGGGAATCTTCCAGTCAGCTCACTCTTCTTCGAAATGGTTCGCTACATGTTCCGTGCTCATCATGCTCATTGTGTTCACAAGTCATAAGTTCCATCATTGTCATCACTTTTCTCGTTTATGATGCTATGCTAACGACTCTTAATTTGTACTTGCAGGCTCAGATTGTGCTACACCAACGACTCTTCTCTTGTACTTGGGTGTTGTGGGCACAATGCATCCCAGCAAGGCATATGCAGATACAGGACAACTTGGCTCACTGAAAGCGGGCGCAATTGAGAATGGAAAAAACACGCAATCCCCTGTAAGGGTTGTTTCAACTTCAACATGTATTTTTGACAAAAAACACGGACGTCGGGTTGATGAGGAATTTGATAAACATCTTACACACATGCTGAATATTAGCATCAAAGCACAACGATGTAAAGACTTCAAAATGTGCTTGGCACCACAGCGAAACGCACATTTTTCAAAGAACCAAATCTGTACATCCAAACACATTCATTCATGAACATGCTCGAGCTTATCAAGAAGGCGCTGTGGTTCAGGCAACCCCCCTCCCGTCGCCCCAGCATGTTGCACCCATGGCCCACTCGTTCATAATATTCTTTGTTGAGATGAGTGAAGGCGCTGGCCCTGAGGTACCTGCAATTGGCCAACGGATGGAGACCTGCAATGGCGTTGGGTTGCAGAGAATGGCAAGAAGCATCCGCAGGTGGTACTTGCAGGAAAACGGCGGTCACGGTGCTCCAGTCTTGGGGAGATAAACACCACTGGAAGGGGATATGGTTTTGCGTTATGATGGTTGATACTTTGTGTAACCTGGTAAATGATCAGTAAAACCTTGTAAATGGCGATATTTCTTTTGTACCCCGAACAGAGTGTCCACACTGAGGGGTTCTTACGGTAATTAAATGTAAAGGCGGGTGCTTGATCAGGGTGCTCCAGCCGGTCGGCGGCATTTTGACTGTAAATTTTCGTACATGTCCAACTGCATTTCGATTGCGCAAGCTCGCACAAAGTGTGGGTCGCGCTCTTGTTCTGCGGCATTTTACCTGTAAAATTTCGCACAAAATGGCTCTTGTGACATGTCCAAGTGCAACTCGACCGCGCAGGCACGCGCAAAGTGTGGTCCGCGCTCTTGTTCTGCGGCATTTTACCTGTAAAATTTCGCACAAAATGGCTCTTGTGAAATGTCCAAGTGCACGTCGACCGCGCAGGCACGCACAAAGTGTGGTCCGCGCTCTTGTTCTGCGGCATTTTACCTGTAAAATTTCGCACAAAATGGCTCTTGTGAAATGCCCTAGTGCATTTCGACTGTGCAGGCTCGCACAAAGTATGGTCCGCGGTCTTGGTCTGTGGCATTTTACTTGTAAATTCTCGCACAACGTAGCTCTTGTGAAATGTAAACGCGCATTTCGACTGCGCAGGCTGGCACAAAGTGTGGGTCCCGGTCTTGAGATCATCCTTGACCTCATCATCCTCAACATCATCAACCTCCACCTCATCTTCCGCAACATCGTCATCCTACACCCCATCTTCCGCAACATTATCCTCCTCAACATCATCCTCCTCAACATCATCATCTTCCTCCTTATCAACATCATCATCCTCCGCCTTAGCATCCTCCACTCCATCTTCCGCATTATCATCCTCGTTCTCATCCTCCTCAACATCATCATCCTCAGCATCGCCATCCTCCACCTCATCATCCTCAACATCATCATCCTGCACCTGCACCTCATCATCCACAACATCATCATCATCATCCTCATCATCATCGTGCGCAACATTCTCATCCTCATCATCACCGTCATCGTCATCATCGTCATCATCATCAAATATCATCAACATTATCAGACATTATCCTCCCACACCCCCACAATGTTTGGGGGATTTTGGGGGCCTCTTGCCGGGATAATTTGTTTATTAACCTTTTTCGGGATGATGACCCCGATCGATTGCGTATTGTTCCAGATGAGGTAAGGATACCAACCAACAGGTCATTGATCGCACATGGGAGTTTCTTACGACGCCTTGCGACTGCAAACTTCAACACCATGCCATGTCCCATCAAACATGTGGATACGAACCCCCATGCCATTTCCACCAGACATTTGGATACGTTTTGTCTCTTCACAGGTGGCAGATACGTTGAAAAAGGCCAAAGCTGCTCAAGAAAAGGCAGGGATCAACTGACCCATGGACAAATTCTTTCGAACGGGCTGGATGGATATCATTTTGTCGGATGGCCTATCGGAAATTGGACCATGGATGACCATGGTTTCCCCTAGTCGCTGATGTTCGCCCTTCAAAATCGATTGGGCAGACCCATTCAAGACGCTTTCCCTTTACCGACGGCAATATGTCAGCGGTGCTTTGTTCATCGTTCTCGGCATGAATTTGCGATTCGCGGTCTTTTGATATCTATGGCCAACCACACCGGAGGAGCCTCCTTGCACCCTGGGCGGTTTGTACAAGGCTGGAACTCAGGGTAAGCAAAGCCATCATGTCCCAGTCGGTTGGATCCCTGTTGGATGAACCCTGCAGGAAGCGGGTCCATGGAAAGTGGCGACTTGGCAATGAAAAAAAACTGGTGGTCAGAGTTACCGCGAGACAGGGTTTGTTCAATAAGCGTTTCCTTTTAGTAGGACCTCACGTCACACTGAAAGCCCTCCATGTCTAATAGGGCCAGCACCTTCAAATTACTGCAGGGTAGATACAGTAATCGTCGTCCTGGTCTGGAAAATGCCGTTACGTGGTTGGAACCAAGCTCGTTCTGTTTCTAGAGTCACCTCCCGCAATGATGCTGGGAACAGTTCCATTGTTTTCCGTTTCTGCAGCCTTTTCCACCCTTTATGCACCTGCGTGTACAACCAAGGATGTCACCAAATTCACCGATGCGGATGGCTGGGCTACTTGGAATGCACTTCCACACTGTTTTTTTGGCACTATTACTTTCCGATGTATGTTGAGAGGTCACACCTTCAGGAAAGAAGAAACAAGATCCAACGGTTTCAGCCTTACAATTGATATCAATTGACCATTTTTACATGTTTTTACAAACATCAAACCTCGGGCCATTTTTTCTTGCATTGACCCAGCTGGTACCACGACGAAGGGTTTGCTACCACGACGCTCACAGCTGTTGCTGCGATGACACGACGGCGTAGCATCTCCAAAGGATACTGATTGGTTCCTCCAAAAGGCCACCTCTGTTTCTCTTCTCCAGCTAGCTCCGGACAAACAAAGGTAGCTCTTTGCAGAAACAAAGGGATGCCCTTTGCAAAGGAGATGCTAGTCCGTCGTGACAACATCCACCTTTCATGCTAATGGGTTGCAACCCGTCGCCGAAACTAAGCCACCAAGCGTCGTAGTAACATGAAGGTTTCTTTTGTTGTATAGCACGATGTATATGTGCGTTTGATTTTTCGAGGTGTATGGCATGGCATGGAGTCAGCCAGAATGGAGCCATGAGCCCGGCTTGAACTTATTGAGGTGCCAAATGTCCTTCCTCATTCACTTCACTGGTCTTGACCCAAAAAAGAACATAAAAGAACAACATAGAACAACATTTACTGGTTTTTTGACCTGTGGGAACGAAAGTCTTCGGCTTGCTGGTTCTTTGCCAGCTAGGCATTCTCCATATATGCCAGGCGGCGACATTGGACGCGCCCATTCCATTGAGAAATGATGGAAGAAAAGCTTGGCGGACACGGGAATCCCAAGAAAAGTGTTGTCTTCAGACGAAAGCGGTGAAGCCTGAAAATATTTCAACGGTGAAAGGATGACACTAGAGTTTCATGGGGAGCCCGGCGACATGGATGTATCACATTGTATCACCCCAATCTCAGAAGCTGGAAGATACAAGATTGAAATGTTGTTGAGTTTGCGATGACATGCCCATTTTGATCCACTCAATCGTGGTGAAGAAGTAGACAAAGTTGCAGCGGACTGCATTATAATGTTATGTATGTGAGTGAATCCATACACATAGAATCACACAGATATTAGCAGATTCAGCTACTTTTGCTTCTGAGTATGTACAAAGTGTGCCACTTTGCACCGTGGAACAGAGCAAAGTTCGCCATCAGCATCGCTTGAAAATCTTGAACAAAACTTCAGTCGCAGGAGAGTTGCCCAAATTTGGCCATTTGCTTAATTTCCAACCTTTACATTGAGTTTAGGCATCCAGTGGTTGATACATATTGATACATATTGATGCCCCTATACAGGTTCCTGTGAGGGTGATATGATGTCATACAGTAATCATTTAATTAGCTGACGCAAGAATGTGATTGGATCACATGAACCTTCAGGACAAGCTGCACCAGGAGTTCTACAACGTGCCGACCAAGGTGGAAACTGCTAACGGCCCACCAAGCTGCTGCCATTTCCCCCAGTGGTGGAAACCCAACATGGCCACGGCTGCCACGGTGCCAGGATTTACCACCGCGAATGCAGCCGAGGCAGCTGCCAAATTTGCAGGTGCCATGTCCTCTGCATGGCCGAGTTTGCAGTGGGAAATGCTGAAGCCCCGAGGTTCTCATGGATGAAGATGGCAGATTGGATCAGGGAACAATTCAAGTTTCAACAAACACCAGGTCCTATGGCTTGTGCTCAACTGGAACAACATTTGCCCAAACTGAGTCCTGAGAATCGAAAGAAGTT
>CAMXCT020000830.1:192202-206154 GCA_947184155.2 Cladocopium goreaui
GTGTGCTTTTTACATGTTGACTTCGAAATGTGCTTCGCGCCACAATGCGCCACAACGGCGTGCACTTTTTCACATGTCAACTTCCAAAAGCGGACCGAGACCGTCAGTTTTTAACACTTTTGACTTCGAAACGTGCTTCTCGCCACAACAGCATGCACTATTTGAACATCTCAGCTGACAAAAGTGCTCCGAACCCGCGGTTTTTCAACATGTTCACTTCCAAACATGTCTTGCGCCACAACGCCTTGCACTTTGTCAGCATCTGAACTTCCAAAAGTGCTCCGAAAAAGGTGTGTTTTGTGCACTTTTGACTTCGAAATTTGCTTTGCATCACAGTCGCGTGCACTTTTTCGACAGCTCAACTTCCAAAAGTGCTTCGAGAATAATTTGCTTTTGCCATTTTGACCTTGAAATCTTCTTCGCGCCACACCAGCGTGCAATTTTTCATCTCTCATCTGACCAGATGGCTCCGAACCCGCCGCTTTAGCAAGCCTACTTGTCGAGCCACAAAACATTGGAAAAAACAGTGTATCGCGACTTTCCTACCTATTCGGGCACCTGCATCTTGCTTCTTCTGATTCTTTCTCTTCTTTAATCTTCTTTCTTCCTTTCCCTTGTCGGACTCTTCGCGCCTCTGCTGCTTCATCTGTCCATATTGTCGAAAGTTTGACTTCCAAACTTCCCTCGATAAATCACCACGACAGGAAAAAGGTACAATTATAATTCAATTATACTTAAATTCGACTTGGTTACGTTTACGATTATATGCAATCATAATTCTTGCATAGAAATCACCAGATCTCCTGGTGTGTCAAAGTCACCTGCGAGGTCCTGTCTTCCGGGTTGCTCAGAGGGCATGCAGTCCAGAAGTCCGTGCAACGCCGTTTGCAGAGCGCTATCCATGGAGACTGGGACGAGCTGAAAGAGACCATGATTCCGGTGTCTCACAAGGAGGGCCATGTGCCGGATCACCAGGACCTGGGTTTTGCTTCTTGATCTCCTCCAAAGAGTTGGGGCAGGCGGAAAGACTGGGAACGCTTTGTTCAAGATCATTCACCATGCTAGAACATGCTTTCAAAAATCAACTTTGTAACATTGATTGACTTTGTTCAGCGTTGCTCAACCCTTCACAAGGACTACGTCAATGGAAAAAAGGAAGATGGCCTCGTTCAAGGCACTGCCGCAGTAGTCTATCTCCACTCCGCACCAGATGGTCAAAGCGTGGGCAGCCTGTTGTTCAAGAATCAGGCAGGTCGTGTCAGAATTTCCTCATTGAGGTATATTGTTGCGGTGATCATCGAGCCGCGTTTTCATTTGTGTAGTTTGATAGGGGTGGAATTCCACTGAAGGGCGCAGGGAGAAAACCATGCCACGCAAAGCATCAGGAGCATGAGTGATGATTGACAACTGCTGTAACCACAATGCCATAATGACTAGTGTTTGTATGATAATTATGATAATTAAGTTGTTATTTTCCTCACTCGCACCTTCACACCTTCCACCCGTTCAGGACGGTAAACAGGTGAAAGTGGTGGAGGCCATGGGTAAACGCTTTGTCTCTTGGGACAATCAGCTTTGTTCCCACGGATTCCTGGCGCGTGACTTTCCTCGCAGTTTGATTGGCCCATTCCAGATGGCCCGCGATGGCCTTATGGACAAGGTGCTCATTGCGAAGACCACTACTGACGAACCTGATACCACAGATGAGCCTGATACCACAGATGAACCTGATACCACAACCAAGTGCAAGGTCTACAGGCGCCAGCGTCGCCGCCCATTCCGCCGCCATCGACGTTGGCTTCCCTTCTGGCACAAGAATGCCGATAGTTCCGATAGTTCCCTCCTCGAGACGGATGACGGTGTCCACCAGGCTCCTCCGACCACTACTGACGAACCTGATACCACAGATGAGCCTGATACCACAGATGAACCTGATACCACAACCAAGTACAAGGTCTACAGGCGCCAGCGTCGCCGCCCATTCCGCCGCCATCGACGTTGGCTTCCCTTCTGGCACAAGAATGCCGATAGTTCCGATAGTTCCCTCCTCGAGACGGATGACGGTGTCCACCAGGCTCCTCCGACCACTACTGACGAACCTGATACCACAGATGAGCCTGATACCACAGATGAACCTGATACCACAACCAAGTACAAGGTCTACAGGCGCCAGCGTCGCCGCCCATTCCGCCGCCATCGACGTTGGCTTCCCTTCTGGCACAAGAATGCTGATAGTTCCGATAGTTCCCTCCTCGAGACGGATGACGGTTTCACTCCTGCGACCACTACTGACGAACCTGATACCACAGATGAGCCTGATACCACAGATGAACCTGATACCACAACCAAGTACAAGGTCTACAGGCGCCAGCGTCGCCGCCCAGGCCGCCGCCATCGACGTTGGCTTCCCTTCTGGCACAAGAATGCCGATAGTTCCCTCGTCGAGATGGATGACAGCGTCCATTTCATGCAGCTTCCAACAGACCTTTGACGACCTGGGTGACTTATTTTCCGTCCAACGAAGATTGGATAATTGCTCGGGATATTTTGACATGCTATGGTGCCTTCGTGCTGTGAATTGTGAAAAGGGCCCAGGCACCACAGTCTGGGATTGTAATCACCAAAGATTCACAGCACTTTGGCTGGCATGGGCCTAGTCGCGTGACGTGACGACAGAGGACCCAACAGGAGTCGAAAAGTGTTCTAGAGCTGAACAATCGAGTCACACACAGGTGCTTGCTCAATAGATTGACACCTCAACCCAAGTACCACATTGTGCTTTGTCTCTTGTCCATTGAATTGTTTTTCCACCGTAAAGCACAGTCGTTCTGAATCACGTTGACAAACTCAAGGACAGGATGGTGCAATGTGCATTTGAGTTTTCCCACATTTGTCCAAGTTGGCACAATCCATTGGACTGGAGGTGAAGATCGATGGCAAAGTCGGTCTGCGCCTGTTTTGCTGGGAAGCGGCCTCGCTGTCGCTTGTGCCTTGTGGATTATCTCGCTTATGCCGGCGCGTGTCCTTTGGGCTTCAACAGTAGGATACAGTAGGATGATTTGATAGAGTGCCTTCAAGGTTCGCAAGTATGAAAGTCGGGCCTATATATGCGCCAAGTACCTTCGAGCCCCCAACGAGTAAGAAAGTCCCATCCTCCCCCAAGCCCTCCCCAAAGCCGCCAACTCCCCGCAAGTTTCCGCAAGCCTCCCCCAAGCCCCCCGTCCTCCCAGGCCTTAAATAGTTGAATGTGCGCATAGGTACAGAGAGTGGGACGCTGTGGAGGCCGCATTTTTACGATGTTTTTTGGGCGTTTTCTGTTATTTGTTGATATAATTATTTGAGCGCTAACGCGCGACAGCCGGCCAGGGGCCCATGTTGAGGTGATATGGGTCTAGCTGGGAGCAAGATCTTAAGGCTATGTTGCCGGCTATGTTGGCCCATCTTGGGGCTTATGTTGGCCCACCTTGGCGTTATTTTGGCCCGTCTTGGGGCCTAGGTTGGCCGATCTTGAGGCCTACGTTGACCCATGTGGAGCCAAAAGATCCGAAAAATGGGAACAGCAAAAAAAAACTGTAAAACGCAGGATATTTTGATGGTCGGCGGCCTATCTTGGGGCTATGTTGGCCCATCTTGAGGCCTATGTTGGCCCATCTTGGGGATGTTGGCCCAGCTTGGGGCTATGTTGGCCCATCTTGGGGCAATGTTGGTCCATCTTGGGGGCTATGTTGGCCCCTCTTGAGGCTATGTTGGCCCATCTTGAAACCTATGTTGGCCCATGTTGACCCATCTTGAGCCACAAAGGCCGAAAAATTGGAAAAAATGGGAAGAGCACAAAACACCGTAAAACGCGGGACTTTTTGATGACACGCGGTGGGGGGGGGTGGTCGGCGGCAGGGGGCGCGGCCCCTCTCTCCTACGGAGAGGAGAGAAACGCCGTACGGCTATGCCACGGCCAGGGGGTCCCTGGCCGGATTTATGAGGCTTACGCCTGACAGCCGGGCGCCGGCAAAAGCAGACCCGTCAGCCCGAGCGGGCGTTGTTGTTGTTGTTGTTGTTGTTGTTGTTGTTGTTGTTGTTGTTGCTGTTGTTGTTGTTGTTGTGGTGGTGGTGTTGTTGTTGTTGGCCGATGTTGGCCCTATTTGGGCGCAGGTTTGCCCCTGTCTTGGCCCTAGGTTGGCCCATGTAGCCCACATCTTGGCGTAATGTCGACCCAGGTAGCCCACATCTTGGCCGATGTTGGCCCTATCTTGGCCTATGTAGTCCCTATCTTGGCCTTATGTCGGCCCATGTAGCCCACATCTTGGCCGATGTTGGCCCTATGTTGGCGCAGGCTTGCCCCTATCTGAGCCTTATGTTGACCCATGTAGCCCTTATGTCGGCCCATGTAGCCCACATCTTGGCCGATGTTGGCCCTATGTTGGCGCAGGCTTGCCCCTATCTTAGCCTTATGTTGACCCATGTAGCCCACATCTTGGCCGATGTTGGCCCTATGTTGACACCAAGGCCGTCAAGATGTCCAGTTTTCCGTTCCGGACCCCTTCCTAAGACCCAAAACCATGAAAAACCCATGGTTTTTTAACGTCGCCAAGGTGAAACCTGGAGACGGCGAAGGCCACAAAACCCTGTAAAAAACGATGTTTTTTGAACACCACACGCAGAATACACTGTAAATTACAACGAGGCACTGAAGTACGAGGTGGGTCGGCGGCAGGGGCGTCCACGCATATAACTAACCTTCGGTTACCACCGAAGGCCTCCGGCAAGGACACGGGCACGGCCCCGGGGCCGGCGCCCGGATTTATGAGGCTTACGCCTGACAGCCGGGCGCCGGCAAAAGCAGACCCGGCAGCCCGAGCTGGTGTTGTTGTTGTTGTTGTTGTTGTTGTTGTTGTTGTCGTTGTCGTTGTCGTTGTCGTTGTCGTTGTCGTTGTCGTTGTTGTTGTTGTTGTTGTTGCTGTTGTTGTTGTTGGTGTTGGTGTTGGTGTTGTTGTTGTTGTTGTTGTCGTCGTCGTCGTCGTTGTTCTTGTTGTTGTCGTTGTCGTTGTCGTCGCTGTTCTTGTTCTTGTTGTTGTTGTTCTTCTTCTTGTTGTTGTTGTTGTTGTCGTGGTCGTCGTTGTTTTTTTTGTTGTTGTTGTTGGTGGTGTTGTTGTTGTTGTCGTTGTTGTATTTGGGCGCAGGTTTGCCCCTGTCTTGGCCCTAGGTTGTGGTGGTTGTTGTGGTTGTTCTTGTTCTTGTTCTTGTTCTTGTTCTTGTTGTTGTTCTTGTTGTTGTTGTTGTTTGTTTGTTGTTTGTTTGTTGTTGTTGTTGTTGTTGGTTGTTGTTGTTTGTTGTTGTTTGTTGTTGTTTGTTGTTGTTTTTTGTTGGTTTTTTTGTTTTTTGTTGTTTTTTGTTGTTTTTTGTTGTTTTTTGTTGTTTTGTGTTGTTTTGTGTTGTTTTGTGTTGTTGTTGTTGTTGTTGTTGTTGTTGTTGTTGTTGTTGTTGTTGTTGTTGTTGCTGTTGTATTTGGGCGCAGGTTTGCCCCTGTCTTGGCCCTAGGTTGGCCCATGTAGCCCACATCTTGGCGTAATGTCGACCCAGGTAGCCCACATCTTGGCCTATGTAGTCACTATCTTGGCCTTATGTCGGCCCATGTAGCCCACATCTTGGCCGATGTTGGCCCTATGTTGGCGCAGGCTTGCCCCTATCTTAGCCGTAGGTTGACCCATGTAGCCCTTATGTCGGCCCATGTAGCCCACATCTTGGCCGATGTTGGCCCTATGTTGGCGCAGGCTTGCCCCTATCTTAGCCTTATGTTGACCCATGTAGCCCACATCTTGGCCGATGTTGGCCCTATGTTGACACCAAGGCCGTCAAGATGTCCAGTTTTCCGTTCCGGACACCTTCCGAAGACCCAAAACCCTGAAAAACCCATGGTTTTTTAACGTCGCCAAGATGAAACCTGGAGACGGCGAAGGCCACAAAACCCTGTAAAAAACAATGTTTTTTGAACACCACACGCAGAATACACTGTAAATTACAACGATAATCGTGGACCGGGGGTGAACCGGAATCGACACGAGGTAAGTAGGAGGTAGGTCGGCGGCAGGGGGGGCAGCCGTATATAACCTTCGGTTACCACCGAAGGCCTCCGGCAATGCCACGGGCCCGGGGCCGGCGCCCGGATTTAAGCGCTTACGCGCGACAGCCGGCCAGGGGCCCAACTATGTAGGCCCATTGTGTGGCTATGTTGGCCTATGTTGGCGTATGTTGGCCTATCTTGCGGGCAATGTGGGCCCATCTTGTGGCTATGTTGGCCTATGTTGGCCTCATGTTGACCCATGTTGAGCCAAAAGATCCGAAAAATGGGAACAGCAAGAAAAACACTGTAAAACGCAGGATATTTTGAGGGTCGGCGGCCTATCTTGGGGCTATGTTGGCCCATCTTGGGGCTATGTTGGCCTATATTGAGGGCAATGTGGGCCTATCTTGGGGCTATGTTGGCCCATCTTGGGGCGATATTGGCCCATCTTGGAGCTATGTTGGCCCATCTTGAGGCCTATCTTGGCCCATGTTGACCCAGCTTAAACCACAAGAGCCGAAAAATGGGAAAAAATGGGAAGAGCACAAAACACCGTAAAACGCGGGAGTTTTTGGCGGCCGGGTTGGTCGGCGGCTGGGGCGGCGGCCCCTCTCTCCTACGGAGAGGAGAGAAACGCCTTCGGCAATGCCACGGCCAGGGGGCCCCTGGCCGGATTTAAGCGCTTACGCGCGACAGCCGGCCAGGGGCCCAACTATGTTGACCTGCTTCTTCTTGTTGTTGTTGTTGTTGTTGTTGCGGTGGTTGTGGTTGTGGTTGTGGTTGTGGTCGTTGTTGTGGTTGTTGGTTGTTGGTGGCTGGTTGGTGGTTGGTGGTTGGTTGTTGGTTGTTGGTTGTTGGGCCCATTTTGTGCCATCTTGGTGCGATGTTAGCCCATCTTTGGGCCCATGTTGCGCCCATCTTGGGGCTATGTTTGCTCATCTTGGGCCTATGTTAGCCCATCTTGGGCCCATGTTGCGCCCATCTTGGGGCAATGTTCGCCTATGTTGGGGCCATCGTGGGCCGATGTTGAGGCATCTTGGGGCTACGTTGGGGCATCTTGGGGCTATGTTGGGCGATCGTGCGCGATGTTAGTGCAAAAACATGTTGAATGTCACAGGGCCAAAAAAACACTGTAAATTACAGGGGTTTCTGTCGACACGCGCACCCCACCACGAGGTCAGGGGCAGGGGCCCAACTATGTTGGCCCATCTGTTGGCCTATGTTGGCCTATCTTGCGGGCAATGTGGGCTCAGCTTGGAGCTATGTTGACCCAGCTTGGGGCTATGTTGGCCTATCTTGAAGGCTATGTGGGCCGATCTTGAGGCCTTTGTCGGCCGATCTTGAGGCCTATGTTGGCCCATGTTGACCCGTGCGGAGCCAAAAGATCCGAAAAATGGGAACAGCAAAAAAACACTGTAAAACGCAGGATATTTTGAGGGTCGGCGGCCTATCTTGGGGCTATGTTGGCCCATCTTGAGGCCTATGTTGGCCCATCTTGAGGCCTATGTTGGCCCATCTTGGAGCTATGTTGACCCATCTTGGGGCTATGTTGGCCCATCTTGGGGCTATGTTGGCCCATCTTGAGGCCTATGTTGGCCCAGCTTGAGGCCTATGTTGGCCCATGTTGACCCATCTTAAACCACAAGATCCGAAAAATGGGAAAAAGTGGGAAGAGCACAAAACACCGTAAAACGCGGGGGTTTTTGGCCGGACCGGGTGGTCTGCGGCTGGGGCGGCCCCTTCTCTCCTACGGAGAGGAGAGAAACGCCGTACGGCTATGCCACGGCCAGGGGGCCCCTGGCCGGATTTAAACGCTTACGCGCGACAGCCGGCCAGGGGCCCAACTATGTTGACCTGCTTCTTCTTGTTGTTGTTGTTGTTGTTGTGGTGGTTGTGGTTGTGGTTGTGGTCGTTGTTGTGGTTGTTGGTTGTTGGTGGCTGGTTGGTTGTTGGTGGTTGGTTGTTGGTTGTTGGTTGTTGGGCCCATTTTGTGCCATCTTGGTCCGATGTTAGCCTATCTTTGGGCCCATGTTGCGCCCATCTTGGGGCTATGTTTGCTCATCTTGGGCCTATGTTAGCCCATCTTGGGCCCATGTTGCGCCCATCTTGGGGCAATGTTCGCCTATGTTGGGGCCATCGTGGGCCGATGTTGAGGCATCTTGGGGCTATGTTGGGGCATCTTGGCGCTATGTTGGGCGATCGTGCGCGATGTGAGTGCAAAAACATGTTGAACGTCACAGGGCCAAAAAACACTGTAAATTACAGGGGTTTCTGTCGACACGCGCACCCCACCGCGAGGTCAGGGGCAGGGGCCCAACTATGTTGGCCCATCTGTTGGCCTATGTTGGCCTATCTTGCGGGCAATGTGGGCTCAGCTTGGAGCTATGTTGACCCAGCTTGGCTATGTTGGCCTATCTTGAAGGCTATGTGGGCCGATCTTGAGGCCTTTGTCGGCCGATCTTGAGGCCTATGTTGGCCCATGTTGACCCGTGCGGAGCCAAAAGATCCGAAAAATGGGAACAGCAAAAAAACACTGTAAAACGCAGGATATTTTGAGGGTCGGCGGCCTATCTTGGGGCTATGTTGGCCCATCTTGGGGCTATGTTGGCCCATCTTGGGGGCTATGTTGGCTCATCTTAGGGGCTAGGTTGGCCCATCTTGGGGCTATCTTGGCCCATCTTGGGGCTATGTTGGCCCATCTTGAGGCCTATGTTGGCCCATCTTGAGGCCTATGTTGGCCCAGGTTGACCCATCTTGAGCCACAAGATCCGGAAACGGCGAAAAAATGCGACGAGCACAAAACACCGTAAAACGCGGGAGTTTTTGGCGGGCAAAGGTGTCGGCGGCCCCTCTCTCCTACGGAGAGGAGAGAAACGCCTTCGGCAATGCCACGGCCAGGGGGCCCCTGGCCGGATTTAAGCGCTTACGCGCGACAGCCGGCCAGGGGCCCGACTATGTTGGCCCATCTTGTGGCTATATGTTGGCCTATGTTGGCGTATGTTGGCCTATCTTGCGGGCAACGTGGGCCCATCTTGTGGCTATGTTGGCCTATGTTGGCCTCATGTTGACCCATGTGGAGCCAAAAGATCCGAAAAATGGGAACAGCAAAAAAACGCTGTAAAACGCAGGATATTTTGATGGTCGGCGGCCTATCTTGGGGCTATGTTGGCCCATCTTGGGGCTATGTTGGCCTATCTTGAGGGCAATGTGGGCCCATCTTGCGGCTATGTTGGCCCATCTTGGGGCTATGTTGCCCCATCTTGGGGCTATGTTGGCCCATCTTGGGGGCTATGTTGCCCCATCTTGGGGCTATGTTGGCCCATCTTGCGGCCTATGTTGGCCCATGTTGACCCATCTTGAGCCACAAGATCCGAAAAATGGGAAAAAGTGGGAAGAGCACAAAACACCGTAAAACGCGGGACTTTTTGGCCGGACCGACTCTCCTGCGGCAGGGGGCGGCGGCCCCTCTCTCCTACGGAGAGGAGAGAACTGCCGTACGGCAATGCCACGGCCAGGGGGCCCCTGGCCGGATTTAAGCGCTTACGCGCGACAGCCGGCCAGGGGCCCAACTATGTTGACCTGCTTCTTCTTGTTGTTGTTGTTGTTGTTGTTGCGGTGGTTGTGGTTGTGGTTGTGGTTGTGGTCGTTGTTGTGGTTGTTGGTTGTTGGTGGCTGGTTGGTTGTTGGTGGTTGGTTGTTGGTTGTTGGTTGTTGGGCCCATTTTGTGCCATCTTGGTCCGATGTTAGCCCATCTTTGGGCCCATGTTGCGCCCATCTTGGGGCTATGTTTGCTCGTCTTGGGCCTATGTTAGCCCATCTTGGGCCCATGTTGCGCCCATCTTGGGGCAATGTTCGCCTATGTTGGGGCCATCGTGGGCCGATGTTGAGGCATCTTGGGGCTATGTTGGGGCATCTTGGGGCTATGTTGGGCGATCGTGCGCGATGTTAGTGCAAAAACATGTTGGGTGTCACAGGGCCAAAAAACACTGTAAATTACAGGGGTTTCTGTCGACACGCGCACCCCACCGCGAGGTCAGGGTCAGGGGCCCAACTATGTTGGCCCATCTGTTGGCCTATGTTGGCCTATCTTGCGGGCAATGTGGGCTCAGCTTGGAGCTATGTTGACCCAGCTTGGGGCTATGTTGGCCTATCTTGAAGGCTATGTGGGCCGATCTTGAGGCCTTTGTCGGCCGATCTTGAGGCCTATGTTGGCCCATGTTGACCCGTGCGGAGCCAAAAGATCCGAAAAATGGGAACAGCCAAAAAACACTGTAAAACGCAGGATATTTTGAGGGTCGGCGGCCTATGTTGGGGCTATGTTGGCCCATCTTGGGGCTATGTTGGCCCAGCTTGGGGGCTATGTTGGCCCAGCTTGGGGGCTATGTTGGCCCAGCTTGGGGCTATGTTGGCCCATCTTGGAGCTATGATGGCCCATCTTGGGGCGATCTTGGCCCATCTTGGGCGCTATGTTGGCCCATCTTGGGGCTATGTTGGCCCATCTTGCGGCCTATGTTGGCCCATGTTGACCCATCTTGAGCCACAAGATCCGAAAAATGGGAAAAAGTGGGAAGAGCACAAAACACCGTAAAACGCGGGACTTTTTGGCGGGGGGGAGTCGCCTGCGGCAGGGGGCGGCGGCCCCTCTCTCCTATGGAGAGGAGAGAACTGCCGTACGGCAAGGACACGGCCAGGGGGCCCCTGGCCGGATTTATGAGGCTTACGCCTGACAGCCGGGCGCCGGCCAAGCTTGTGGTGGCCGTGGTTGTGGTGGTGGTGGTGGTTGTTGTGGTTGTCGTCGTCGTCGTTGTCGTCGGGCCCATGCTGAGCCATCTTGCGCCCAGCGTAGGCTTATGTCATGCCATGTCAAGCCATCATGAGCCCATCGTGGGCGTAGGTTGTGCCAAGTCGGGCCATGTTGAGCCATCTTGGGCCCATGTTGGGCCCATGTTGGGCCCACGTTGGGCTATGTTGGGCCCATCTTGGGCCCAGCTTGGGTCTTTGTTGGGCCCAGGTTGGCCCTATGTTGGGCCATCTTGGGCCTATGTTGGCCTATGTTGGCCGAGGTTGCGCCTATGTTGGGCCTATGTTGGCCTCTGTTGGGCCTAGGTTTGCCTATGTTGGCCCTATGTTGGGCCAGCTTGGAGGCTATGTTGGGCATAGCTGGAGGATAGGTGGGCGATCTTGGGCCTATGTTGGTCAGATGTTGGGCCGTTTATGTTGAAAACATCTTCAGAGACAACTTTTTACGATTTTTTCCGCCCCTCAAAGCAAAAACTATGGAAAAACCCACAGTTTTTAACATCGCCAAGGTGCAATTCTGCGCCGCCGAGGGGCCCGAAACCCTGTAAAAAACGATGTTTTTTGAACACCACACGCAAAATACACTGTAAATTACAGGTATAATCGTGGGTCGGGGGTGAACCGGAATCGACACGAGGTAAGTACGAGGTGGTCGGCGGCAGGGGGGGCAGCCGTATATAACCTTCGGTTACCACCGAAGGCCTCCGGCGAGGACACGGGCGCGGGGCCGGCGCCCGGATTAAGGGGCTACGCCCCCTGCCGCCGACCCCTGGGAGAGAGGGGGAGTTTACACATACGTCACTTCCCGAACCTACAAGAAAACTATATGGGTACGAGTCAAAATACAAGGTATGGATCAAGGCGCCAAAGCTACACACGATCCATACCCCCCGATCCATACTTTGATCCATACCCTGTGATATTGCATGATCCATACCTTTGATCCATACCCTTGATCCATACCCCTGATCCATACCCCTTTCTCGTTGAAGAAAGACTGATGCTGGCCTTAACGATGCTTTTTATCCTAATATATACTGCTTCTGGTCGTCGTACTGCTACTCCCATCGCTACTACCGTTGCTTCTACTGCTGC
Organism: Cladocopium goreaui; assembly: GCA_947184155.2. Lineage (NCBI taxonomy): Eukaryota > Dinophyceae > Suessiales > Symbiodiniaceae > Cladocopium > Cladocopium goreaui. Next base: position 204,156 of record CAMXCT020000830.1, read on the forward strand.
CTCCACTGCCTCCGCTGCTGCTGCCGCCGCCACTACTAGTGATTATCCTCCCAGGAGCTGCTGCTACTGCTCCTGCTGGTCGTGCTCTCGCTGCTGGTGCTGGCTCATGTTCTCCGTGTGCTTCGGTTGTTGGACAAATGTAACTAGTTGACTAGCTACTCGCAATATTGCAAGTGCACCTTGGAGGCTTGTAAGACCGGTTCTACTTCCACTAGGTGCTTATTGTACTTCTAGTGGTGCTATGACTACAACTCCTTCTGTTTCTACTTTGCCTGGCACGTGTAGAACTAAAAAAGCATGGTGTCCTGATCCATACCCCGATCCAGACCCGTTCCATGCCTGGTCCATATCCGAACCCAGTCACGCCACAACAAAGTGCCAATATAACAATAAAAAAAAAATAGAAGTGAAGATAGTTCAAAGATTGAAGTTCGAATCTGTTCTACTTCTGCTGCTGCGATCTTGGCTCTAACTTGTGCCTTGTCTACTTCTACTTGACATTCTACTGTTCTTCTTTGTACACTGCTACTTCTAACTTTTTGCTGCACTAACTACTACTAAAACATTTCTACTCACTACTAATCGACCTGAAAACATTCTGGCTGGCTTGAGTCTGCTAACTATTACTACTGACTGTCCTACGGCTACGCAACTTGCTACTAGGCGACTTTATTGCTACTGCTTAACCTTACTGCTTCCTTCCGCCCTCCTCCTCCTGCTCCTGCTCCTGCTGCTCTTCCTATTCCTACTCCTGCGCCTACTCCTCCTACTACTCCTAGTTCAACTGCAGCTGCTGCTGCTACTACCATTAGATTATTTTACTGTTATTACTTTGACTCTTACTAGTACTACTGTTACTGCTACTGCTATTTCTACTGCTACTGCAGCTCCTCCTTCTATTGCCGCTACTGCTGCTGGTGTTGTTTTTTTTTTACTGCTCCCTCTACCAGCAGTGGCAACAGTTTTAGCAGCAACAGTAGCAGGAGGAGAAGTAATAGCAGGTAGGAGATAGTAGGAGTATCAGCACAGTTTGTATGCTATGATGAGCCCTTACGAAAGGGTACGGAGCAGGTACGTTACGTAACCACTCCCGATCCATAGTTCGGATCACCGCGGAGCAATCCATACCCGATTATTGACTCGCACCCATATAGCTGTCTAGCTGTTTCCAGCCGCCCAGCCCAGAAACGGCTCCTCCGCCACACCGAAACAGCAGGGCTCCGAGGCCTCTTCTGCTATAGCTTCCACGTCTCCTTCGCTCTTACTTCTTGCCTCTTGTTTAGTCCTCGTCGACACTTGTTGCTTGTCGACACTTGTTGCTTGTAATCTCTTCTCTGACGCGCTCCCGCTGCCGTCGGCAGGGGTCGGCGGGTTACATATTATTGTTATTGTATTTATAATTACATACATATATATATATATATTATATATATATGTATGATATATGTATATATGATATATGTATATTGCAACTTTGGACTATCTCAACCATCTGGCCAAATCTCGGCTCAACTTGGCTTGGCTTAGCCTCACTGCCAGCATCTATCTTCCCGAGTCCAAAGTGTTTTTGGCCGACATCCGTCGGCATCATGCGCTTCTGGAGCTTCTTAGTTGAATTGATCCGCCGCTTCTCGTTGCACATTTCCAAATTCCAGCAATCTGGGAAAACTTTGGGACGCATATGTATAAAAATAATAGGCTCAGATCTTTCAGTGTCGTTCCATTGGAAAGATTTGAGTTTGTCTAATGGTGAAGCCCTCCTTCGCCACAGCGAAACAGCGGGGCCCTGAAGGACGGACCGGGCCTGCGGGCAACGGCTCTTACTGCCTAACGTTGCTTTCTGAACCTACAAGAAAACTAGCTATCTTCCAGCGGCCAAGGCCCAGAAAACGGCGCCTTCACCACAGCGAAACAGCAGGGCCCTGAAGGACGGACCGGGCCTGCGGGCAACGGCTCTTACTGCCTAACGTTGCTTTCTGAACCTACAAGAAAACTAGCT
>CAMXCT020000831.1:0-24929 GCA_947184155.2 Cladocopium goreaui
ACCACGGATTCACTTCCCACCAGCACCTCAGGGCAGAAGTCAGCACCTGGGCAGCGGCACACTTCAAGTCCACAAGAACTGCTGGGTCACTTGCGATTGACCTTTTTGATTTCTTGTGAAAACATGTTTTATCCAAATTTCACTCGACCTAGTACCACCGGTGTCCTTCACACCACTGGTTTGTTCAAAGTTGCGACCAGTTTCTCAGGATGTGTATATAAAATGACGGCCTAGTTCCAGATAACCCTGCAATGATGTCTTCCCCAACTGGAATCATTTTTCCAAATCAAAACAGGGAAAATCAAAAAATGTTCAACAGCTACTGAGAATGTCATTGAAAAATTACAGCCCCTTAGACCCCAAACAATTTTTCCATATCCATCGTAGCGTCTGCGTGCATGTTTGTGGTTTTATTAGCTCCTGATGTTGGCAATTTTTAGTCCATCTCAACTGAGAACAGCATGAATCACAAGCAACGTTTTTTCATGTTATTGCTATCTGGGGTCTATGCTGGTGTAACTCCTGAGACAACAAAAAGACACAAAGGGAGAAAAGGACCAATCACAATGAAATCGTGATGAAACAAGAACAGGACGCCGGCACTAGGGGAGACATATGAATGGGGAGACAAACGAAGTGGGAGATTGTGAGAAACAAATGATGGAAGACACGCCTTTGGGCGAACAGGCGAAGGAATCAGACACCAAGGCAGAGTGATGATTGAAGATACATGAGTCGGGAGACAGATGAATCAGGAGATAGATGGTAAGAGAAAAATTATGGGAGCCCAGTGGAAGCAAAGAGAAGACATCCGAACAGCCGGACACCACTAGTGAGAGACACATGAAGGAAGACACGGAAAGACAGACACCCGGAGAGCCGGACACCACCACCCAAAATGGAGACACCACTAGCCAGAGCGGGAAACACATGAAGGGAAACAAGTGAAGAGAGACATCTGGAGAGCGGAACACCACCAGCCGTCGAAAGCCAGACTGGGAGACAAGTAAAGAGAGACCAGTGAAGAGAGGCATCCAGAGACCCGGAAACCATTAGCCAGAGTGGGACATGAAGGGAGCCCCGAAAACAAGCACCGCAACAAGAGAAATCCAGAGAGTCGGGCACCAGTAGCCAGAGTGGGAGACGCAAGGAGACGGAGAGAAGTAAAGAAAAACATCTGGAGACCCAGACACAATTAACCCAGCTTTGCAACCCAACAGCAGTGACAGTTTCAAATTCAAGGCTGAGAGGCTGAGGGATACAATTGGAGGACAATTGGATCACCACATCTAGCAGGCAGCTCGGAAACACTTGGAAAGCGATTGAAAAGTTATTGGGGGACTAAACCTGGAAGACAGCCGGGCGTTGTGGGGGCTAAGTGGAAGGCAACTGGGAAAGAATCGGGAGAGCACATCTGGAACTAACTCGGAAACAATTGGAAGACCACAGTTGTACGACAAGCACGAGACAACTAGGTGACAAGTGGGAAACAACATCTAAAAGACAACTGGGAAACCACGGGCGACAAATGGAAGGCACTTAGAGACAATTGGAAGACCAATTCTGGGAGACAAATGGGAATTGTGGAAGGCCTGGGAAGCAATTGGAAGAAATCATCTCAGCAAACTGAAAATTGGAGGCTCCAAAATGCAACCCCTCTCAGGAAATCAGCGCCCGGACCTCCTAACAGCTCTGATGAACATGTCTCTTGTACTTCGCCTTTCCAGATCCCCTTCAAATGTCCCACGCCTGCCATCGTTTTTTGAAATGCTACAAAACCCTCACGTTCTGCTCACTTTTGACAAGGTCCACAATCCCTTGCACCTGCCACGCGAAACGACATCTGAACGTCCAAAAGTGGTCCGAGCACGTAGTGTCTTTCACATTTTGACTTCGAAATGTGCTTCGCGCCACAACAGCGCACACTTTTTCAACATCTCAACTTCCAAAAGTGCTCTGAACGTCGTGGTGTGCTTTGTACATTTTGACTTGGAAATGTGCTTCGCGCCACAACAGCGTGCATTTTTTCAACATCTCAACTTCCAAAAGTGCTCTGAACGTGAGGTGATTTTTAGTTTTTTTCACTTGCAAATGTGCTTCGCGCCACAACAGAGCGCACTTTTTCATCTCTCATCTGGCCAGCTGGCTCCGCACCCGCCGCTTTAGCGAGCATACTTTTCGACCCTCTGGAGCCACAAATCATTGGAAAAACACAGTGTTTCGCGACTTTCCTACCTTTCGCGCACCTGCATCTTCTTTTTTTCTGACTCTTTCTCTTCTCTGATCTTCTCTCTTCTGCTCTTCTCTTCTCTATTCTTCTGCTCCACCTCTGCTTTTCATCTGTCCATCTTGTCGGAAGTTTTACTTCTAAACTTCCTTCAATAAGATACAGATATGATACATATCAACATATATATTATTTAAAAAAATATGATACTTGTGTGAAATGTATATGATACGTATATGATACGCTTATGATACGTTTATCGTACATATATGATACATATCTAATACATATATGACACATATACAACGGATTCATGAAACATATATTGTACATATGTGATACGTATATAATTACTATGAATACTATACATATATCAAACATATAGGATACAAATATGATACATATATGACACACAAATGATACATATATTGCACATAAAAGTTACATATGTGATACATATATGACACGCTCATGATACATATATGATACTTAAATATGACAAAAATATTTTACATATACGTTCATGATACATGTATGAGACATAGTATGATACATATATGATACATATACATTCATGTTACATATATGATACATATATGACACGCATATGACACATAAATGATACAAATACACTCATGATACCTTAATGGCACATATATGACACATAAATTATACAAATACATTCATGATACGTATATGATACATATATGACACATTCATGATACGCATATGGCACATATGTGAAACAAAATTGTACGTACATAATATGAATATGATACATATATGATACATATATGACACATATATGTATCATATATGACACATGAATGATACAACTGCATTCATGATACATATACGATATGACACGGTCATGCTACATATAGTGTATGATACATATATGACACATATATCACACATAAATGATACAAATACATTAATGATACATATGGCACATGTATGAATATGATACAAATACATTCATGATACATATATGACACATATATCACACATATATGATACTGAAAAGCAAAGTGGCAGGCAATCAGCCCTTTTCCAGAGCGCCTGCTCGTGTGTCTCCCCCACACGATAGGGCCTAAGCCCATGTCTCCGCTGGCGAGGACGCGCTTTGTTCAATGATGCGTTTTGCATCCCTGAAATTCACATGGACCACACTTTATGTTGAACAAAGCGTGGATTTCAAGAAGTTTCTTGTGCCCTGTCTCGGTGAGAGACCATTTTCCAAACTTCATCACTCTTTGCAAGAATCCCGGAGGCATTTTCTTGGTTAATGGGTCTGAAATCATGTTGGTTCCACATACCCACCGGACCTGCCCCTTTGTCTTCTCCAAGTCGTCCTTCAAGATCGTCAGATCGATGGCCGTCCGCTTGTCATCTATGTGAGCCGATGTGTTTCGGCACTTGTTCACCGTGTCGTAGAGCGACTTTGAGTCTGTCACTGCTATGAACGGCAGTCGGTGTAGTTCTTGTTCCCAGGTGTCTAGGTTGAGTCGGCCACCTGAGATTTCTGTCAGAAGAAACCTGTGCCAGTGTAGGTTTCCGATCCCCTGGATCATCGACTGGCACTCAGCGCTCAGTGTGTTGACGGTGCAGCGCTTCAGTTTGTAGCTCTTCCAAGCTGCTATTGTCATCATCTCAAGTTGTTCTGATACTTCCAAATTGGCGTCATAGTACACCAGGAGGTATCCACCTTGACTGTGTGTTCGGGCCAATTGCAGAAACCTCTCATTGATGGGTCGATTCACCTCCTCTTCTATAGTCGATTTGATGAACGTAGTTCTTCCTGTCCATTGTTGTTCTTGGCGTTCTCGGATTCCATCTTTTCCATCCCATTCGTCACTGCTTGTTGACATACTCGTTGTGGTCGTTCTTCTCCTGGATATAGTGTGAAGATCTGGTCCTCCGGGAGCCGCGCCAGGATGAAATAGGAGTCGACGTGGAAGAACATGATGTCGTATCCAGCTCGTCTTTGTTTCCTCCCAGTAGTCCTTCTTGGAGTCTTCCAGGTATCTTTCGCCGGCATTTCCCCAGCTGGCGTCGGTAATGACACCGACTCTTAGGCGTTCCATCGGGATCGGTTGGATCCTGATCCCAAGGTCGGGTTTTCGTTTGAGCTCCTCTGCGACCTGGTTGGCCTCGACGATGTCTTTGATCATCGGGTTCGGCATGGTCTGTTGTAGGATGGCAACCTTACCAGCTATGTCTGGTCTTGTCTCCTTTGCTACCCATGAAAGTCCACCCAGCAGGGTTCTCAACTGATTGATCTCAACAGGGGTGCATTGTGAGTACCTCTGTCTCTTTCTGGCCTTGTCAATCTTGATGACGTTGATCTTCTCCTCGATGTAGTGTTTCTGGTGGATCAAGATCGATCCATCATCGGCCGGTTCAACCATCTTCCCCGTGAACTTCCCGCTGCCAGTCGTGTACTTGCCCATCCTGTATTGTTGTTTCAGCCATTCCATGTTGCTCCAGTGTTTCTCGGTTCCACCATGTATCATGTCATCAGTAGCGAGGGCTATCAGGCCTTCAATCTTTGTTTGGTTGTCGTCATAGAGGATGAAGAGGCATGGGTCTGCCTTGCTCTTCCTGTACCCTCTTGATTCGAGCACTCGACTTAAGTGCCTCTACCATTGGTATGGCCCATCAGTCAGGCCATAACAAGTCTTGAGGAGTTTGAGTAGTTGCCGGTCATGAAGTCCTGGAACACCTTCAGGTGGAAGAGAGCAGTATAGTTCCCGGGCGATTTTATCACCACTGTGAAAGGCCTGTGTAAAGTCCAGGTGTCCGATGATCCACTTCATGCTGGCGAGGATCTGAAGGACAAAGAACACTGTGTCCTTGGCCACCTGGGGTGTCGTTGATTCTAAGTCCTCCGCATTGGCTTCAGAATAGCCCTTCATGACATGTCTGGCTTTTGCTTTCAGGACCTCTCCTTCATTGTTGTCTAGGAGCAGACCTTCTTTCTGGAGTGGTTCTACTTCATGTGGTTCTACTGGTTTCTCCGTCAGTACATACCGGCTTTTCATTATCAGATCGGGTTTGTCTCTTCGTATTTGTTCAGACTCTTCTCGGGTGAGAGCCTGGTAAGCTCCTGACTGGAGATTGTTCTTGATTTCCTTGAGGATCGCCTTGTCGAACTTCCTCTGGTTCTTCTTGTCCATGGTCTTGTAGTTGATCTCCTTGCGCTTTCGGTTCATGTTCGCCTGCTCCAGCTGTGTGAACATCATCTCCAAAAGTTCTGCTCGTTGACGTTTCGCCGGCCTTTCTTCATCTTCATCAAGATGTTCTCCATGTCGAACTTGACCGCGTCCATCATCCTCTGCCTCTTGGTTACTCTCCTCTGAAATCACTGCATGTCGTTCTGATCCTTGCTCAGGCAAGAACTGCTTCTCCATGTCCATCTCGGAGTCGACCACCTCCTCATTCGGAGATCTTGGTTCGAGATCTTCAGTTCTAGCTGGTGTGGTCGGTGCGATCGATAGTGATCTAGGTGTCAGCACCAGCTCCGGCTTTTGTTCTTGGTCTTCTAGTCGCCGCCTCTTTTCGATGTAGGCGTCTGGCTGAAACTCAACCTCGGTCTCTCGATGTTTTCCTGTCAGCCGGTATCTTGGTGCTTGAGGTGGTAGTGGTCCAATGAAGTCCTTGTTGATCTCCGGCTGAAAGTCCAAGGCGTCCGGGGGCTTCTCATCGAGGACGATGTAGCCCTTGTAGTCGCCATCCTTGAGCTTCTTCTTCGTGTCCAGGATGTCTTGAATCCAGTCGGTGAGAATGAACTTCTCTTCCTCTGCTATCGGCCTCAGATGCTCAGGGCAGGCCTTGACAATTCTGCCCCGATGTGCCACCCATACTGTAGTTGGCAAATTCGTCAGGATGACCTTTGCTGGGCCGTGCCAAAAGTAAGGGTGATTTTTCTTTCCCCTCTCCATTCCCTTTTTCCAGTAGTAGACCGTCTGTCCCACCTCATAGTGTTGCCATACTCGTGGTCCGGCATGTAGTGAGTTCCGAAGTGCTTGTTCACAGTCCGCCTTGTGGTAGGCGATCGCTGCCGCTGTACGTAGATCCACTGATCGCTGAACTTGTAGGTCTCCAGCTGCATATCTTGATGCTGTTGACTGATCATTGAAACCTCCACTCATGAGGCTTCCTGGGATCCTCGGGCTATATCCCAGCATTCGCTGGATGGGGCTATACCCCGACTTGTTTGCCAGTCGATTGATTGTGGCCGTGACAACATCCACAACCTCATGCCACTCATCCCAGTTGTTGCACGTCACCTCCATCAGTGTTTTTGAGAAAACTTCCTTGTAAGTCCTTCCTGCTCGTTCTGTTAAGGATCTCTGCGTTGGTGACTCTAGTGATCCAGGGTCCAGGAAGATGGCATCCTGGTCCATCATCATTTCAAAACACCCACGGAATTCTTTTCCTAGGTCATCATAGACCCTTTCTGGAGTGCCGAAGATCCGTGTCCACTGTAGGAATGCTTGTCTTGCCGATCTCGGGGTGTGGTCATGTAGGGGTATCACCAGCTGGAACTTGGTGGCCCAGTCAATGATGTTCAGCGCCATCTTCCGCTTTCCGTTAAATTGTAATCCTGGGAGGTAGATGGTGTCGACTCCAACAATTTGGTTGGGAGTCAGTTCTCTCGGTGGTGCTGCAGCTCGGGCTGGGGCAATTTGCCTGTGTCTTTGGCAAACGTCACATTTGAGGTTCTTGGCATATTCCACAGCTTCTTTTCGTGCTCCAGCCTGGTGCAAGATCCTGGCCAGTCTGGCGTTGGCCAAGTGCCCCAAACCACAGTGAGCCCTGCGCACCAGCTGTTCTACTCCAAGTGGTCGTTCTCGTGGTAGCCATGAGTTACCGTCTTCTTCTTCATGTTCCTTCTCCTCATCTTCTATTGCAAGACCTTCCTCGTTGATCACTGCCAAATTCTCCGAGACCTCGTTCGTGTCAATCATCTCGTCATACTTGGCAGTCATGGTATTCTTTGGGACCTTGTCATACTCTATGTCCTCGTCATTCTTGATAACCTGGTCAATCGGTGGGATCTTGTCATACTTGGCGTTGAAGACCATCTCGGTGTGGTAGATCTCCTCGAAGAAGTCCAGATCTCGTACTACTCGAACACGTTCTTGTAGTGGTTGTTTCAGTGATCTGGCGTACGAACCCAGGATGGTATCAACCAGTTTCTTGGGATACTCTTGAGCCAGTTTAGACCTCGACCCTCCGGGTCCCGAACCGAACACAGGCAGGTGTTCATGAGTATGATCACACTGCCGGTCCAATGCCTTAGCGACGATGGCATTGTTGCACAACCATCCCGTTGGCTTTTTGTGAGGAAAGCCCTCTGTTGATTTGAGCCCAAACATGCATTGGTCATTGACTGTGAAGGTGACCGTTGGTAATGCAGCAAGTTTCTGGACCTTTGGTTCCTTCCATGCCTTCGAGGTTCTTGGCTGTTCCAGCAAAAAGGTGCCACCATATGACATGACACGTTCACAAATTTCACATGAAAAATTCAACAAAACCTTTGCCTGAATCAACCTTTTAATGAACTCTCTGTGTTTCGTTTCGTTTGTGAGGTGTTTCACGTTTAGGTTTTGCAGCTGGCTCAACATGGTGCATGGTGTAGAAATGACCACTAGTCCAGGTTTCATTTCATTGACATAGTTGCGAACACTCTGTCGTTGTCTGCTGTCCAACAAGTTGTCTCCTAGTGTCAAATCAAACGCTGCTCCCCTGTCCAGTCCATGTCGGTGTGTCCTTGGTCCAAAACGTTCCGGATTGAACACCTCAGCGACCAGTCTTGCCTTTTTCTTTGTTACCCCAAGGAGGCTTGCCAGTCGTTTCAGCTGGCGTCGGTCAGATACCCGACTTGGGTTCTGGACATCAAAAATTTCCTGAGCCATTTTTGTCATGTTTTTGTCAGGCTCAGGTGAGTTACTTTGGACAAGGGTTATAAGGTTCTGCCACATCTCTGCCGTCTCTCCCAGTGCTGTCTGGGCTTGGTTCAGCACATGCTTGACTCCCTTGTCCTTTTGGTTCTCGCCATCCTCAGTCTCGGTCATGGTTTCTTCCTTGAGCTGGCGGCTGGTGTCGGACCCTGATCTGTCCATATTCCGCCGGCTCGACATGCTCCAGATTTCTTCCACTCGAGGAACTCCTGGTAGTCGGGCTCGATCTTCTTGCGATTCTTCTCCTCCTCCATCTGCTTCGCCAGCTCGGTTTTCTCGGACTTGAGTACCTTGCCACATGTTGCGCACTTCACCATGATCTTGTACGGGTTGGTCCCTCTCTTGTCGACCTTGGTGTGAGGACAGTGTTTCTGAAGCTCCATGAGGATGTTCTCCACTGGTGTTCCTGACATTGATCTCGGTGAGTCCGGCGCATAGTCCTCTGGCTCCAGGTCGTCCTGGTAGATCGGGTCGAGGTACGGCTGGATCTCGCTCCAGATGAAGGTCGCACACTGCGATCCCCTCTGTCGTGGGCATCGCCAGAAGATCCTCTTGTAGTTGTGCCCCTGTTTGCGGCACACATAGAGCTTGGTTGTCTCGTGATGTTCGCATTGCGGTGGAGGCCCCACCAGTCGTAGTACTTGATCTGTCACAAGATCTTGTCCGGCAACAGTGCTCGCCATGCTTGGTGTCATAGACCTCTGCGTCGTTGTAGACCGTCCACTCGCCACGGAGATCACGTCGAAGTCGTCCATGCTCCTCGAAGATGATGCCCTTGGAGGTGTCCGGGAAGTTGCCATAGCCGATGTCCTTGATGTTGTTGGTGCCCTCGTCCTCGACGGTGGATAGTCCTGATGCCCTACTTCCACAGGTTGCGGCGTTTGAAGCAGTCGCATCGCTAGCTCGTTGACCCGAGCCATCACAAAGAGCAATTTGAGGACCATTCGACACCAGTCCTCCCGAGTTCCCTGACTGTGGTCGTTCTGACGGGATCTCTTCCGTTCGGACTCCATCACTGCTGTCTCGGGCTGGTGGCACGTCGTGGTGCGTGGTGGTTTCCTTGGGCCTTATGAGCTCTGATGCGGTGGCTTCAGGGTTGCACTCCGTTTTCAAAACCTCAAACTCCGTTTTTGTGTTCTTAAATTGTTCATGAAGTTGGCTCAACTGATTTATTTGGGTTTTTGAGAACAAACATAAGGGAATCCTAAGGGCACCTGATGGTCTAAATGACAAGGAACAGAAAAATCAAACTGTTTGAAGTAAATCCTTAAACCTTCAATGGGGTCTAAAAACAACGTGGACCTACAAAACATCAAAAAGGGAAGTGAGATCAAGAACGGTGCATTTCGGCTTTCGGGGTTTTCAAAAACAGCAGGTTTCAAGACACTACCCTTTCTCCCAAGTCCTGTAGGAACAACTGCAACTTGGCTGGTGACGGATCGTCCATGAACTGATCGAAACCTGTGTTCCTGTTTGTGAAGGTGTACTGGAAGTTCCTCGGGTAAGTGCTTGGCCAGCTTCTTAAGGGTTTCTATACCAATAGCCATTCTCTGACATCCCGTATCAACTGTTGCACATGCTTCATCTGGTAAGTGGTTGGCATTCTTGGTACTAGCCCAGTGGTTAGTGGAAACCCCATGATAAACAGATTCCATTTCACCCAGAAAAACCTCCCAATCATCACAACCTCGGTCCTTATACCGGGACATGGGCTTCACATGTTCAAAACTGTCAGACCACTTGGCACTACCTGCAGCGTCCGTTTTGGACAGAGGCTGTTCTGCCTCGCACTCACCCCGGCCGCTCAGTCCTGCTTCTCCCGGGGACAGTTGATCTTCTTGGTCTCGCATTGGGCTCACCTGTTCTTTTCCATCAACTTCCAACATGCCGCAAAACGTGGCCTCCTCGGACTGGAGGTAGTGCTGCTCCTTCTCGCCAGAGCCACGGTGCAAATCAGGACATTCTCTATGCCAGTGCCCCACCTTGTGGCAGTGTCCGCACTTGGTCACTTTCTTCACCTCTTCTATCGTCATTCGGTACTGCCCTGACTTGAAAGGCTGTCGACCGCCGGTGGTCGTGGTGAAGGATTTCCCTCGACCTTTCCCACTGTTGTGGTATCCTCGGCCCAACTCCTTTGCCTTCTTGGCCTTCTGGCTCTGTGCAAAGTTCCTCTTCTTGCTGAGCATTGTGCTCAAGATCTCCACGGCCTCGTGCTCCTCCAAGATGTTCCCTTCATCTTCTTGAGCTCCCGAAAGATCACCTGCTGGTTCTCCATCTTGTAGATCTCGGATCGCGGTCTCAAGAGCGAAGATCTCCTCGTCCTCCAAGTCGGTCTCGTCCTCGTTCAGCATGTAGTGCCCGCTGCCCTTCGTCACGTTGACATTCTTTTTCTCCACTCCGACCTGGTTCACCTGCAACTTGGTTTCATGCTTCCGAACCCACTCCTTGATGTCCTTTGGCATGATACTTCCATGAGTGAAGTTCATCATAGACTTGATCTCTTGGTCGTTGAGGCAAAGTGCCTGAATCAAGAGAAAGCCGATGTACTTGTCCGGCAATTGAACCTTGTGCTCGGTCACCTTTCGGTAGGCAGATTCCCACCTATTGAAGAAGGTCCTGTAGGCCTCATTTTTCTCACGACGCACATGGTACGTCACCTTGGCCAAAGCGCTCAGCAAGTCTTCATCACGGTCGTCTCCAAAGTACTCGGAGAGGTCCATCATGTTGATCAGCTCCTCTCCATTGGTGTCGCTTTGCATCCACTTGGAGTCTTTGGCGAGAAACTTCATCGTCTCGAATGGGGTCTTTGAGAGCTTGGAGAGAAGCAGCGGCCCTCTCGTGCGGGGTTTGCTACGAGTTGTAGCAAGCCACAACCTGGCTTTGATGACATAGTCCTGGAAAACCAAGCTCTCTCCATCCCATTCCGGTGCTGGTCCTGCGTTCGTCCGGCCATCATCATAGCCATCAGATCCAGCACTGCTAGTGCGATGTCTTCGTCGTTCTGTACCGCGTTGTCTACCGCGGTTGCGCATCCACGCTCTGAACTCTTCGCTGTCAAAGCCGTCGTCCTGGTCGGCCTCATCATCATCGTCAGCCGGTGAAGATCTGTCAACTCTGAGCGATCCCACCTCGGCTGTTCTCACTGGTGTTGTCGGCCTGCCCTGGCCGTGGTCACTTCTTGATCGTCCACCCAGTGCATCGTCGCTGCCTTGCGATGATGGTGGCACTGGCTGGTCCATGGCAAAAACCTATCTCGGATGCCCGGATGTTTCCCGGGCTCCGCTACCACTGAAAAGCAAAGTGGCAGGCAATCAGCCCTTTTCCAGAGCGCCTGCTCGTGTGTCTCCCCCACACGATAGGGCCTAAGCCCATGTCTCCGCTGGCGAGGACGCGCTTTGTTCAATGATGCGTTTTGCATCCCTGAAATTCACAGATACATATATGGTACAAAAATGTACGTACAATACACATATGATAATATATGATACATTCATGACACATATATCGCACATAAATGATACAAATACATTCATGATACGTATATGATACATATATGACACATATAGACAAATACATTCATGATACATATATGACACATATATCACACATATACGATACTTATATGATACAAAAAGGTAGGTATATAATACGAATATGATACGTATATGACACATTCATGACACATATATCACACATAAATGGTACAAATACATTCATGATACATATGTGATATGATACATATATGGCACATATATGAATATGATACAAATACATTCATGATACATATATGATACATATATGGCATATATATATATATATATGAATATGATACAAATACATTCATGATACATATATGCCACATATATGATACGTACATGAAAAAAATGTACGTGCAAAATATGAATATGCTACATATATGATACCTGTATGACACATATATGATACATATATTAGACATATATGATACAAAAATGTATGTATATAATACGACTATGGTACATATATGATACATTCATGACACATATATCACACATAAATGATACAAATACATTCATGATACATATATGATACATATATGGCACATATATGAATATGACACAAATACATTCATGGTACATATATGATACAGTCATGGCACATATATGAATATGATACAAATACATTCATGATACATATACGCCACTATGATACGTACATGATACAAAAATGTACGTGTATAATACGAATATGCTACATATAGTGTTCAACATTCAGGATTCCTTCCTTTTTATGACTAAGCTGCGCTAGAGGCGTTATTGATCTAAGAGATGATCACATCTCAAAAGAACAGAAACCAGAGGAACAAAGAAACGAGAACCCCAGGAACATCAAGCACCACCAGATGTCCGGAGCCCCCCGGGTTCCCCCAGCCCCCCGCGCGCAAACACCTACCCAAAGCCACCTGTGTCTGTTCTCCCATAGGCCAATGCCATTATCAGACACACCCTGTGTACCATCCTTCCCGTTTTGCGCAAATGCGCGAGTGTGAAGTAGGCTGGCTCAAGCGGGAAAGATCAGGTGGGAAAAAGCCAGGGCAAGGGAGGAGAGGGAGATTCAAACAACTGCATTATCAAATGATGGCCTGCATTTCATTGCCAACTGGCGAAACTGTCGTAACTGGGAATCTGACAGTTGCAGTTCTGTTAACTGAGCAACTGCATCAGAAATATATATTCTAGCAGTTTTTACACTGCTCCATCGGCCTTTTACACAAATAGCAGCAATATTGTTTGTTGTTCTAAACGCATGGGTTGCCCCTCCACGTCGAACACTGTACCACCGAAAGGGGAACGAAATTTTTAAAGTCAGCAACAGGTCATTCAACCGTTTACGTTGGGTTCCACCAGAGACATGAGAAAGAGAGTCACCAGGAGACAGGTTAACCAGAAACCTTTTCAACAACACCAACACAAAAGGATCAGTCAAAAGGATACTTTCAGTCACGCCTTGTCGTTGTCCACTTTTTGAAAGGGGCAAGGTCCAAGTACCCGACTTGCTACCCAAGACAAAGTCACCAGCTTTGGCGCGAAAAAGTTCGCCCGCACGAGCAAAGGTGTGAAACCCCAGGATGAGCAAGACAGCAAGATCCACCCAGCCATGATCGGCGGCAGCCTGAGCAACTGCATATAGAAGCAGAGGTGTAAACGGTGGTGCTCGGCAGGGAAGTTCTGCTCGCCCCCAGGCCGCATGCAGTCTCCAACCGCCGACTAGGTAGGGTTTACAGGGTGGAATAAAGTGACCCAAACCACTAAGGCAGTCTCCAGCCCATCCTTTAGGGTCTCCCTGCTCCCAAAGTTCCTCAATAAACTGTGAGACCTCCAAATCCAAAACTAAAAATGATGACGGGTAAGGTTTCCCTTGTGAAATTAGGAATTCAAGAAATCGTGAAACACTGGCCAAATATCTAGCTTCAGTTTTGGGTGAAACAACCTGCGATTTTAGTCTCCCCAAAGCCTTTCGATCCCTTTGCCTCTCAGCCCGAGTCCTTTTTGCAAGCACTTGTCGTTGTCTAGGCATCTTGCTTAGCGCGTCTGCTGACCCATCGCGATGGGCCATCAGCAGGATTCCATTCTGATTTGACCCAGGCAACAACGAGGCGCGTGGATGTGGCTACCAAAATGGCAGCCAATCGTCGAAGAGGCTTTCGGAGACTGCAGGCGCTGGTGCGTCCTTTCGTAAGAATGCCCACGACTGAGGCATTGTCCACCAGCAGCAAAGATTTCTTTTGAAAGTTTGCTGACGTTCTGCTCAGCTTTCTCATCAGGTCCAAAACAGCCACAGTTTCAAGTTGGGTGATGTGGGCATTTGGCTGCTTCCATTTGTACGAAAGGACCACCTTCCATTCCCAGTGTGTGGGATCAATCGAGCGACGACAGAAGTCGCTTGCCGAGAATGGGACTCCGTGATCCAGCTTGACATCAGTCCCTCGGTGTGAAACGTTGCGGGTGATGAGATAGGTCAGCAATTGCTCATCACTGAGTGCTTCATTGGGATCCAGCAGGGACCTTGGGGAAGGCAAGAGGCGACCAGACCTGCAAAGGCAGTGCCGGAGGCCCCCCACCGCACCCTTGGCCCCCGGACCGAATCGGGTCGACCATGAAGCCTCCTTGAGCTGTTGCACTCGATCTTCATTAGTTTTCCAAATTTTCCAGAGCTCGGCCGTGAGGTCCATGTCAGAATCTGGCGCATCCGTGCTACACAGACCAGCCAGAAGCCGCGCCACCACCAAGACAGGAAACGTGTTTCCAATCAGCTGACCTCGTTGATCTTCAGTCAACTTCTGCTTGAGGTCCAGGGCGTCGGAATTGTAACCCAAGAGTCTGAGTTGCTCATCTGAGAGCAAGCGTCGAGGGCCTTGTGGTGTTTTCACCAAATTGTCCTCTGAATATTGGTAAGGGGCCAGACGATACGCATCACCCCGCCAACGACCCAGAGTTTTGGCATCACAGCGGTCGTATCCCGCTGGATCACGTGGTGGCTCTGCCCTCGGCATGGGTCGAGCGAAGGTGAAGAAAGGGCGCACATCATCAATCAACTTGGTGCAGCCGCGCCGCAGAAACCACTCCAGCGGTGGCTTTTCTGTCGTGATCTTGGCCACAGTCAACTTGGTTTGCAGGTTCCCTACCTGCTGCTCCGGCAAGAGTTGGAGATCAGCTCCTTCCATGATGGAAAGGTTCTTCAGCCAGAAGAGTCGTGGCCGGCGGCAACGCAAGGCATCAGCAGCCTCACACATGATTGGCAGGACCCCAATTTTGTCCGATTGCACCGTGAGGTCCTGCTGATCCATCACTACATTTTCATAAAACTCGATAATGTCCCAGTCGGGCAGGTGTAGAGGGCGGCTGACTTGTTTCAGTTGCTCTGCGAGGGCCAGCATCACGTCGAGAAGCCTGGAAGAATCAGCTTCTGCTCCCAGACGATTGGTGTTGAGAGAAGAATGGTTCACACACGGCCATCCACCTCCAAGCACCACCTTCTGTGCCCTTGGGAACTGCAGCCTCCATGATTTCACCATTGCCCTGTCAACCTTGTGAATGTTGTCGACTGTCAAGACAAATGCGCAGTGACGCTTTGCCAACTTCAGGCACACTGGGTCCGTGTCAATCAGGATAATGCCTTGTGGAAGGAGCCCAAGCAGTTCGATCGCTTTTCGCAGGCCTCCCATGCCGCCAAAGACTTCAATGAGCACAACCCCATCACAGGCTCCTCCTTCTCGACCTTCATGTTCAGAACACATCAGGTGGAGTTTGGCTCGTCCACGTGCAGACAGACAAGTTGTCTGACAAGCACCTCCCCCTTCAGGAGAAGCATCAGTTGCATACACCGTCGGGTTGAGACAGGTGCGCTGGTTGCTCCAAAGCAGTGGCAGCAAGCAAGTGAGCATCAACAGCTCCTCGTACGCAGCCAGATCCACACAGGTGTTGATATCGTCCAGGTTGAGGTTTCTATAAAGATCATCAAAACAGCAAGCCACAGGGCGGCAGTACTGTGTGGCATGCATGTGCTTCCCAACGACCGACAGCAACTCCAGATCACACGTCCTCATGTCCTCTTTCATCAGGAGGCAAAGGGATGATGACATCACCGCCCTTCGAAATTTTCGTGAGCTTCCCACAAGGCCTTCCATGCCCAACTGTTCGGCTCCAAGGCTGACCCACTCAAGCGTACCTTCTGCCGCTTTCTTCTCATCACGGCCGATATCCCAGGTCTGGAAAGTCCGTCTAAGCTGCAGCTGGCTGTCAGACGGTCGTCCCTCATACTCCGCCAGGTCGGTCCTTGCAATGATGACAAAACCATCGTAGTTGTCGACATAGAAGCTGTGATATTGCCTTGGTGTCGTGAGCTCCAGAAGAGGAGATGGCTCACCCATCTTGACGCATCTGCTTGCCGGGATTCCACCCAGAGTTCCCATTCTTTCCAAAGACGATTGGACAAAGTCAACAATATTTGCCCACCCCATTGGGGCTGACCGTACCCGAGGTCTTCCTTTCTCCTTCACCCCGTCATTGAAGCTGCCACCACTTGCTTCTTTTGACAGCACGAAGTAGCCCCGCCACCTGGGACCCGGGGAGAAGATGTGAAAACAATGTTTCACGTCCTCACCGTAAGAGAGAACGACCTCGTCCTCCAAGAGAACCATGTTGCCCCAAAGGGGTGCATACCCCATTGACTTCGAAGCTTGATCTGGCATTCGGCGTTGCAGCAGATTGGTTGGGATCAAGTTCACAATGAGTCGCAGGGAGCGACGCCAGTTGCCATTGCCTTCGTCGATCCAGCCCTTGTGCACGCCAAAGAGGCCATTGTAGATCGGGGTTCCCTTGACTTTGACCGTCTCACTAGGGACCTCTCGTTCCAGCATGCCAGCCTCCACCAGGTGCTTTACAATGAGGTCGTACTCCGCGCTGGATTCTACAAGCACTGGAGCTGAGTATCTGACATCTCCCAACTCATCATCAGGAATTCTCAGAAGGTCAGGGTTGACCACATAGTCCTTCAGCTCAGGTGGGACTGTTTCCTCCAGGGCAACCCTTCCGGCTTCTCCGGGGCCTGGCACATGCGGGGCAATAGCTGCCCAGCTCAACTTGTATGCTTTTGTGACTTCATATCCCGTGTAGAAATCGCCCAGATTTTGAGCTTGTACTTCCCATGGAGTGATCTTCAGTTGATGCTGATCATCCTCGATCCACAGGTTGATCAGTGCCCGGAAATTATCCATCACTTGAAGCTGCTCTGCAGTGGGGTTCAAGGGATGCGGCATCACTCTGCCCAAGGGCCTTGAGCCACCACAGAACATGGCGTTGAGGACAGCCAGGACCAAGCCCAGCCATACCTCCCTGCCACATTCCTTGGCGAGCTCCAGGGCTGATGCCTTTTCTGAATCCGTCAGGGCCCGAGGCTGCTCATTGTCGAGCAGCAGCCGATGCAGACGCAGCTCTGCCTGAGTTTCCTCTGGGACACTCATAGGGAGCAGCTCGATGGGTGTCTGCCTAAATTGCCGTCTAGCGCAGGCTGGTAACATCCTAAGGATGTTCCCAAGATGTCCCGGGCAGCGACTCAACACCATCTTCAGCACCACCCCGACCAAAGAGACAGTCACCTCACCGTCCAGCTGCAGTCTCATGAAGGATTGGCATTGCTGCCACGTCCAGGTAGTCTTCTTCCCAGAGATTGAAAACTTGTCAATCACCTCTGCAGCCGCATTGAAGCCGCCGGGCTCGACATACACAGGTCGTCCGTCCAAAACATGAGCTGCCTTCTCCACCGCAATGTTGTCTGCATAGGCTTCCCGGAAAATCGAGGTAGGAAATAACTCGCAGCCATCACCAACATAGACTCCACCGTCTACGGCATCCCATCCAGAAAAGATCTCTCGTACTTGGGTTGACCCCACCACTCCAAGCAGCTTGCCTTCTTGTGCACGCTGATAGCGACCAGCTTTTAGGCCACGGCTGTCTGTCTTTCCATGCGGAGCCACCCGATGGAAGTTGCGGTCACCCAGTTGGCCTCCCTCTCGTGCCAACGGGGAATAGTAATGCTCCAGCAATTTCAAGATGGCATCCGGCGAATAATCGCACCATTCTACCATGAGTGATGTGAAGTCCTTGTAGACCCGTCTCTTGTCATCCAAGCTTTCATAGCTGGCTATGACGCCACCATAGATCTCGTGCAGGCGCTTATCCCGCAGGAGCAGGTCAAAACCCTGTCGGATACCATCACTAATGTTGGGATCCTCCAGAGCTCGGTCCAACGCCGGCAAATCCAAACGGCCATCGACCAGGTTCACTTGCGACCAAATCGGCCTTTCTTCCCTTTGCCTTTTCCTTTTCTCGCTCCCCCCTTCGGCTGATTGTTCGGCGGGGCGTCTTTGGCGTCTCCGTCCCCTTGACCTCCGGGTGTCTCGCTCGTTGGCCACGCTGGCGTCCATGTTGGGGTCGGTCTTGCCTGTCTGAATGGCCCCCTCTGTATCTTCCACTCTTCTTTGACCTCGGATTGTGCTGCCTTCAGCTCTGGCCTGAACACTGCCGATTGGTTGTCCTCCAGGACCAATTCCAGCTGTGAGGCCTGCGACCAACCCTGCTGATTGTGGGCCAGTTCCAAGGCTTTCAGTCGCTGAACCAATACATCGAGAGCTCTCAATGAATCGTTGTGACAAAGCATGTCTATCACAGTCGCCACTGTTCTGAGCTCTCTCAAGTTCCGCACGCCCACGGCTGCTGGGGGATTTTGGACCAGAAAGACCCCCGCTTGATACCCCATCGCAACCGCTGGAAGCTTCTCGTCGCTGTCCACTGCCGTTCCCCTTCCCTGCGCTCGATGCACCAGCTCCTGCATTCGCAAGAGGCTTAGGGAGGCCAGATTTCCTGGGCTTTTCTGGTGCAGGCGTCGGAGGCGTTCCATGCCTCTTGGAAGGGCGGCTGAATGAAAAAGCGACCCTGTGCTAGATGTCGATGAGGGGCTGCGACCACGGGCACGGTCACTGCTCGAGCTTCCGCTTTTCTTTTTCTTCTTCTTTTTGTGCTTGGATCCCAGCTCGAGAGCTGAAAGACGAGGTTCAGGAGGGACCTTCTTGTCAAGTTCCGCACGCAATCCCGCTCGTCCTCGCTCATGGGCCTCACCCCGAGCAGCCTTGCGACCACGCTCTTCACGTCCAGGAGAGGGTGACCTCTTGTGAGGCTTCCGGTCTCTTCGCTCCTTCTTTTCATGCCGACGCTCATCCGCAGGCGTGCCACCTCTCTCACTGGCAGGTCGTTTGTTGGCATCCTGTCCAGCCCCTAAGGCCCTAGCTAAGCCTTCCACGCCTTCTTCACCTGTCTGCACCTCGCCACGCGCAGCATCCAGAGGAGGTGCTGCCCCAGGAGCAGGATGACCCCCACTCCCAGGAGCGTCCCTCCCCCCGATGACTGCGGGGTGTGCTTTCAGCCAAGCTTTCTGGTCTTCCTTCAGCCAGCTTAGACGTTCCACCTGAGTGCCACTGACCAGTCGGTAGACGTCCACATGAATCGGATCCCTGAATGCTGTGTGGCTTCTGCACACTGCAACCGGCACATCGCAGAAGTGAAAGAAGGTGACTGGAGCATCCTGGATCTTACCGTAGAGGTTTTCGAACCAGTATTCGTAGTAGCCGTCTTCCACAGCTAAGACTTGTCCTTCATAAACTCGTCCACCAGCAATGTTGCTTTCCAGGGCTGCCGCTGTCAGGCAAGCCACCACCCGGCCCTGTTGACGATGCCGGTCATCGTAGGCAGCAAACTCAAAGATGCAGCCAATCTGTAAGCCCTCATAGTGTCCGGCATCTGCTTTCTGTCCCGTTTTCCTCCAGGGGCCCAAGCGCTCACCAGCCATAGATCCTCCTCACTCAAGTCAGAGACTCACAGCGATGTCCACCCAGAGAGGCAGACACCACCAGCTCCAACGAGAGTGAGGGGACCAGGACTGGTAGCCGGCCCCCACCTTACAACTCCTTAAGCAAAGAAGCTACAGTCATTAAGAATGTATCACACTATCTGACAGGGGGACCGTTTGCTATGATACGTGTATGACACATATATGACACATATGATATATATATATGATTATATATGCAGTATATACATTCATGATACACTTGTGATACCTATATGACACATTCATGATACATAAATGATACATGTATACATATATATAGTGACGGACAATCACTTAGAACGTAAATTTTTTTCCATTTTTTTTTTTCGTACTTAGAACGTAGCAAAATTTCATCACTTAGAACGTAGGGAAAATTCATCACTTAGAACGTCAAAATATCACTTAGGCCCATTTATCATTTAGAACGTAAACCAACACTTAGAACGTGCTAAGTGATTGTCCGTCGCTATATAAACTATTTTTTCGATTTCAAAATCAATTAAATTTCCTTATATAGCGCAATTAAACCTATTGCCAAAAATTGGATTTCGAAGCGGACCCTAATAATAAATTTAGACCCTTAATAAAGCGGCTATTTTTTTCGACTTCAAAATCAATTAAATTTCCTTATATAACGCAATTAAAATATTGCCAAAAATTGGATTTCGAAGCGAATCCTAATAATAAATTTAAACCCTTAATAAAAAGACTAGTTTTTTCGATTCAAAATCAATTAAATTTCCTTTTATAACGCAATAAGACTATTGCCAAACACTAGAGTTCGAAGCGGACCCTAATAAATTTAAACCCTTAATAAAACAAAACTATTTTTTTCGATTCAAAACCAATTAAATTTCCTTATATAGCGCAATTGAAATATTGCCACAAATTGGATTTCGATGCGGACCTAAATAATAAATTTAAACCCTTAATAAGAAAAAACGTTTTTTTCGATTTCAAAATCAGGTAAATTTCCTTATAACACAATTAAAATATTGCCAAAAATTGGATTTCGAAGCGGATCCTAATAATAAATTTAAACCCTTAATAAAAAGACTAGTTTTTTGCTTTCGAAATCAATTGAATTTCCTTTTATAACGCAATTAAAATATTGCAGAAAATTGGAATTCGAAGTGGAATCGAAATTATGTCTAGGTTTCCTATACGGAATTAGCTGCTGAATCCAACACTTAGAACGTCAGAACCCCTAAAAAACACCAAAAGGTATAGTGTTTCAGAGATAAAAGATCACCAATATTTGCAAATCATATGGGAGGGAAAAGCCAAATGGTACCAAATTATGTCTATGTTTCCTCGGAATTAGCTGCTGAATCCAACACTTAGAACGTCAGAACCCCCAAAAAGCACCAAAAGGATCCAAAAGGTAGAGTGTTCCAGAGATAAAAGATCGCCAATGTCAAATCATATGGGAGGGAAAAGCCAAATGGTACGAAATTATGTCTATGTTTCCTACGGAATTAGCTGTTGAATCCAACTCTTAGAACGACAGAACCCCCAAAAAGCACCAAAAGGATCCAAAAGGTAGAGTGTTCCAGAGATAAAAGATCGCCAATGTTTGCAAATCATATAGGAGGGAAAAGCCAAATGGTACGAAATTATGTCTGTGTTTCCTACGGAATTAGCTGCTGAATCCAACACTTAGAACGTCAGAACCCCCAAAAAGCACCAAAAGGTATAGTGTTCCAGAGGTAAAGACCGCCAAGATTTGCAAATCATATGTGAGGGAAAAGCCAAATGGTACGAAATTATGTCTATGTTTCCTACGGAATTAGCTGCTGAATCCAACACTTAGAACGTCAGAACCCCCAAAAAGCACCAAAAGGTATATAATGTTCCAGAGATAAAAGATCGCCAATATTTGCAAATCATATGGGAGGGAAAAGCCAAATGGTACGAAATTATGTCTATGTTTCCTACGGAATTAGTTCCTGAATCCAACACTTAGAACGACAGAACCCCCAAAAAGCAACAAAAGGATCCAAAAGGTAGAGTGTTCCAGAGATAAAAGATCGCCAATGTTTGCAAATCATATAGGAGGGAAAAGCCAAATGGTACGAAATTATGTCTATGTTTCCTACGGCATTAGCTGCTGAGTCCAACACTTAGAACATCAGAACTCAGAACCCCCAAAAAGCACCAAAAGGTATAGTGTTCCAGAGATAAAAGATCGCCAATATTTGCACATCATATGGGAGGGAAAAGCCAAATGGTACGAAATTATGTCTATGTTTCTTACGGCTTAGAATGTCAGACCCCCCAAAAAGCACCAAAAGGTATAGTGTTCCAGGGATAAAAGATCGCCAATATTTGCAAATCATATGGGAGGGAAAAGCCAAATGGTACGAAATTATGTCTACGTTTCCTACGGAATTAGCTGCTGAATCCAACACTTAGAACGTCAGAACCCCCAAAAGCACCAAAAGGTAGAGTGTTTCAGAGATAAAAGATCGCCAATGTTTGCAAATCATATAGGAGGGAAAAGCCAAATGGTACGAAATTATGTCTATGTTTCCTACGGAATTAGCTGCTGAATCCAACACTTAGAACGTCAGAACCACCAAAAAGCACCAAAAGGTATAGTGTTCAAGAGGTAAAGATCGCCAATTCAATATTTGCAAATCATATGGGAGGGAAAAGCCAAATGGTACCAAATTATGTTTATGTTTCCTACGGAATTAGCTGCTGAATCCAACACTTAGAACGTCAGAACCCCCAAAAAGCAACAAAAGGATCCAAAAGGTAGAGTGTTCCAGAGATAAAAGATCGCCAATGTCAAATCATATGGGAGGGAAAAGCCAAATGGTACGAAATTATGTCTATGTTTCCTACGGAATTAGCTGCTGAATCCAACACTTAGAACGTCAGAACCCCCAAAAAGCACCAAAATGCATAGTGTTCAAGAGATAAAGAACGCCAATATTTGCAAAACATATGGGACAGAAAAGCCAAATGGTACGAAATTATGTCTATGTTTCCTACGGAATTAGCTGCTGAATCCAACACTTAGAACGTCAGAACCCCCAAAAAGCACCAAAAGGATCCAAAAGGTATAGTGTTCCAAAGATAAAAAAAACCGCCAATATTTGCAAATCATATGGAAGGGAGAAGCTAAATGGTACGAAATCATGTCTATGTTTCCTACGGAATTAGCTTCTGAATCCAACACTTAGAACGTCAGAACCCCCCAAAAAGCACCAAAAGGCATAGTGTTTCAGAGATAAAAGATCGCCAATATTTGCAAATCATATGGGAGGGAAAAGCCAAATGGTACGAAATTATGCCTATGTTTCCTACGGAACTAGCTACTTAGAACGTGAGAACCACCAAAAAGCACCAAAAGGTATAGTGTTCCAGAGGTAAAGACCGCCAAGATTGGAAAATCATATGGAAGGGAGAAGCTAAATGGTACGAAATCATGTCTATGTTTCCTACGGAATTAGCTGCTGAATCCAACACTTAGAACGTCAGAACCCCCCAAAAAGCACCAAAAGGCATAGTGTTTCAGAGATAAAAGATCGCCAATATTTGCAAATCATATGGGAGGGAAAAGCCAAATGGTACGAAATTATGCCTATGTTTCCTACGGAATTAGCTGCTGAATCCAACACTCAGAACGTCAGAACCCCCAAAAAGCACCAAAAGGATCCAAAAGGTATAGTGTTCACAAGATGAAAGATCGCCAATATTTGCAAATCATATGGAAGGGAGAAGCTAAATGGTACGAAATTATGTCTATGTTTCCTACGGAATTAGTTGCTGAATCCAACACTTAGAACGTCAGAACCCCCCAAAAAGCACCAAAAGGCATAGTGTTTCAGAGATAAAAGATCGCCAATATTTGCAAATCATATGGGAGGGAAAAGCCAAATGGTACGAAATTATGTCTATGTTTCCTACGGAATTAGCTGCTGAATCCAACACTTAGAACGTCAGACCCCCCAAAAAGCACCAAAAGGATCCAAAAGGTATAGTGTTCCAGAGATAAAAGATCGCCAATGTCAAATCATATAGGAGGGAAAAGCCAAATGGTACGAAATTATGTCTATGTTTCCTACGGAATTAGCTGCTGAATCCACCACTTAGAACGTCAGAACCCCAAGAAGCACCAAAAGGATCCAAAAGGTAGAGTGTTCCAAAGATAAAAGATCGCCAATATTTGCAAATCATATGGGAGGGAAAAGCCAAATGGTACGAAATTATGTCTGTGTTTCCTATGGAATTAGCTGCTGAATCCAACACTTAGAACGTCAGAACCACCAAAAAGCACCAAAAGGTATAGTGTTCCAGAGGTAAAGATCGCCAATATTTGCAAATCATATGGGAGGGAAAAGCCAAATGGTACGAAATTATGTCTATGTTTCCTACGGAATTAGCTGCTGAATCCAACACTTAGAGATAAAAGATTTCACAAGCCTTTCCACTATCATCAGTGACCTAGACACGTTCTAAGTGTTAAATCCCCGGTACGTTCTAAGTGATGAATCTTGATATTTGGACGTTCTAAGTGTATGGTTTTCGACGTTCTAAGTGCAAGGCTTAGAACGTAAAAAAAGCAGTAATATTCAGAATTTTTTTTCCAAAATACGTTCTAAGTGATTGTCCGTCACTATATATATATATACACATGATACATACATCTGGGAAAATCTTTGGTTCCTCCCATGTTCTCCCCGCCACGCGCCTCCTCCAAGAGATTGAGGGCCAAAGTCCAGGCCACGCGGCTGCAGGCATCAGCTGCAGTGGCCAGGCTGACCTGTGGATGCGGGATTTCTTGAGCGAAAAATGGTGAAAAATGCTGGTCGAACCAAGAAAAAATGATGGATTTTATGGGACTTAATTGGATTTTAGTCGGATTTTAGAGCAAGTTGATGGTTTTTTTCTGGGAATTCCACTGATCTGGATCATGATCATACATTTGTGAAAAATCACCGCTCAGGAAAAGGAATGGAAGGAATTGAATGTGGATTTAAGGTATTTAAGGAAGGTGGGATTTAAGCACAAAGATGTTGATTTTCAGTAGCAAAATAGGATTCTGCGCCATTGGTTTGAAGAACCATTCTTTTCTGTGTATGCATTGAAGAGCCCTAAAAAACATTGAAAAGACATAGATGTTCTTTGACCTATATAACCATCTGGTGAATTCTGAAGCTGGTCCCAGAGCAAGAATCAACCACAGCCGTTGCGCTCCAAAGTTCCCAGTATGATCTCCCACCTCATCGATGCCAATTTTGCGCTTCTTCATGAGCTTCAACAAAAGCAAGGCCTCCGCCATCTAGAAGTGATTGCTT
>CAMXCT020000831.1:30029-37529 GCA_947184155.2 Cladocopium goreaui
CAGGCCAAATAGGTTAGACAGTTAGACATGCTTAGACTACCAGAGGGTAACTCCCCAGCTTGTTCGATTGAGATTGCTCCAAACAAAAAACTAACTGGTTCAAGCTCATGTTTTCACCATTCCCATGAATTCCCATGGATGGTTTTGTCGTTGTCCTTAAGACGACGACCCGGCTTCAGGTCGTCGCAAGCTCCGTTCTTGCCTGGAATTGCATCATGGCTGTAATATGCTGTAATCTGGTGAAATAAAAACACCAGTATCACCAGAAATCGATGGGCATTCGCCATCAAAAATGCTGGGTTTGGTTGACATCTTGGGTGTTGATTGGGGATTTCATCAAAAAGAAAGGGACTAAACCAATAGTCGGATGTTGTTTTCTGGGACATATGCTGTATATATCTGTATATGATATATGAATACATAAGCAACAATATATGGTACATCGGACGCCTGAAAATTTGGTATACGCCTTAAAATATGTGTGTTCAGTCGTAGGGAAACGATGATTGATCAGTGGAATGGTGTACCCCATGTTCGGGCAAACCCTTACTGTACTGGGTACTGTATGTCCTGTGTATTCAACGGGTTCAAGTTCAACTGGGGCCGGGGTGTGTGGCAGTGTGTGGTTCAATGCCATGCAATCCACAATTTTGGGTTATGGATGGTTTTGGGTTATAATTATGGGTATACCGGTATACCGTATACCCCTATTTGAGATAATGCAAAATTAACCTATACGGTTGTCGGTTGCAGTCTATTGAATGTGCATCATTCGTCCCTACGGTGCTTCAAGCGTTGCTGAGTTATCTGAATTCAAAACACCGCCAGACTCTCCACCCCCATCACTGAATGTCATCCTAACTGTCACCGTTCAATCCCAGCCTTGGTACCAGACCTTTTGGTTCTTCATTTCGATGCCATACCTGCGCCAACCACAGCGTGCACTGACCACAGATCTGATGGTTGTCCCAGGGTCAACGGTGGTCCAACATCCTAAGGATGCCATTGCAGAATGATTTTGGGATACAAACAGCCACCCAAGCCATGCGATGATCTCTGAAGTTTGCAAATTGGGACATTTCGTGGCATAGAACCTAGTTAGGAAACCTCATCAATCATCTCAGTGCCAGATATACATGGGTTCATAAATCATG
Source organism: Cladocopium goreaui (assembly GCA_947184155.2). NCBI lineage: Eukaryota > Dinophyceae > Suessiales > Symbiodiniaceae > Cladocopium > Cladocopium goreaui. The sequence continues at coordinate 31,184 of CAMXCT020000831.1, forward strand.
AATGCGTATGAATGCTATGAATGCTACCATGTCACACAGTACCATGTCATATTTAAGTTATACCAAATCATGCAATGTTTTTCCTTCGTTACACATCGACACATCTCAGGACAGACTCAGTTTGTCCAAACCCCGGTGCTTCTTGACCAGTTCTTCAGTCAAAACCCTTGGCCCTCCTTGGTGTTTCAAAATAATTAATCAAAATAACTGTTGTTTATGCCGCTGATAATTCATCCCTTAATCCTAAGGGATGAATCTCTGAGGACCCCCGCACTTGTTCCAATTTCATCTTGAGGCTTTCAACCTGCTCATTCTCACCAACCTCACGCGAAATCATTGGCAGTGCAGAAGAACGGCTGGAACAAAACCATCCCTTTATTGCTGGTTGATAGGGGTTCCAACAATGGATCATGTCATAGGCCCCCAATAAACCAGGTAGTATCTGTAGTATAACCGTCTATGACCACCAGGTTTTGACCACTGCTTGAGTGAGAGGAAGGCGAACCATAAAATGTGGTCCAAGTATGTGTTAGCCTTGGCAAAGCCCGTTGTTTTCCCCATAAGGCCGGAACCATGAGAACGCACTTCTGCTTTCCCAAGGTGAGCACTGAGATAGGGAAGCCCCCCATGACCTTCATGTCCTGCGAATTATCACAACAAGAGACCCCAAACAGTGTGTAGTTGGTTTGCAAAAAAGAGAGGTGGAAAGGACCTCAAATAATTAGTGGCTGCAAGCTAGCAGAACCAGAGCGAACATAGTAGTCAAAAGAAGAGATACCAGGTCAAATTCTGCACTGTGCGAAGATGTCTGTAGAAGATCGTGCGCAAGATCTCCTTGAGAGGTTCCCTGTAGAAGCTCCTGTGCAAGATCCCTGCGTAAGGCTATCTGTACAAGGTGTCTATTAAATTCTATTAATAGGAGAGCTCCACAGAAGATCTTTGTAAGGGACCTCAAAGTAAGATCTCTGTTCAAACATGTTCAAACTATCTCTAAATGATCTCCGAGCAAGACCTCTGCCCTCTTCACCAGGTCTATAAGAGGTCTCCTGGCAAGATCTCTGTACAAAATCTCTATAAAAGATCTCTCTGCACAGATCTCTTGAAGAGGTCTCTTGGCAAGACCTCTGGCCAAGATAGCTATACGAGATCTGTCGGCAAGATCTCCTTACGAGATCTCTGTACAAGCTGTCTATAAAAGCCCTCTTGGCAAAGATGTATGTAAGAGACCTCTTGGCAAGATCTCTGCAACAAATCTCCATGCAGTCCATGCACTGTCTCTGTGCAAGGTCTGCGGAAGAGGTGTCCTGGCAAGATCTCTGTCCAAGATCTGTATAAGAGGTCTCTTGGCAAGATCTCTGCAAGGAGCGTCTTGGCAAGATCACAACAAATCTCTATGCAACGTCTCTGCACAAGATCTCTTTATGAAATCTCCGTTACAAGCTCTCTAGAAGAGTTCTCTTGGCAAGATTTATGTAAGAGACCTCTTGGCAAGACCTCTGCAACAGATCTCCATGCAGTCCATGCACTGTCTCTGTGCAAGGTCTGCAGAAGAGGTGTCCTGGCAAGATCTCTGTACAAGATCTGTATAAGAGGTCTCTTGGCAAGATCTCTGCAAGGGGCGTCTTGGCAAGATCACAACAAATCTCTATGCAACGGCTCTGCACAAGATCTCTTTATGAAATCTCCGTTACAAGCTCTCTAGAAGAGTTCTCTTGGCAAGATTTATGTAAGAGACCTCTTGGCAAGACCTCTGCAACAGATCTCCATGCAGTCCATGCACTGTCTCTGTGCAAGGTCTGCAGAAGAGGTGTCCTGGCAAGATCTCTGTCCAAGATCTGTATAAGAGGTCTCTTGGCAAGATCTCTGCAAGGGGCGTCTTGGCAAGATCACAACAAATCTCTATGCAACGGCTCTGCACAAGATCTCTTTATGAAATCTCCGTTACAAGCTCTCTAGAAGAGTTCTCTTGGCAAGATTTATGTAAGAGACCTCTTGGCAAGACCTCTGCAACAGATCTCCATGCAGTCCATGCACTGTCTCTGTGCAAGGTCTGCAGAAGAGGTGTCCTGGCAAGATCTCTGTACAAGATCTGTATAAGAGGTCTCTTGGCAAGATCTCTGCAAGGGGCGTCTTGGCAAGATCACAACAAATCTCTATGCAACGGCTCTGCACAAGATCTCTTTATGAAATCTCCGTTACGTTACAAGCTCTCTAGAAGAGTTCTCTTGGCAAGATTTATGTACGAGACCTCTTGGCAAGACCTCTGCAACAGATCTCCATGCACTGTCTCTGTGCAAGGTCAAGGTCTGCAGAAGTCCTGGCAAGATCTCTGTACAAGAGCTGTATACGAGGTCTCTTGGTAAGACTCTGAAAGAGATCTGTCTATGCGAGATTGCCACAAAAGATCTCCGTGAGGGACCTATGTTCAAGCTATTTTACCAAATCTCTGAGAAAGATCGCTGCTCTCTTCACCAGGTCCGCGTACAAGATCTCTGATAAGAGGTCTCCTGACAGGATCTCTGTACAAGATCTCTATAAAAGCTCTGTTGGCAAGATCTCTGTAAGAGGTCTCTTGGCAAGATCTCTGAACAAGATCTTCATAAGAGGTCTCTTGGCAAGATCTCTGTACAAGCTCCCGATAAGAGGTCTCTTGGCAAGATTTCTGCATGAGATGTCTCGTTTTGTGCGAGGCTGCGCAGTCGAAATGCACATGGACATTTCACAAGAGCCATTTTGTTTGGAAATTTACAGGGAAAAAGCCGGACGCTAAGGATACCACCTCGATTGAACACCGGGCCTTAACTGTTACCGTAAGAACCCCTCAGTGTGGCCACACTGTTTGGGGGAAAAAAAGGTCCATGGAAAGGTGGAAAACTCAGGGAATCGCTTTATAGTAAACTTAATCATGTTGGTAAAACAATAATAAACCACCCCCAAATCAGATCACCATAAATAGGTCGTATATGGCCGTATGGTTACCACCCAAATGGGTGGTTTATGGCATTTTTTTAAACCACATTAAGCACCATAAAGATATTGTTGTCTGAGGATCTGGGGAGATTGCTGGCTTGGAATCTGATAGTGGACTAGCTCATTCAACCTACGGCCTAGAAATGAATCATCTCATTGAATTGGAGAATTCTGAGGTATCCGGACATGAGACTCTGAGGCACCAACTTGTCATGTTGATCCTTTGGGAACAATGAAACGAACTACTGTACTGTATGATACTGTATGTATAATAACTATATAATAGGTGTACGATTCCAAGAGAAACACGGTGGTCCTTGGACACCCAAATGGCCAATGTCCGGACCGGTCGAACGGAGGAAATCTTCACAGTTGTTGAGTTTGGATGAATCCAAGGAGTTATTTAAGCACAGATAGGTGGAACCCAGATGTTCGCCAACTGGAGATAGGTACATATCTCATGTCATAATCTGCGTGTATGTAGAAAGCGGATTTGGTGATCCATATTGATCCATGTATGTGCATTTTCACGTCCAGTGCAACAAGAATCGTGTAGCCCCTTGAGAGAACATGGCCAAATCCATGGCGGTTGGCTTTCAAGGTTCTCTAGGAAGACGGTTGAAGCTGGTGGGGATTGAACCATGTATGCTAGTATACCTCCAATTTTTGGCCAATGTAATAGGGACAGTGATGACTAACCAGTGTATGGAAGAGGGTGGAAGGGGGAAGACTAGCATCAAGCCAGTCGCCGCGACGTGAGGGCGTGATAATCTATCTAGATCTATACACGAGTGTTCTAGCCGGTGTAATAGGGATAATGATGATCAAGCAGTGGATGCAAGGGTTTTTCAACATGTTCAAATCCGCCCCCATCATCAGCTTCGACCACAACATAGGGTTGTCGGTGGGAGCCCCATGTTGAACTCTTAAGAACTGGGAATCCCAATGGGCCCGGAGAGGCTTCCATCCTGCCCCTGCCCATTATACACAAAGGTCACTGCTTGGTCGATGTCAGCCACTATTCAATTGAATCCATCTTCCATGTCATCAGGATGGAATCTCGTCTCAGATTTGGGCGTTCATCACCCATGTACAGCTTGACTAGGCGAAAGCTCCTTCCCTATTGCGGATTGGATAGATGCTCAACAATGTGTATTACTAAACTACGGACAAACCAAAGCAGCAGGGCGTGCGCATTTTACTCTGCCTCTGAGTGTGTCGACACAGCTGCAAATATCAAGTGGATATATTATATCATGATATGTCAGCAAACTCCGGAGCCTCAATGTGGCAGTGTCAGCATGCTTTCAGTGGCTGGTTTTCAAACAGCTCGGGTGGATGCAAGGAGCTCTGCTGCGAGTTCTGCAGCAGCCTCACCAGCTCCGTGGCAAACGTCGTACACGCAGTCCTCAAAGAAAGTAGAATCCTCAGCATTCCCATTTGCCATCTCTGCTCCCAAGTGTTTGGAGCAGCGCTTCTTGGCCTTACCCTCCTGTTCTTCGTTGCAAGTCATCCAAAATGCAGCAGGTGTGTTATCAAGCTGGTCCATGTCCAAGTAGGCTGCTGCTTCTTTGCTTCCTCCCAAATCCTGCCAGTTGGTGGTTTCAACCTACCCCGGAAAATATCAGTCCAGGGATCCATCCCAAGTAGGTGGTAAAAGTTATGAAAGCAGGGAAATCAAACATGTCTCAGCACACCAACCTGTCCTGCCACATGCTCTGGATGGCAAACTCTGAGTCAGAGGAGGTCTGGAGGGTACTGAAGGCCCGTGCCACTCTGAGTTCACCATCCACAAAGCGAAGGTCGCCCCTGCAAAGAAAACGGAATCGAATCAAGAACCAAGATGTTCCTTTCAAAAAATGACGGAATCCTCAATACAGTCGAGTTTTAGGCTACCAAAATTATTGGGATGCTGGAAAAATAATCCATCAGTTAAAGTGCAGAAGAACATGTGTTGGGATGCACACAATTTCGATGATGCAAATCAAAAAATGGTACCAGTATGTGGCTGTGGCGGCTGTGGGCTTCATGCTGTTCTCCTTGTGCATCCTGGAATCCTGTAACAAACCGAATCAAACCCACGCCTCTGCTTCATCACAAACTTGAGGTTGATATTGTGGTGTTGTCTGCCTTGCCGCCCTTGGTGTTCAGATTGAGATGGACATGCTTTGTGTCCATTTGGAGCAACCATCCTGGAGACATGGAATCCTGACAAATAATCCTTCCCGTCTGGAACTGAAACGGTTTCTTCGTTTTTCACAGCTGTCCGCTCTCCACCTTGCTTTCTGGCTCGCCACTTGCACTCTTCTGAAGTGATCTCGAGAACCTGTCACGCAGATCCTCCAGATCTGTCCACCAGTAGCACCCCCCTTGGTGAAGGCTTGATGTGCGGAGTAGCGTGTATAAATAATTTGCCAATCCACTGGCACTTTCTTCACCAAGCCTGAGGCTTCCGAGTAAAACTCGATCTCCAACCCGGACAGGTGCCTTCCATCCAAGGTTCTAATATGTGGATCGCCATACACAGTTCCACTATCTACAGCAGGCATAGACGGATCTAGTGGTCAAGACGTTCTGATCTTGTCCGTTTTGCCCCTCCCTCCACAATTGCGCGCTGGCCCCGCAGCAAGTGCACACCGCCGTGTTGCCAAGGAAACTTGGTTTGTATGTCTTGTACTCGAAGGCCGGGAACCCAGAACAGTCAGACGCGCACTGTAAAAAGTTGACATTGAGTGTTTGGGATCCAGTTTCCACAGCACAAATGCAAGGAGCGGGCTGGCCGCTGTGGGGTTTGTCTGGGCCGCCTCCAAAACCAGGAGCTGCCCTTGGGCGCTCTGCAACAAGCACCCAGCCTCTGGCTCAGGCTGTACCTCGGCAACATGGCCGGGTACCAAGAGGAGGATTAAGATGGCAAAACGCAACGTCACAGCAAACACGAGGAGATTGAAGATCGCAGTAGGCGAGGTCTTGAGCAAGCAGGTTGCAGGGAGCGGTTTATCACAAATAAACAATAAATACCAGTAGTACCGAACAAGGCGGTGGCGGAAGTTTCAAAAATAGGAAACCTATAGGAGAGGTTGGTTGTTGTGAATCAGGGACGGCAGAGCGAAGCCACTGATGGACCAAAAGGTGCTTGAGGTCTCCTCTCTTTCTCTCTCTTTCTCTGACTATCTACCTACCTACCTACCTATCTATCTATCAACCTACCTACCTACCTAGCTATCTATCTATCTATCTATCTAATCTAATCTAACCTATCCTAATCTAATCTAATCTATCTATCCATCCATCCATCCATCTATCTAATCTATCTAATCTATCTGTCTGTCTATCTATCTCTCTCTCTCTTTCACCTGTCTATCTGTCTAGCTGTCTA
>CAMXCT020000831.1:40029-64010 GCA_947184155.2 Cladocopium goreaui
GAAGCTATTTAGCAGCTCTGTAGCTATTGAATAGCTATTTAGCAGCTATTGAGCAGCTATTTAGCAGCTATTTAGTAACAATTTGGCAGCTATGTAGCAGCATTTTAGCAGCTATTGAGCAAGAAGTAATGTTTTTATTGATCGAAGGAATTTTAGAAGTCAAACTTCCGACAATATGGACAGATGAAAAGCAGAGATGGGAAGAGTCAGAGGGAAGAGAAGAGTAGAAGAGAGACGAGCAGAAGAGAGAAGATCAGAGAAGAGAAAGAGTCAGAAGAAAGAAGATGCAGGTGCGCGACAAGGTAGGAAAGTCGCGAAACACTGTGTTTTTCCAATGATTTGTGGCTCCGGAGGGTCGAAAAGTAGGCTCGCTAAAGCAGCGGGTGCGGAGCCATCTGGCCAGATGAGAGATGAAAAATTGCACGCCGTTGTGGTGCGAAGCACATTTGCAAGTGAAAAAGCTAAAAACACCTCACGTTCGGACCACTTTTGGAAAATGTCGAAAAGTGCACGCCGTTGTGGCGCGAAGCACATTTCGTAGTCAAAATGTTAAAAACACCAGCTCCGGACCACTTTTGGGAGTTGAGATGTCGAAAAAGTGTGCGCCGTTGTGGCGCGAAGCACATTTCGAAGTCAAAATGTACAAAGAACACCAGGTTCGGACCACTTTTGGAAGTTGAGCTATTGAAAAAGTGCACGCCGTTGTGGCGCGAAACACATTTCGAGATCAAAATGTATGAAACACAAGCTTCGGAGCACTTTTAAAGTTGGGCTTTTGAAAAAGTACACACCATTGTGGCATGAAGCATATTTCGAAGTTAAAATGTGAAAAACAAGGGGTTCGGACCACTTTTTTGGACGTTCAGATGTCGTTTGGCGTGGCAGGCGCAAGGGATTGTGGACCTTGTCAAAAGTGAGCAAAATGTGAGGGTTTTGTAGCATTTCCAAAAAACGATGGCAGGCGTGGGACATGTGAAGAGGATCTGCAAAGATGCATTTTCCGTGGCAGGCGCAGTACAAGAGACATGTTCATCAAAGCTGTTAGGAGGTCCGGGCGCTGATTTCCTGAGAGGGGTTGCATTTTGGAGCATCAGATCTTCAGGTTTGCTGAGATGATTGTGCGTGACAAGTGCAGCACTTCGTATGACCTGGCATCATTTTTTCGTGGCAGGCGCAGTAGTTTAGACAAATGGATTTGAAAAATTGCAAAACGCATTGGTACGAGGCCGTCAGCGCTGCACACAACTTTCCATTTTTGAAGGAAGTCTCCCAGAATTGCTTCGTTTCTGACGCTGTCAAGTTCAAACATTGAGGAAGTCTCGCGGAATTGCTGCCTTTTTGATATTGCTTTGTGACTTCTTGTACTTGAGGCTAGCTGAGCTATTTTAAGTAACATGAAGTTGCACTTGTAGTTCCTTAAGTTGCACTTGTAGTTCGATAAGTTGTTTAAGTAGGGCCTCCTAACTTATAAGTATGATAAGTTCAAGGCTCCTACCTGTTGAACTTAGAAGTAACTTAGCTACTTAAGCTACTTATGTTAAGGCTAAAACGACCTACTTATTTTCTACTTATTTCTACTTATTTTTTACTTGTTTCTACTTATTTTTTACTTATTTGCTACTTATTTTTACTTATTTTCTACTTATTTCTACTTATTTTCTGTTGTTTTTCTCTCTGATTTTCTGTTGTTTTTTTTCTTTCTGGTTTTCTGTGATTTTCTACCTGCAAAATCGGATGTTTCATTGCCATTGTCTTTCGTGCTTTGGAGTGTGTATGTGTGGGAGTTTTGGGTTCGTGTTGAAGCGGCCCACGGGACGCTCTGTTTTGTCCTCTTGCTTTTTGCGGTGTGAATGTTGCATCTGTGCACACTGTGCAGAGAAGCAAGTTCTCAGTCTTTCCATTTGCGCAATTCTGGTTGTGCAGTTTTGGTCCTTGTAAGTTCTGCCTGGTAGTGGTGACGCATCATGTCTGAGCAGGTTAAGTTCCTGTCAGCTGTGCAGCGCTTCTTGCTCGCCATGGCCAACCATGTGAACTTCCCGACGTTGCGAGATGAGCAGTATGAGAACTGCAGGCTGAAGATCCAGCAGTGGCCTCGTATGTCCATGGAGACAATGTCGGAAGTGGTGAGCTACTTGACAGATGTTCCTTTCCTGCCTGAGCAGTTGAGCCAGCTGCAGCTGGATGTCAGCCAGAAAGTCGTGGTGACGGCCGAATCTGCGAAGCCCTTGAGAAGGCCGAATCAGAACTACCAGAACTTCCCTTGCTACCTGACCAATTCGTTGTGGCTCCTTGTGCTTGGGGACAATCCGCTTCAGAATGCCTTGTTACCGTTGGCTCGTCACTTGGGCAAGCTAGGTTTGAGGTTGCCTGGTGAGAAGACCATCAGCAAGGTGACTGCTTTGCTGCTGTATCGCGTTGCTGAAGCGATGGACCAGCAGCAACTCCACCACATGTTTGAGCTCGTGAAGGCGCAGCTCAAAAAGGAGTTGGCGGCGCTTCCTCTTGCAGGTCAGCCCTTCATCGTTGAATTGCCCCATGACCCCATGCAGATGCCTCGAAGTTTCTTCAATGAGGCTTTCCAAGATGAACAGCCGGTGCAATGCCAAGTGGATGTGGCGAAGCTCAACTACATCCATTCCACCATTCGTGAGAGAATGCCTGCCTCTGTCAGTTTTCCAACGGTCGACATGGGTGTCAGCCACGCATACATGGCAAATGTGTTTCGACAAGCGCAGGCAGCCCAACAGCCTGCACTGCCGAATCTTCAGATCAACATGGATGTTCTGCAGAGACGTGGCTCGTTTTCGAAGAAGTCCTGTCCTGCTGGTAGCGCTGCCGTTGGTCAACTTGCGCTGCTGGATGCACCTCAGGTTGCAGCACCACTTCAGGCTACAGTGCCAGCCCAGCCTGCAGCGTCAGGCCAAGTTCCTCAGCCAAGTCAGGCTGCTGCACCAGCCCAGCCTGCAGCATCAGCCCAAGTTCCTCAGCCAAGTCAGGCTGCTGCGCCAGTGGAGGCTGCAGCATTGCTAGCCCAAGCTCCTCAGCCAAGTCAGGCTGCAGCGCTAGCTGAGGATTTTCAGGCCGCATCCCAAGCGGCGACCAATCAGGAAGCGACCGTGAAAGTCGGTGGCAAGGACGGATTGGGCATCATTGTCGAAATAACTGAAATGAGTTGCATATTTTCTACTGTGCAAGCAACATCAACGCAGCATTGCATATACAAACATTATTGCGCACTGTTTGTTTCACAAGTTGACAAACATTGATTGAGATATTCACAGTGTGATATATTATATTCACAGTGTGATATATTATATGCATATGTGTTTAATCAATAAATATAGATGTGAGACACAAAGAAAAAGAGAGAGAGAGAGAAAGAGAGCAACAAATAATATATTCTATCCAGTATCATCACTCGTCTGTTTATATTGGATTGTTTGTGTATATCATGAAAAAATTGATCATGTTGGAGCCCGAACAGTTGTTGACATTTGTGCATTCCAGTTTTTGCAGGATCCCAGTGCGTTCGAGAATGTGATGAACGGGCTGCGGGCAAAGGTTGATGGAAAGGCAGCTGCCTGCATGAAGAGACCCTCTGCGTCTGGCTCTGGGCTGAAACGTCCGGCAGCAGCCGCCAAGGGCAATGCAATGAAGAGCGGCAAAGCTGTGATGAAATCATCGAAAGCCCATGAAAGAGCCAAAGACAGCAAGCCTCCGGATGCCTTAAAGAGGTACCCGCACGGCTGCTCCAAGTGCCGATGGCAGCCGGGTTGCACTCCATCATGTTTTCGTTACCGTGGCGAATGGCCATGACTTGTCTTTAGGATCATTACCAGCGCTTTCTGGCACGGAGCAACAAAAAAAAGCGGCCTTCGGGACGCTCTGCTTGAGGTGATCAAGGCAGTGTTTTTTCAAAACGGATTTCCACCGATATCGTGTAATTTCATCACTTAATATTGATTACTGTTTTGTATCAAATCAATGTTCGCAAATCTTTCAACAACATGCCGACGCAAAATATGTAAGTATGTCCTTGGTATGTTCTTGTTGTTGGACCATGTGGGATATTGTTACATTCTCAGTGATTCTGTATACCGCTCAGTGCAAAACAGGATCAGATCCAGATGTGCTGCATAGTGTTTGCTACACAAAATCAAGGCAGGAACAGTGCGGTGACAGTCAATGCAGATTAGGAAGTCACTCATGAGTCATGAGAGTCAACTGCTTAGTTTCGCAGACTGGAAGGTTTCACATGCCATGTCGAAGCGTAAAGGTGATACCAAGGAATGCAGTAGGTTGACGGATGGACAAGCGCTGCGACTGGCTGCTTTGCCAAACTGCTCTGTGACGCAAGCAGCAGAAGTGGCACATACATTGGGGCATTTCCCGGAAATTTCTGACAAGAAGAAAAAAGTGAAATATGTGCAGAACGCTTGTGCGACTGTGTCCAAGAAATATCGGTCTGAATATTTAGAATGTATTTCTTGCGATGAGCAGAAGGTCTGGTTAACAAAGTTGCAAAGCCTCCTCCAAAATTATTGCCGTCGATCACCTGCTTTTTCCAAGACAATGCTGGAGGCGATCCAGAGTACAACGAATCCTTTGCAGATGGTTCTCTACTGTGACGAAACTGTTAGTGGGAACCCTTTGAACCCTATTGCATCTAAGATGCTTGGACTAGCTTTAATATTTTAGGGTAAGTCTTGCAGGGAATGTCATGTCAGTCTAGTTCAATCAGTCTACATGCAACTGAGTAAAATATGTTTAAAAAACATTTCAACATTGCAGGAAAAGCAACATGATCTATGTGACCGCTTTGGAATTCAAGAAGAAGTTATCAATGGAACTGTTTTGGCTTGTTGCGGGCCTGATCACTCATGAAAAGGCCACTTTGGTAGAAGGAGGCATGAGCGCAATTTTTGCGAAGGTGCTTAACCATTGGGTCAACTCAAGCTACGGCATTTTGAACAAAGCAGGTTTCTCTTTGGAAATTGATGGCGCGCACTATCTTGTGCGTTTTGCCTTGCATGCCTTTGTGGCAGACGAGGCCGCCTTGCGCAGTGTGCTACAATCAAAAGGCGCATCAGGCATGAAGCCTTGTGCAAAATGCTACAACGTAATATCCAAATTTCATGGTGGAACATGGGATATTCACGGGGATGAGTGCATCATTGACGTCACTTGCGCAACGTACCAGAACTTTTTGCAATTCACTGACCAGCAAATTTTTGATGTACAAAGACAGCTGCAGGAAACGTACGAGTCAGGCACTGCTTCGGAACTAAAAAGACAAGAACAAATCTGTGGTTTTCTGCATTCCCCTAAGGGACTGCTTGCTGATCCACTGCTGCGTGATGTGCTTCCACCGAGCAAATGCCACTACGATTTTTTACACACTCTCTTCAGCAACGGTATTGTTTGTGATGAAATCTGTTTATTTTGGAAACGCGTTTGTGCCGAGACAAACTTGACCATTGAAGATTTGCAACAGTTTTGCAAGGAAGGTGGCTTCACATTGAAACAGAGCATTGGAGAGTACAAATTGAACAAGGTTTTTGACGCGAAGTATTTGGATAAATCAACATATGGTGGTGATGCAGGCTATGCAGTGCTAGCTTTATTCTTGCTTGAGACATTTGCTACCAATCTGTTAGATTCAGTGGTGTCACTGAAGCGGCATATTGCCTGTCTAACCAAACTGTGCTGGGTGTGCAGATGGTATTTCCGATTGAAAAGTGGCAAGTGCAAAGGCATTATCGCGCCCAGTGCACGCATGTTCCCATTGTTCTCTGAACACCTGGTGTTGTTTCAATCAGTGTATGGTCGCTCCTTGGTTCGTCCAAAGCACCATTTTAATTTTCATTGCGCAGAATCCATGGATATCCAAGAAGCGGTTCTTGACTGTTGGACATTAGAAAGAAAACATCGTATCTACAAGAACACTGCCCAAAACTTTCCTATGAATGACAGCTTCGAATCTTCTATGCTGGGAAAACTGCTCATGACACAAGAAGAGCAACTCTCCGACATGGACCAGGATCCATCATGCACGCCTTATGCTCATGATCAGGACTTAGCAAATCAACTTGGTTGTCAGACTGCGTGGCTAAGCAGGTCCATGCGATTTAACGAGCAGACATTTCACAAGGACGACATTTGTCTTTTCACGCATGATGTGCGCAAAGCGGGCAGGGTCATCTGTTGTGTGGCAGCAGAATGGTCGGGCTCCTCTCAACGTTTTCTTATGTTAGAGCTTCTGGTTCGCTCTGATTCAGTTTCTGCGGACCTGGACCCCTGGCATTTGAGTCAATGGCAACCCTCTGTGTCGAGGTCTCTTGTGAATTTGGCCACCCATGCCGAACAGCTGTTGTGGCCCTTCTTTTGGTGGTCGAAATCCCAGAGAATCATTGTTTCTTGCTGACGCCAAGAAGAAAAAAATGTTTCTGGGTACCTTGTTGGGAACCGAGAACTGGGTCCGTTTTGTAGTTATATCATATGTTTAGTTGATATTAAAACTCATATCCCATATTTGGCGCATGGTGCTTATGGGTTGAAAGATTGTGTACCATGTAAAGCAGTATCATGTTACTTTGTCAATTTAGCATCATATGGGAATATGTGGTTCACATCCTCCATGCCAATGTTTTCCAAGCAAACCACTCACAACGCTATCAAATGATTTCATCAGTGGTTCAAGTCACGGTGCGTTCCCTTTGGATTCGGCTACGTGATGGCAAGTCCAATGATGCAGCTACTGTTTGATGATCCCCGAGTTGATGATGAAGAATGTGAACTCATGAGAGAAGCAGGTCGCTCTCTTTTAGAGGCCCTTGACCCTGCACACCTCCACTTCGATACCTGGAAACCTTTCATCGTCAGCTGCGCAAGAGCATCAATGGCTCTGAAGTGCAATGTTCCTCTTTCAGATTTCGAGGACATGACATTTGCCAGCCTGGTTCCCACCCTGGGCTCTACTTCATTAGATCGAATCCGTGGGCATCCTCGAGCAAGACTCCTTCGCTTTGAGTTGCCCCAGGTTGCAGCAAAGCTGCGCTGCTTCTTGTTTTGGCATGAGTATGAAGACGTGCGCTGTGATTTAGAGAAATTGCTCAGTGACCTAGACTCTGCTATGCACGCCTTGGGTGACTGAAACATTTTGCACAGAAGTTAAAATATGTGTCACATCAAACCAAAGAATTGAACGTAAGTGCATTGTTTGCTAATTGAGCGTGTCACTTGCAGATGCATTCCAGTGACGCTATGCCCTGTTAATTAAATTGCCATTGGAAAACAAAAGCGGCCTTCGGGACGCTCAAATGTGTACTTGCAGCTGCTATGTCCATATCAGATGCTGAAAGATTTACATTATGTATACAGATACATTTGAAATGGGCGTTGGATGTTCCTAGATTGCTGTTCTCATGTGCTTGCAGGGTGCTGAGAAAACAAACATGTTCCGTGCAAATAGAAATACACACATATATATATATAGAAATTTATTTACATATGTAAGTATTTATCGATATTTGAAACACATTCTTATCAGAAAATGAATTCATGAAATATGGAAAGAAAACGCAAACAAAGACAAAAAACACTACGTATCAGGATGTATCGGGACGTATCCCAATGTATCAGGATGTATCGGGTATGATTTTTGGTCAAAAAAAATAAGCAAATAATATGGATAGAAAACCCCAAAAAAACAAAAAACACCACGTATCAGGATGTATCGGGACGTATCTCAATGTATCAGGATGTATCGGGTGAGATTTTTGGTTAAAAAAACTAGGCCGATACATCCCGATACATCCTGATACATCCTGATACGTCCTGATACGTCGAATTTTCGCACGTATCAGGATGTATCGGGACGTATCTCAATGTATCAGGATGTATCGGGTGAGATTTTTGGTTAAAAAAACTAGGCCGATACATCCTGATACATCCTGATACGTCCTGATACGTCGAATTTTCGTTCATGAATGTTAAAGTGGTAAAAAATTGTAAAAAGTACAAAAACAGCAGATATGTAAAGAATGTTGCTAGAACTTTGGCTTTGAGGAAAATCTACGGATAGAGAATTTCCTACTTTGCGCACCTGTAGCTTAGCATGGCGGATGGTTCTTCCGAACTGCCCAAGCAGCTCCAGGAACAGGACTTGGCAAAAGATCCACAAGATCCAAAGCCATCCGGTGAAAATGCTGAGATCAAAGATGAAAAGAACGATGACCAGAAGCAACAGGATGGCAAGTCGGATGATCAGAAGAAAGAAGAAAACGTTACACCAGAAACTGCGGAAGCCGTTGTGCCAGTGGACATGGATGCTGCATCAAGTGCTGAGGCTGCTCTGGCGCAGTTCATGGCCGATGAAAGTTTGTCAGAAGCAACTTCAGCTGTTCCTGATCCAATTGCGCCTGCCATTGCAGCTGACCCTATCTGGCACACTGTGGACCAGACTCTGAAGGCCCCAACTTGCAGAAAGTGCCTTATGCCTTGCACTCTTGAGAACCTCGTCAACAAGAGCAAAGCTGAAGGCCGTGTCAATGCGGTTTGCAAAGGTTGCAATTCTGCGACCACAATGCTCAGCAGGAACCTCGGAAAATGGCCTCTCCCAGCTTTCAGTGGATTGAGTCCGGAACAGCAAGTCGGTTTTTGGAAGCAGTGCCAAAACATCATCCAAAAACAAGGACGACTTGATTATGGATCCATCAGGGCATGCTTGACAATCACCTTGCAAGAGAGACAGATTGAAATTGCGAAGGCAAACTTCACATCGGAGTACTTGCCACTCTCTGTGTGGGTGGCTCGTGGTTTCGATCAGGAGAAAGTGCGCAAGGGCATCATGGAGACGCACCCAATTTTAGGAGAGACGTTTGCAGTTCCATTGAAGACTGTTTCAAAGGAGCATGTTCGAGAGAAGATCGAAGAGATGATCACAACCTTTGAGGCACAGGTGCGCAAGAGGAAAGGCCAAGAAGTTTCAGCTGGTGCTTCCTCTGCCACAGTTGCTCCAGTGGATGATGACGACAAGGATCTTCTTGAAATCACTTGGTTGGATCCGAAGTCGCCTGCCAAGAAGCGACCCGCTGAGGAGCTGGAGGAGGCACCGGATGCTGCGCTCCCTGACCCAAAGAAGCAGCGTCAGATGGCTGGAGAGCTTCGTCGACACAATACCCAGGTTGGCAAGTTGGCTAAGAAGGGTCTCGATGCTTTGAACCCATTGTTGGCTGTTCTGATGCAGCATCAGGCCAACTCCGCCATTCTTCCTGCTCAGTTGGCTGCTGACTTGAAAGAAGTGTCATTTGACCTCGGAGCTTTGATTGGACAATGTCAAGATGGTTTGAAGACCCCCACTGGTTAAGAGCGCCTTCCTGATCTTCCTTTTGATTCAAAGTCCTTGTCCTCAAAGGTCAAAGGATTCAAGCAAGTGTTTTCCAGCGCGGACCGGATGATGAAGCTCATCAACAAGTCCGGCCCCAAGGCAAAGTGAGTTGGCCAAACAAGGATCCAACTGTGATTCGATCGTATCATAGATCTCTGCGTTTTTTCGATGCAGGATCAAAGGTTCAAATTATTTGGGTTTTGTGCATGGCTGCAGTCTCAGATTCCATATCAACCAAAATCATTGTTCTAACATTTCACCAACTGATAACATCAACATAATATTGTTTTGAGGAGCAGTCAGCCATGCTCTTAGTGTCGGCCCTTGCGGCATTCCAGATCTGTGCGCCGCCTTGGCCATGGGAAAAAAGAAGCGGCCTTCGGGACGCTCAGTTTCGAAGCTGCACCGTGACGCTCATGTTCCATGTTGTTTTGCTTGTGCTGTCTTATCCATCCATTTGTCCTTCCAGTTCTCCATCCAGTGATCCATCCAGTTATTCATCCAGTTATCCATCCAGTTATCCATCAAGATATTCACCCAGTTATCCATCCATTTATCCATCCAGTTATTCATCCAGTTCTCTATCTAGTTATCCATCCAGTTGTTCATTTCGGTACCAAAACAGATACCCTTTTCGCAAGAATTTGCGGTCCCAAAACGGATGCCCTTTTGGTATAAGTAATAGCTTTCGCTCCCAAAAAAACGGCAGCCCTGACGAAACGACATTGCGGTCCCATGAGTTCACCTTTTTTAGATGTATATCTTCCTTCATTTTTTATGTTCTGTGGCTTTATCTTCCTTCATTTTTTTTGTCCGATTTCCTTGATTCTTCCCTTCAGGTTGTGCGCGAACCAACGGGGTGTGTGAAGGCGTGAGGCTCCAGGGCACACGAAGGTCTAAACATGAAAGGTGATATTGTAGTGCCTAAAAATCCGCCATGCCGGCGCCAAGTGCAGGCCAAGGATGATCAACACCAGAAAATCGTCGTTGAGGTCTGCCCCATGAAAAAGCAACAGCTTATTCTCCAAAGGTGCCCGATGCACCGGCTGCAAAAACACTACTCCTACCTGGCCAATAGTGACACCTGTATGCATATTGTTCTAGTTATTCATATATGTAGTCATTATTTATATCACATGCATGATTTATATCATATACATTTTTTATAGATATTTGCAGGTTTTGCTCCTCTTGTGTCCCAAGGTTGTCTTATATGTTTTGACCTCTTTCGATGTCATTTTTCCGCACATCTCTCTATAGAATACCTTTTGCGCCACTAAGAACCTGCGATCGGCAAGAAGATTGGCAGCCACTGTGAGAATGGAACTGAGGAGACGAGGGGTCAAATTTGTGTAGCCCAAAAAAATTAAAATGCAGTAGATCAGTTTCATTGAACGAGCCACGCTTGTTTTGTTGTCAATTCGAACTTTAATTGCTTGCAATTCAAGCAAAACAGTGCAGATGCATTTTCACAATGGGACCAAAAGTGAACTTAGAACTGTTGTGCGTTTGCTGCCGTGACCGATCGTTCTTCCATGATCCTCTTGAATTTGCGTTGGCTCGGTGCTCTAATTTTTTTCAAGGCTTTTCCTTTAGTACCTTCGTTGCAGCCACCCCCCCGCGAGCAATGGCTTCAGAGACATGGCAATACAAATTCGTCAGCAGCGAATGCCATGACCCAGAAGAGACTCTCCGACTTTTTTCTTCGTCGTCGGGGTGGTCGAAGTTGGGACCCGTCGCAAGTGAACGGTGTCAAAATGCAATGATGGATCCTCGTGTGGGACTCGCATTCTTCATGACACTGAACCCAATGATCAGCTTCAAATTCCATTTGGTTGGACAATGCCAATTGGGAATTACGCTTTGCCGTCTCAACCGGGACGCGGGTGCGGGCGTTCGGTGCATTGCAAAGCCTGTGAATGAGGCAGCAATCACCCTTACCGTGGAGGTGGTGCCTGACGGGGACACGAGCTGCTTTGTCCGTTTCTACTCCATTGCCGGAGGGCTGAAGCTGACTTTGGTGAACAAGAGCTTGCGATGTCGTTGGGGCGTGCTGCTCCGAGAGGCGGGTGCGCAGATGGGCCGTACAAATTTGGGCGGTCCCAAAATCAAGTGGGTGAGCATCGAAGGGATCGAGCTCACCATGGAGTACCACCAAGATTGCATCGGTGACAAGTTGAAAAAGAAGGAATGTGGTCCCAAGACTGTCCGCGGTAAATTTTCAAAGAAGTAGGTTGCTATCATTGTTCTACTTCATCCCAGTTGTCTGCATAGCGGTCGAAGGCCGTTTTCACATGCAGAGTTTTGTCTTTGCATCTTGGCTCTTGTTGCAACTTAGATTTGAGCGGCGAAGATTTCAAAAAAGTAAGCGGCCTTCGGGACGCTCTGGAAGCATCTGCAATGATACACTAGTTTGCGTGTCAGGTGCAAGGCCAAACACAGGTGTTTCGCAACTATGCGCTTGAGATGTCTAATGTTGAGGTTGGAATTTGCAAGTGCTGCCAATTTATGATGTTCTTTGGCTTTAACAATCATCAAATTTGGGTTCTATTTCTATTGCAGTCAGGAAACCATTCTTTCACCCATCTGATGCCAAGATTCAAATTTTATGGTGTGTTCGTATTTAAGCATTGAAATCAGCAATCGATGTTATTGGTGAAATGTTCCTTGATGATACCACCTTGATGTCAAATGGTCGCCGCAAATCGCAGCAGGTGGGAGGTAGGGCCAGTTTCTCAGCATATGGAAGATCCTCTCTTCATGCATCATTCTGATACTGGGTAACAGCATGACCATGTCAGATCACAAACACATCAGAGATTTTAAGACTAACCCCGTATCTATACAAATGCATTTGGACATTTCCACGAATTAAAAAAATATATACACTACATATTGCTTTTCAGAAACCAGGTGTTGACAAGTAACACACTCTGTTATTTCTTCTTCCTAGCATTGCAAACTCTGCACGAATGGCCACTGCAACGGGCTACAAGAGACGCAACGGGGGCAACGCAGTACCTCGTCCAAAGATTGTTTTTTTGGTTTCATGTGGTTGTGGTCTTTGAAATCTCGAATGCTCACGTTTCTTTACCATCACATGGCATCAATCTGTTCTGAATATATTGTGTTCGAGCCGAAAAAATGCCAGCTCTTCAAGTTGTCAAGGAATGCCATCCTGTCTTGAAACATCAGGTTTTGTTTTTTTCCCATCGGGGGTCACATGGACTTTGTTTTCCTGCAGGGAAGACCTACGGACCCCAGAAAGAAGACTGATGCCTCAGACGACTTACCGCCGTGGAGCTGTATGCCTACCAATGCTGCAACTGTAGAAGTTGCTCTGCAGAATCAAGATTCTGCGTCCAGCATCGCGGCCTGGCGAAAGCGCGATGAGAAAGGGACAGTGTTGATCGAGGTTGCCAAGTCAGAAGCCGGTCATGGTGTGCAGGAGACCGATGATGTGGAGCACCATGCTGCGAGTTCCTCCTCACGACCAGCGAAGGAATGGTGCTTCTTTAGGGGGCTTGCATTTGTTTTGGCAAATGAAATCAGAAACTCACCAGACGTCATGTTCCTTGAAAGTAAATGCTCTGATGTTCATATTCTTGGTAGATGTATAAATGTAAATATATATATATTTATTTATTTATTTATTCATTTAACTTATTTATTTATTGATTGATTGATTTATTTGTACATGATTCGATATTTATATACATATAAAGTTTTAACTAAATTTCATTTATGACATTGATAGCATTTATTCTTCAGTATACAACAAGTTTAGACCCTTGAGATTCTATATAGGTGTGCTCAGAATCCATGTTCGAATTGTTCAAACTAATCCTTGTAAGTCGAACCTAAAGCTTCCATCACTTTTTCGCACATGGGAGGATCCATCCAAGACCTTGGAGCAGCTTTGGAACGAAGGTGCCGCCACACACGTCAGCAAGGTCACTGAGGAGATGGACAGTCCTGACGATGTGGCTCCTGAAATTTCTGAGCACGATGAAGCAATGCTTCATGCAAGTGCAAAGAAATCTGCGAGGCAAAAGACTCGCGAAGAGTCGGGCCGCAATAGGCGACGTGGTGGTCTTCAAAGGCAGTACTACCAACGGTGGGCGTTCGAGCCCGATCTGCAACGACGGAAGTTTCAAAGTATGTGAGAGGAAAAAAAAGCGGCCTTCGGGACGCTCCGTCTTCGTCAGTCTGCTTGTGTGTGCGTGTGTCTGTGTGCGTGTGTTTGTTTCTATGGGTTTCCTTTTTGTTTCCTCCTATAGGAAGCGTCCTGTTGGCCGCTCAAAAATATACTTTTCAAACTGTTGTTATTGAAACAAATATTGTTGAATTGTTTGTAGCCATACACAATGACTTGCCGATGTTAATTAGGAGTGAAGGAGTGGGTTTGAGGCTGCAAAATCGAAGGGAAAGAGGAGAAAACAAAAAACAAAGAACAAAAATGCATTTTGTTTCCGACTATGTTGTCTAAAATTGTATGTTTGGGAGGGGGGGCAGGGCGGTCAATAAATTTAGGGACGAGTGCTTTCCCCATGTGTGCACATGATCAGACATGTATAACTTCTTAGAAGATTTTTTGTGAGTGGCTGCACCCTCACAATCACAGTTTTGAAGCTATGTAAAATCATTGGCTTGGCATCCCATGTCTTGCTGTGACACAGAAATGAAGCACACTATCTGTTTGTGCTTTTTTACAAGGAATACTGTGATATTACCACACGTTTTGCATAGTTTTAATTTAACAATTTTGAAGCCAAAACTGTGGAAATACCACACCGTTTGCACAATTTCGAAGCCAAAACTGTGGTATTACCACGCTTTTTACAGAGTTTCAAAGCCAAAGCTGTGGTATCTCTACATTTTTTACATTTTCCACTCCGTTTGAAGCCAAAACTGTGATATGTCTTCATTTCTTGCATACTTGTGAAGCCACAAATTGATATTACCACACGTTTTGCACAGTCTGAAACCTAAAACTGTGATAAGACCACATGTTTTGCATAGTTTTCGAGCCAAAACTGTGATATTACCACCAGTTTTTCATAGTTTGGAAATCAAACCTATGATGTTTCTGCATCTTGTGCGTAGTTTTGGAAGCAAAACTGTGAAATTACCACATGTTTTTGCATTTTCTGGAGAGCTGACCTTTGTGCCGCCTGCTCTTTTCGAACGGGACTCCAAAAAATGCACTGCAAAAAAATGCACGAAGTGCGAGTGGAGCAAAAGAGGGCCCAAGAGACGAAAACAATGTTTGTTGCCAGATGGGAAGACGACCTGGCTCACTGCAGCCTTCACAGGCAGAGGCGTGCAGAAAGGAAATTTGAAACTCGGATGCGTTGTATGTCAGAAGTTTTTACAAAAACAAGTTGCTGGTGGCTCAATCCCAACAAAAGAAACCAGTGTCCGCCATAAATTTGCGCTTTTCAACGTGCCTGTGGCAAACATACCGCGCCATAATTCAAACAATTTACACAGGCATGGTCACACTTCGACTCATGTGCAAGCAATGTTGGACTGGGAAGAATCAGAGTCGTCCAGTGGCTGTGCCCTGGCTAGCCGTGCGCCCGGGAAGCAAGAGTTCCAAGATTGATTGAACTCATTACGGAAAGGTGCCAGTGGCAGAGACGGGTCTGGAAGTTCAGATAAAAAGACTTTGATGAGATGGTGTTTGAGCGAAGCGATGTTGGATCATTACCGCGCCTGTTTGAAATGTGCTTCCATGGTGGTGTTGATCAGGGACGAAAGGCATGGCAAGATGTTGATCAGGTTCAGGGCCACTTTGAAGGACATGACGGTTGTGTGTGGGGTGCTTGGTTTGGTCGAGCTTAGACAAGGGTCTACAGCTAAAGACACTGTGGACGCAACCGAAAAAGCTTTCAACATATTTGCCACTCCAAGACATGAGGCTCCTCGAAATTTCCGTGGCTGTACCCAGAAATTAGAGTCAAAGTTACTGCAGCATTTGCAGGAACGAGTTGAAATCACTGCCACCGATTGTGCTGCAGCAGAGATACTAGCTCAGGAATTGGGCAGAGGCCGCCGTGGAGCAGAGGAAACTTTGTTTCCCAGGACAAAGATGATTGGGAGAGATAGGGCCCACGCCTGCCAGAGGTTACTTCGACACCCATGGAAAGCGGAGACTGCAATCAAAACTTTGATGGAGGAGACCGTGCTGGGGAAGAATTCCGTGTGCCAGAAGATTTGAAACAGTACCACGTATTCTGCTTGGTTTGCGGACTCGGTTTCCGGCAGCGAATTTTCGAGAGGCCAAACATTGGCAGCAGCTAAGCATCGCTTTTGCTCTTTGAGCAAGCCTTTGGGACGCTTCATCCTTCACCTGGACGCAGTAGCAGAGACACTAAACAAAATCGCTGCCATGAAAGGAACTGAGGCAGCACAGTGGGCAACAGACTGGATGGATGGCTGCACCTCCACCAGTGTCCTAACTTTGGCCATGCGTGCGGACATCGGAGCTGCCGCGGTGGATTTAACACGATTCTTCGACTCTGAAGAGATGGACATAGCAGAGATCAATTCCGAAGCGGCTGTTTTTATGCAGAGCTTGCAGGCTTGTCATGTTGTTGCATCGTTGTCCATTATTTTGTTAATATTGAGCATTTTATTTTTTCAGCCATTTTTCTGTGGAGGTTTTGTTTGCTGACGAGCAATGCTGGAACTTGCATGACTACACGAAGCATTGTGCTGAAGTGCTGCACAGTGGGAAACTTCTTTTCTTCTACAATGGTGTGGCTAAGCGGCTCGGAGGGAGCAATTTGGAAAGTGCCAAGAGGGCTGCCTTGCAGCACATGCGGAAAGTGATCAAAGTACGTGAAGACGCTGTGAGATCAGAGTTCCCAAGTTTTGATGGCATGATGGTGTTTAGTGTTTTTAACTTGAAGGAAGATGTTGGCTGCCCCACGTCATCCATGCTGCAAGACATGATTCCAGGAAAAAAACATTATCCTAAAACATGCGACAGCTTGGAAAGGCTTTCACTCATTTTCCAAGTTTCCAGAGACAAGTTGATTGCTGAATATGAATACCTACATAGAGTCGCCAGTGCTCACATGAAGTCCGCTGGGGTTTCAACAGAGAGTCTTGGCAATGGGCCTGGCGCAAATGCAGCAGCAGGAAAGACATGACAACTTTGGAACCTGTGGCTTGTATGCGTGTAATTTTGTTTTGTTTTTCAAACAGTTCCATAGGAAGGTCCACATGAACATTGATTACTCCTAAGGTGCTTGCAGCATATCTTTCTTGGACCACAAGTTCAAGTGGGGTCGAGCAGGCTTTTAGCCAGGTGGACCGAACCCATCTGGAGAGAGGCAATGGCAAGAATGATTGCTATCGCCGCGCGGTTGTGTCAATGACAGATCCCAACACAGCGGAGAGAAGTGCTGAAATTCTGATTGAAAATGCCAAAAAATTATATAGCGAAGGTCGCACTTGGACTTGCAAGAAAGAACGGCAGAGCCGCTTTGACAAAGGAACTACACGTCATGCAAGTGGAAAGGTTCAGCCTAGGCAAGACGTAAGCGGAACTGTTGGCTCTGATGGCCGTACTTCAGAAGCGGAGTGGCACAGAAAACGGAAAGAACAGTTACAAAGGGCTGTGGCAACTCCATGTTGGAAAATAAGAGATTGGATTCTGACACTGTGGAGGAGGAACCGTCCCTGGCAAAAGCATCCAAACGTTTGAAGCAAGTGGAAGACAAAAAGCGAATTGAGGCACAGTGTGATGGACACCTTTTAGAAGATGAAAAAGGGAAGCCTCACACGGTGACCCAAAGACAAAAAAAAATGGCCAAGGATGATGCTCAACGCATTGCCATTGAAGCACCCCGGGCTGCTGCATGGAGAAGTGCCAGCGACCGAAAAGACCACTTTTTTTGAGCAAAAAGTCAATGGGCAAAACATTTGGCTTGAGAAGCCGAACAGTGATCAGATCCAGAAACTGGTGGCTTGGGGTGCCAATTCAGTGTCCTCAGATCTGGAAAAATCAACTGTCTTCTTGGTGAACAACAGCGAGCCTCAACCGCGTGCTCTCTGGCATGCTGTTCTGAAAGGAGGTGTGGTCATGAACGAAGGCTTGCTCGAAGCTGAGTCGGCTGTTTTTTCCATTGGATTTTGCAAGCCTGCTGTCAAGAAAAAGATGAAAATACACTTCTCTCCAGAGCTGTGTGAGAAGAAAAGCAACGCGCAAAAAATTTTACAGGATCACTGCAACAGAGGCACAAACTCATGGGAAACTTCTGCATTGACATCGGCGCACATGGTGCTGTGTCTGGAATCAGAGAAGAACACTTTCAAAAAAAAGGGACGAACTGTCAAAACTGACAGAGAATTCTTGGACATGTTGTTGTCTAGTCACCGAGATGAGAAGCAGTGCGCAAGGAGTGCTTAGTTTTACAATGATGGTTCAACTCAATGTATCTTAGTATTAGAGCAGGTTGTGTGAGGAATGATGGCTTATACCTCATTCTTGTTGTGGGACTTTCATGAATTGTGTGTTGTCCAAAGACGTCAGCACCATCATTTTCATGACCAGGAACCTTCGGCCTTGGGGACGGTTGAGAGACAGTACTTGGGGAAAAAGTCGTCAGCGCGCTGCGCTTGTCATGCCAACTCAAAATGCTCAAGCATGATTGTTTCTTTGGTTGGCCTGCAAGCCTCCTAACTGGTAGAACAGGAGTGTGCGACGTTAATTGGGGCGACGTTAATTAGGAATGGGCGACGTTAATTAGGAGTGGGCGACGTTAAAGTTGCTTACGCACAGCCAGACCAGCCAGATCGCGCGTAAGGACCCCGGGGGTTGCGTTAGCGGGCTGCGTGTAAGGACCCCGGGGGAACCCGGGGTCCTTACACGCACCCTGGCCAGGGTGCGTGTAAGGACCCCGGCGCCGCTACAACGCGTGCGTGTAAGGACCCCGGGGTGCATTCAACGCTGCGTGCCCGGGGTCCTTACACACAGCCAGACCAGCCAGGGTGCGTGTAAGGACCCCGGGTTTGCCCGGGGTCCTTACACGCACGCCGCTGCCGCAGCTCAGCCTTTGACCTGGCCTGTGAGGTTCAAGCCGGGGTCTCGGGCAAGATGTGGAAAAGCCAATAGTAACACCAGCGGATTCTTTCCTGATAGTCGTAAGCATTATTGTGAGACACAACACATATTATTGACCTGCAATCAAAGTACGGTGAGTTAGGAAGCCATGGCATGAGGTGGAGTCGTGCTGGATGAAGTCCTTGACAAGAAGAAAAATCAAAAGCTTCAATGTGCAAAAAGATAAAGGTCCACCAGGCAAGCCAAGAAAGAAACCAGTTATCACCAAGGAAACTTTTGAAAAAATGATGGGTCAAGTGCGCTCTTTGGCTGATGCCGCTGAGCTTGTGAAAAAACAATGGACACTGGGTCCATCAGAGTGGCCAGTGATTGCACAGGTCTGGGTTCGGAAATCATTGCTCTGGCCTTGTTAGGTTTGCTGCCAAGAGTGGAAAGCGTGTGCTGGTCAGAAACTGACGAAGACAAGCAAAAATTGTATAGATGTATCTGTGCACAGTTGAAGCACGAAGTTGGAACTTTGGAGATGGACATGACTGAACGGAGTTTGGTTTTGGGTGGCTGCACCTCCAAACCTCGCAACATAGATTTATACGTTGCTGGTTACCCTTGTCCATCCTTCAGTGCGTTGGGTCGAAAACGTGGAGGCCTTGATCCAAGAGGAGTAGTTCCTTTGTACGGTTTGCAATGGATAATCAAAGAGCAACCCAAAGCCTGCATTTTGGAGAACGTGGCAGGCCTTCTTCACAAAAAACATGCCGATTATGTGGCTTTCTTGTGTGAATTTTTGACGAAAATGAATTATGTGCTATTCAAAAAGAAAATGACTACCTTGGGGTACGGAATACCTCAGAGCTGGTGCCGTGTCTATCTACATTGTGGCCATCAGAGCAGATGCCAAGAAGGAAAAATTCAAGTGGCCCAAGGAGATCAAATTTTCCAAATCCTGGCTGAAAATTTTTCTGGAGACCAGCAAGAGGGGTGAAGAAAAAATGAATTTGCGAAACTACGAGGAGAAATATGGCAAAAACACCATCTGGAATGATGCTTATGTTCTGGATGTAGGAAGTAGTCATGGTTTTCAATCAGCAGCACCCCACAAGGTACCCTGTTTGACTCGCACCAGAATGAAGGGAAAAGAGACTGGATATTACATCCCACGTCTATTCAGGCGACTGAATTCTGTAGAAGGGGTCAGGCTGCAGGGCATTCTTTCACATCTGGCTGCACCGATGGTGAAGGCAACGTCTGACAGTGTGGTGAGGGCTGCCTGTGGGGACAGTATGTCCCTCAATGTCCTCGGAAAAGTGATTTTAGCCACATTGGTGGCCATTGGCAAAGTGGCTCCCAACAATGCCTTGCATCCATAGAAAGAAAGTAACCTCCAGAAGCAAAAAGAGATCGGAAAGCCTCTTTCAGATTTTGTTTTCGAAAAGAATGTTTGTTCAAGAAAATGACAACAACGCGCAACTCAGCATGGCTGCACCTGCTGTAACTTGCATTCAGGCAGGGCTGGACAAAAGACAGCATGCTTGGTGAGAAAAAAAGAATTGTTTACAAAGCAGTAACCCTGAATTGATTTTGTAAAGAAACTGTGTAG
Organism: Cladocopium goreaui; assembly: GCA_947184155.2. NCBI lineage: Eukaryota > Dinophyceae > Suessiales > Symbiodiniaceae > Cladocopium > Cladocopium goreaui. The sequence continues at coordinate 60,091 of CAMXCT020000831.1, forward strand.
GTGACATGCCAGTGGGTGTGTAGTTACCACTTGGATTTTGTTTTTGTGCAGCATTTTGTGCTCGTGTAGTCAGCGCGGATGGCTTCCATGAAGCGATCTAAGTCTCCCCTGCCTGATGGCGTTCCTTCCAATTGGTCCACTTGGCGTTTGTCGGACAAAGACAAGGCGCTTAGACATAGATCGCCAGTGTTAACTTGATTTTGAGCCTTAACCCCCTGCTCACTTTCCACATGCACATGTGCAGTGGCACTTTGGAGGCGCAGCTGGACGAAGATGTGAAGAAACACGAAGCTACCCTGGAAGGAACTTCCAAACAAAACCAGGCTGCCTTTTGGCCGGTTAGTGTGTGTGATGCAAAATATTTTTTCTAGTTTGTCAGCTGTCATTTGTAACTTCCTTGACAGGAAGCTCTGAAGCAGTACAGGGCCAAAATGGAAAAGTTGATGAAGCAGACAAAGGCAAAGGAATCCCAAGAGAGGAAAAAGGCCAAGGTAGAAGAGTCTGCAAGTAGCGGTCCTGGTGCCCTTGCAGCAGCCCCGAAGCCTGCGGCAGTCAAAGCCGCACCGGCTGCCAAAGCGTTTCAGATGTCAACCAACATAGTGGATCAGACAAATCTGGATTACTACACAGCAGTGCAAGAGGACAGCAGATTGGTGCTCAAAACTTTGGGTTCCACATTTGTCACTTTGCCAGCCTTGCCCATAGCGGAACTCAACAATGAGGGCACAGGAGGAGTTCAGGCCAGGTTTTCAGATTCTGTAAGCGGCGCTTGCTTCGGTGAATTTTTGTTTCATGGTGGGAAAAAAACAGTGAGACACATTGACAGTGTTCTTGTCGGAGCTTACAGCCACTGATTTTTTCGATGAGCTGGGAGGTGTGTGTTCTTCCCCGTCAGGCACTGCTGCTTCAGTTGGAAGCGCCTCTGGAAGGCCTTTTGTAAACAAACTTGGCGCAGCGCCATATTCTAAAGCAGCTTCCACTTGTTCTTCTTCAGCGTGGTAATAATGTTTCCAGAACACTCTTGCATCGAAGCGTTGTTGAATTTCTAAAATCACATGTTCGGAAGGCCCTTTCTCATCAGAATGTTTGTTCGAAAGCAGGAGGCTAGCGCTCTTGTGCCGGGTAGCTCCGTGCACTGTAACCCTACTGCCTTGAAATTTACTTGTGGGGTTGTACCGGCGGTTGCCAGTAATTTGAAACATCACTTTCCTGATCACCTTGAGAGCCTCCGAAACACTTTGCCTTGACATATTTGGCCTGCATCCCTGTTTCTTGGACGCTGTGGCAAAAACAAAGTTCTCTGAATCTGTGTCAAGGTGAAAACGATCTTTGTTCAACGGTTTCATGTGGAAAATAAGGGGTACAGCCACCTTGAAGGGTTCTAGTATTGGACGCAGCTCATGCTCCAAACCATCAGAACACAATTGTTGGATCCCAGCAATGGCATCCTTTGACAGTCTTGCTACCACTTTTTCTGCGCCCAGTTTGCCTGAGCCTCAAAGACTGTCATCCTGCGGCCGCCGCTGGAACAAGATGTGTCCTGCGTCGTGCTCTTCTCCACCTTGCACTCGTATGTCTGTCCCGCGCAGCAACAGTGTCTCGCTGATACGTCTGCTGGTCACCAATGTTAACCACAGGACACAAGCGTATTTGGGACCTGCTAGAAACAATGCGATCTGATCTCTCGGTATGAACAAATGTTGCTTGCATGTCTTGGTTTGGTGCAGACCTTTATTCCATGGCTTTGAACGGGTGGAGCCACGTCCTGGAGCCTTGGATTTCGCACGTGGTGCACATTTCTTTTGCTCAGCGCTTGTCACTTTCTTGCGGGTATACAGCTAGGCCTTTTGCCTTTGGTTGGTGCAGAACTGGGATGAAAGCCATGTTTTTCTCTTTTCCGCGTGGCTTGTGCCATATTTGAGATGTAAATGGCTACCCAAAAGCCAACTTACCACAGCAAATGTCCAATTTACCGAAGGGGGGGTCGGTAAATTGGGATCAAAAATGTGTAAGAACTGAAGGAAAAACAACATATTCATGATAAAATTGTTGTTCCACCCTATGGAAAATTGAAGAAACATGTCAAAACATGTGGTAATTTCACAGTTTTGCTTCCAAAACTACGCACAAGATGCAGAAACATCATAGGTTTGATTTCCAAACTATGAAAAACTGGTGGTAATATCACAGTTTTGGCTCGAAAACTATGCAAAACATGTGGTCATATCACAGTTTTAGGTTTCAGACTGTGCAAAACGTGTGGTAATATCAATTTGTGGCTTCACAAGTATGCAAGAAATGAAGACATATCACAGTTTTGGCTTCAAACAGTGTGGAAAATGTAAAAAATGTAGAGATACCACAGCTTTGGCTTTGAAACTCTGTAAAAAGCGTGGTAATACCACAGTTTTGGCTTCGAAATTGTGCAAAAGGTGTGCTATTTCCACAGTTCTGGCTTCAAAATTGTTAATTTAAAACTATGCAAAACGTGTGGTAATATCACAGTATTCCTTGTAAAAAAGCACAGACAGATAGTGTGCTTCATTTCTGTGTCACAGCAAGACATGGGATGCCAAGCCAATGATTTTACATAGCTTCAAAGCTGTGATTGTGAGGGTGCAGCCACTCACAAAAAATCTTCTAAGAAGTTATACATGTCTGATCATGTGCACACATGGGGAAAGCACTCGTCCCTAAATTTATTGACCGCCCTGCCCCCCTCCCAAACATACAATTTTAGACAACATAGTCGGAAACAAAATGCATTATTGTTCTTTGTTTTTTGTTTTTTCCTCTTTCCCTTCGATTCTGAAGCCTCAAACCCACTCCTTCACTCCTAATTAACATCGGCAAGATGAACAAGTACATACGCATCTAAAGTTTACGCATACATATATATACACAGAAGTGTATATGTACATATCTATTTCATCGAAATACACATGTGCAGTTGGAAAAGAAAAGGCTGTTGACAATGAGTGTCTTGAAACCCGCGGATTGTTTCACTCACGCTTCCTTCTTTGCAGCTCCCTTTGCCTTCTGAGCTATCTTTTCCTTATTTACTACTCCCTTTGCCTTCTAAGCTGTCATACTTATTTCTAACTAATTCTAACTAATTTTTAGCTAATTTTTAGCTAATTTTAGCTAATTTTTAGCTAATTTTTAGCTATTTGCTACTTATTATACTTATCTTATAACTTCCATAAGTTCACATTAAGTAGCTCAGCTAGCCTCAAGTAGCAACTAGTCACAAAGTGTCAAGTTCAAAACCTGAGGACGTCTCGCACAATAGCTTCGTTTTCAAGCTTGCAGATAGACAGGTAGATAGACAGGTAGATAGACAGATAGATAGACGGACAGACAGACAGAGAGATAGAGAGATAGATTAATAGATAGATGGATAGATAGATAGATAGCTAGCTAGCTAGCTAGAAAGGATAGGTAGGATCGATAGATAGATAGAAATAGATAGATAGATAGATAGATAGATAAATAGATAGATAGATTAGCTAGCTAGCTAGCTAGCTAGAAAGGATAGATAGGACAGATAGGATAGATAGGATAGATAGGATAGATAGGATAGATAGTATAGATAGTATAGATAGGATAGATAGGATAGATAGGATAGATAGGATAGATAGGATAGATAGGATAGATAGGATAGATAGGATAGATAGGATAGATAGGATAGATAGGATAGATAGGATAGATAGGATAGATAGGATAGATAGGATAGATAGGATAGATAGGATAGATAGGATAGATAGGATAGATAGGATAGATAGGAATAGATAGGATAGATAGGATAGATAGGATAGATAGGATAGATAGGATAGATAGGATAGATAGGATAGATAGGATATATAGGATAGATAGGATAGATAGGATAGATAGGATAGATAGGATAGACAGGATAGATA
>CAMXCT020000831.1:65305-87805 GCA_947184155.2 Cladocopium goreaui
AGATAGATAGATAAGATTGATAAGATAGATAGATAAGATTGATAAGATAGATAGATAAGATTGATAAGATAGATAGATAAGATAGATAGATAAGATGGATTAGATAGATTAGATGGATTAGATAGATTAGATAGATTAGATAAGATAAGACAAGATAAGATAGATAGATAGATAGATAGGTAGATAGATAGATAGATAGAGAGATAGACAGACAGATAGATAGATAGATAGATAGATAGGTAGAAAGATAGATAGATAGATAGGTAGGTGGATAGATAGATAGATGGATAGATAGATAGATAGATAGGTAAGATAAGATAAGATAAGATAAGATAAGATAGATAGATAGATTTGACAGATTAGATTAGATAGATAGATAGATAGATAGAAAGATAGATAGATAGCTAGATAGATAGCTAGATAGGTAGGTGGATAGATAGATAGATGGATAGATAGATAGATAGGTAAGATAAGATAAGATAAGATAAGATAGATAGATAGATTAGACAGATTAGATTAGATAGATAGATAGATAGATGGATGGATAGATAGATAGATAGATAGATAGCTAGATAGATACATGGATGGATGGGTGGATAGAAAGATAGATAGATAGATAGGTAGATAGATAGATAGATTAGATAGATAGATAGATAGATAGTTAGATAGATAGATAAGATAGATAAGATAGATAAGATAGATAAGGTAAGATAAGATTAGATAAGATTAGATAAGATAAGATAAGATAGATAGATAGAATCAGATAGATAGATAGAAAAGATTAGATTAGATTAGGTTAGGTTAGATTAGACTAGATTAGATAAGATTAGATTAGATTGGATTGGATTAGATTAGATTAGATAGATAGATAGATAGATCGATAGATCGATAGATCGATAGGTATATAGATAGATAGGTAGATAGATAGATAGATAGATAGATTAAATTCGTCTTCCCATCTCATTACCTGCCACTTCACATCTTGGACATCACATCTCCTGTGGTAAATTCGTCTTCCCATCTCATTATCTGCCACTTCCCATCTTGGACGTCATTTCTCCTGTGGTAAACTCGTCTTCTCATCTGATTGCCTGCCACTTCCCATCTTGGACGTCCCATCTCCTGTGGTGAATTCGTCTTCCCATCTCATTACCTGCCACTCCCCATCTTGGAAGTCATGTCTCCTGTGGACAATTTGTCTTCCCATCTCGTGATCTGCCACTTCCCATCTCTTTACCTGCCACTTCCCATCTTAGATAGATAGCTAGATAGATAGCTAGATAGGTAGGTGGATAGATAGATAGATGGATAGATAAGATAGATAGGTAAGATAAGATAAGATAAGATAAGATAGATAGATAGATTAGACAGATTAGATTAGATAGATAGATAGATGGATGGATAGATGGATAGATAGATAGATAGCTAGATAGATACATGGATGGATGGGTGGATAGAAAGATAGATAGATAGATAGATAGATAGGTAGATAGATAGATAGATAGATAGATAGTTAGATAGATAGATAAGATAGATAAGATTGATAAGACGTCCCATCTCCTGTGGTAAGTTCGTCTTCACATCTCATTACCTGCCACTTCCCATCTTGGACGTCCCATCTCCTGTGGTAAACTCGTCTTCCCATCTCATGACCTGCCACTTCCAATCTTGGACGTCCCATCTCCTTTGGTAAATTCGTCCTCCCATCTCAATTACCTGCAACTTCCCATCTTGGAAGTCCCATCTCCTGCTTGGAAGTCCCATCTCCTGCGGTCAATTCGTCTTCCCATCTCAGTACCTGCCACTTCCAATCTTGGAAGTCCCATCTCCTGCTTGGAAGTCCCATGTCATGTGGTAAATTCGTCTTCCCATCTCATTACCTGCCACTTCCCATCTTGGACGTCACATCTCCTGTGGTAAATTCGTCTTCCCATCTCATTACCTTCCACTCCCCATCTTGGAAGTCATGTCTCCTGTGGAAAATTTGTCTTCCCATCTCATGATCTGCCACTTCCCATCTTGGAAGTCCCATCTCCTGCTTGGAAGTCCCATGTCATGTGGTAAATTGGTCTTCCCATCTCATTACCTGCCACTTCCCATCTTGGACGTCACATCTCCTGTGGTAATATTCGTCTTCCCATCTCATTATACCTTCCACTCCCCATCTTGGAAGTCATGTCTCCTGTGGAAAATTTGTCTTCCCATCTCGTGATCTGCCACTTCCCATCTTGGAAGTCCCATCTCCTGCTTGGAAGTCCCATGTCATGTGGCAAATTGGTCTTCCCATCTCTTTACCTGCCACTTCCCATCTTGGAAGTCCCATCTCCTGTGGTAAATTCGTCTTCCCATCTCCTGCCACTTCCCATCTTAGACGTCCCATCTTCTGTGGTAAATTCGTCTTCCCATCTCATGACCTGCCACTTTTCACCTTGGAAGTTCCATGTCATGTGGTAAATTCGTCTTCCCATCTCATCCATCTCATTACCTTTCACTTCCCATCTTGGACGTCCCATCTCCTGTGGTAAGTTCGTCTTCCCATCTATTTATCTGCCACTTCCCATCTTGGAAGTCCCATGTCATGTGGTAAATTCGTCTTCCCATCTCATTACCTTCCACTCCCCATCTTGGAAGTCATGTCTCCTGTGGACAATAGGGCTTCCCATCTCGTGATCTGCCACTTCCCATCTTGGAAGTCCCAGCTCCTGCTTGGAAGTCCCATGTCATGTGGCAAAATTCGTATTCCCATCTCTTTACCTGCCACTTCCCATCTTGGAAGTCCCATGTCACGTGGTAAATTCGTCCTCCCATCTCATTACCTGCCACTTCCTGTCTTGGAAGTCCCATCCGTCTTCCCATCTCATTATCTGCCACTTCTCATCTTGGACGTCCCGTCTACTGTGGTAAACTCGTCTTCTCATCTCATTGCCTGCCACTTCCCATCTTGGACGTCCCATCTCCTGTGGTAAATGCGTCTTCCATTACTTGCCACTTCGCATCTTGGACGTCCCATCTCCTGTGGTAAGTTCGTCTTCCCATCTCTTTACCTGCCACTTCCCATCTTGGACGTCCCATCTCCTGTGGTAAACTCGTCTTCCCATCTCATGACCTGCCACGTCCAATTTTGGACGTCCCATCTCCTTTGGTAAATTCGTCCTCCCATCTCATCCATCTCATTACCTGCCACTTCCCATCTTGGAAGTCCCATCTCCTGCTCGGAAGTCCCATCTGCTGTGGTAAATTCGTCTTCCCATCTCAGTTCCTGCCACTTCCAATCTTGGAAGTCCCATCTCGCTTGGAAGTCCCATGTCATGTGGTAAATTCGTCCTCCCATCTCATTACCTGCCACTTCCCATCTTGGACGTCACATCTCCTGTGGTAAATTCGTCTTCCCATCTCATTATACCTTCCACTCCCCATCTTGGAAGTCATGTCTCCTGTGGAAAATTCGTCTTCCCATCTCATGATCTGCCACTTCCCATCTTGGAAGTCCCATCTCCTGCTTGGAAGTCCCATGTCATGTGGCAAATTCGTATTCCCATCTCTTTACCTGCCACTTCCCATCTTGGAAGTCCCATGTCATGTGGTAAATTCGTCCTCCCATCTCATTACCTGCCACTTCCTGTCTTGGAAGTCCCATCCGTCTTCCCATCTCATTATCTGCCACTTCTCATCTTGGACGTCCCGTCTACTTTGGTAAACTCGTCTTCTCATCCCATTACCTGCCACTTCCCATCTTGGACGTCCCATCTCCTGTGGTAAATGCGTCTTCCATTACTTGCCACTTCGCATCTTGGACGTCCCATCTCCTGTGGTAAGTTCGTCTTCCCATCTCTTTACCTGCCACTTCCCATCTTGGACGTCCCATCTCCTGTGGTAAACTCGTCTTCCCATCTATCTCATGACCTGCCACGTCCAATTTTGGACGTCCCATCTCCTTTGGTAAATTCGTCCTCCCATCTCATCCATCTCATTACCTGCCACTTCCCATCTTGGAAGTCCCATCTCCTGCTTGGAAGTCCCATCTCCTGTGGTAAATTCGTCTTCCCATCTCAGTTCCTGCCACTTCCAATCTTGGAAGTCCCATCTCGCTTGGAAGTCCCATGTCATGTGGTAAATTCGTCATCCCATCTCATTACCTGCCACTTCCCATCTTGGACGTCACATCTCCTGTGGTAAATTCGTCTTCCCATCTCATTATACCTTCCACTCCCCATCTTGGAAGTCATGTCTCCTGTGGAAAATTCGTCTTCCCATCTCATGATCTGCCACTTCCCATCTTGGAAGTCCCATCTCCTGCTTGGAAGTCCCATGTCATGTGGCAAATTCGTATTCCCATCTCTTTACCTGCCACTTCCCATCTTGGACGTCACATCTCCTGTGGTAAATTCGTCTTCCCATCTCATTATACCTTCCACTCCCCATCTTGGAAGTCATGTCTCCTGTGGAAAATTCGTCTTCCCATCTCATGATCTGCCACTTCCCATCTTGGAAGTCCCATCTCCTGCTTGGAAGTCCCATGTCATGTGGCAAATTCGTATTCCCATCTCTTTACCTGCCACTTCCCATCTTGGACGTCACATCTCCTGTGGTAAATTCGTCTTCCCATCTCATTATACCTTCCACTCCCCATCTTGGAAGTCATGTCTCCTGTGGAAAATTCGTCTTCCCATCTCGTGATCTGCCACTTCCCATCTTGGAAGTCCCATCTCCTGCTTTAAGTCCCATGTCATGTGGCAAATTCGCATTCCCATCTCATCACCTGCCACTTCCCATCTTAGACGTCCCATCTCCTGTGGTAAATTCGTCTTCCCATCTCATTGCCTGCCACTTCCCATCTTGGACCTGGAAGTCCCAAGATTCTTATAATAATTTGATCAAATATTCCCATGTCATCTGTTAAAAAATGGAAAAATACCTGCCCGTTATGTCGGCGCATAACTCCCATGTCATGTGTTCTTGAAAGAACAATAGCAAAATTGAAACTTAAATCCCATGTCATGTGCCAACAAACATCGGATAAATAATCGGCCGCAAAGTCCCGTGTCATCTGCGCCATATATACATACAATTGATTACAATTGGTGATTTCAGCACTGGCAACAAGCCTTTCTGAATCTTTTTTCCCAGAGCGACAAGCGCACGAGTACCATGCAAGACCTCAACGCACTTCACTTGACACACTGACTCTTTTCCGCGCAAAAGCAGTCGCGCGATGACGGGGCAAACAAACAGGAAGGTACACGCTTTTTGGCATACCTGGAAATACTGAGAAAAAAATCACCACGGCTCGAACGTCCACAGAGCCGTCACTGCAGAATGACCGAAGAAAGCGAAAGCACGCCCAACACAAACGTCCGGCCGGGTCGGGAATGGAACGTGTAGGCGTTAGCAATTCACTTCTCGGCACTTATGACCAACACGTGGGATTTACCAGTGATTTTGTCTCTGGCGATGATGAAAAATATCTAATTCTGGTTGCGTGTTCTTTTTTTTGTGTGTTTTACCTCAGCGGCAAGCAAATTTTGTCAAAATGCCTTTACCTCCACGGATGCATCTCTGGGAGCCGATGTGTCTATTTCCACAGCGGCGTGCGTTTTTTACTCGCTGACTTGTCTTGCCTACAACTTGGCCACTTGAGTGCCACACAGTTGAAACAAGTTATCATGCGCAGCATGTGTGAATCTCCATTGCCAACTGCGGATGCGCAAAGGTATTTGTTTTGACTGAGGGCTCAGGGACTTTGGAATATAATTTTTCATTTGCGCCCAGCAGCTGTCAATGGTGCCTGTGTGAACACTCAAGGCTCTGTTTCGAAATCTTTCTGCGCGTTGGAATTCCCCAGCTCTATGGTTTACAAAGAAATGTTTCGCACGGCACTCTTTTGCTACCTTTGGGTAGCAGGGAGCACCATCTGTCAACAAGCAAGAAGATTTTCTATTTGGGTTTTTACCGACAAAAGCAAATGCTTCGGCAGCTTTATTTTTTCTGTAGATCTTGTAGCGGAGCATGAAGTGCAAGTGAAGATCATGTAGCGTAGCATGAAGTGCAAGTGAAGATCTTGTAGCGTAGCCATAGACACGGTTGCTATTATCCCCACCCCACCCCACCCCACCCCAACTTCCTGAAATGAGCACGACTACACGTACGGTTTTTGACCCGGTGGCACAAACGTGTTTCTAACCCGTGGAGGGCATGAAAACAGCCCTTGCCCTTTTCTCCAACAAGGCTGAGTTGGCGCAACAATTGCAAAGTTGTTCTTAGTTCAAGTGATGGCAAAGCAAAGACATGCAAACACAAGTGCCTCCGCAACACTGCTGAAGCCAGCACCTCAGCTTGCCTTTTTCACCGCAGCCATGCTGCATCAGAGCGTGAAACGTGATGAAGTGCAGTGAAGATTGGATTTGATTGGTCTCTGCTGCATGAGTGAAAAAAATGATGTATATAAAAAGTTCCGTGTGGGTCAATGGCATGCAGGTTTCAATCTCAAAACAACGAGCGCAAGGTCCCGTCTTGTCATCTCATCCGGAGGCAGGTGAAACTGCCTCGCCGGAGAAATGAGGCATTGGGGCCGAGGCTCCTGATGGATGGCCCTTCTGCAGCTGGGTGGGGAACCATTTCCCATCTCAGACACCTGGCAATAAAATAATTTTCATGAGGTTAGCATCCTCATTTCGAGCAAGAGAAAAGTAGATTAGTGAATACTAAACTATCCAAGGTTGGCCTAGCCAACATGTACTCAACAGCAATGATCATCTTCGATAGCAATAAATGATTTTTCAGAGTCCCATCCCTTTGCAGGACATGCTCAAAAATGGGATAGGAATGGACACACACAAATTAGTATGTCTTCGTCTTAAGCCTTCCGTTTTCCCAAATCAATCATTTTGATCAATGTTTTCGTTTGGGTCTCAGATGTTCAAACCGACTCTGAGACTTCCAACCTTGTGCTACTCACAAGATGTCTATACAACTCTGTATATGTATAAAATAATAACCTATATATTAATGAATAATAATATATATAAAATAAAATATTATGTGTATATATATATAACTATAGAGAGAGAGAGAGAAAGCGAGATGTCATGTCAATGTTAATGGTTTGTCAGCAACAAAACAAACAATTTGTGATAAAATCCCGCAATCTCTACACTCCAAATCATCCACCTCCGAACAAAAAAAAATTGGCCACTTTGGCGGTGACTTACCCCCCTGATAGTACCAACCTGTGGCAAAACCACCGATCATTTATGGAGGAGTTCCTCTGAAAGAACCTGTTGTCCAGTCATCCATCATTGATTTCCACAGGCTAACCCATCAAAAAGACATGACTATCCACCTGGAAACTCTCGCCCATCGGGTCCTGCTTCAAGTTGACCTTGGAAGCCCAAAATGGGATTGGTTCACACAAAGAATGGCCATATATGATTTATGGTTTCAATATATATATATATGTGTGTAGGTATATGCACGTATATGTATGTATGTATGTATGTATGTATGTATGTATGTATGTATGTATGTATGTATGTATGTATGTATGTATGTATGTATGTATGTATGTGTGTATGTGTGTATGTGTGTATGTGTGTATGTGTGTATGTGTGTATGTGTGTATGTATTTATGTATGTATGTATGTATGTATGTATGTATGTATGTATGCGTATGTAAATGTATGTATGTATGTGTATGTAAATGTATGTATGTATGTATGTATGTGTATGCATGTATGTATGTATGTATGTATGTATGTATGTGTATGCATGTATGTATGTATGTATGTATGTATGTATGTATGTATGTATGTATGTATGTGTATGTATGTATGTGTATGTATGTGTATGTGTGTATATGTATGTATGTATGTATGTATGTATGTATGTATGTATGTATGCATGTATGCATGTTTATGTATGTGTATGTATGTGTATGTATGTGTATGTATGCATATGTAAATGTATGTATGTATTTATGTATGTATTTATGTATGTATATTTGTATGTATGTATGTGTGTATGTATGTATGTGTGTATGTATGTGTATTTATGTGTGTGTATGTGTATGTATGTGTAAGTATATGGATGTGTTTGTATGTGTATGTATATGTGTATGTATGTGTATGGATGTGTATCCATGTGTACGTATGCGTATGGGTGTGTATGTCTATGTATGTGTATGTCTATGTAGGTGTGTGTGTGTGTATCTGTTTGTCTGTGTATGAGCGTGTGCATGTATGTGTGCATGTAAGTGTGCATGTATGCGTGCATGTATGTGTGCATGTATGCGTGCATGTATGCATGTATGCATTTATAAATGTATGCAATTATGCTTCTATGCTTCTTTGCACCTATGCAGGAATGCATGGATGCACGAGTGCATGCATGGATGCATGGATGCATGGATGCACGGATGCATGGATGCATGCATGCATGCATGCATGGACGCATGTATGCATGTATACATATAATCGATCGTGTCTTCAGCTTTGAACTATCACTGTACAGTAGAGCAAATCACTTCTAAATGAGATGACCCTGGCATCGGCCAAGGGGTTCGTTCCACGACCAAGACTGTGTCATCAGCAACTACGTCTTGAACAATTACGCATTGGAAAATGGAAAATGATTTGTCTGTGTCATGTAGATATTTCAATGATCATCAAAACAGTATGGGAGTCAACAGCTTGTTTGATCATAAAGTGGGGTAACCCATACGTCCACATTTATTCATTCGACCTTGGGGTGACCGAGAATCCCTGGCCTTGTTCCGGGCTCGACGTCTCCTCGGCAACCTGAACAAATTGGCAAAGGGCCATGGAATCCTTGAGTTCCAGACCATTGGAGGACTGTCCCTTTCAAACGTAGAATATTATGTGTACATATATGAGTACAATCTAGAGAATCCTGTTGTAAGCGTATTACGAATGAACTATCATATCTATAAATATTTATAAAACAAGTGTTTGCATTCAAAGACATATAAATATATATATATTCATTATATGTAGCAATCTGATAGACATGTTTATATATACATTGAATAACATATACATATATATACAAATACATATTCTACCAGTAGTACCGCACAAGGCGGTGGCGGAAGTTTCAAAAATAGGAAACCCATAGGAGAGATTTGTTGTTGTGAATCACGGATGGCAGAGCGAATCCACTGATGGACCGAAAGGTGGTTGGAGCTGTGTTTTTTGGAGTGGCTGCAATGGTTGCAATGGTCACCTGGTCGGTCACCTCACCCACGACTGCTGGATGTAGTGTGGTGTAGTGCAGTTGTAGTTGTAGTTGTAGGTGTAGTTGTAGTTGTAGTTGTAGTGGAGAGTGGAGAGGAAGTTTTAAGTGGTAGTTGTAATGTAGTGTAATTAGTGTAGTCTAGTTGCAGTTGCAGTTGCAGTTGTGGTGTGGTGTCATTAGTGTAGGGTATTGTAGTGTACTGTAGTGTTGTGTACTGTAGCATAGTGTGGTCTAGTGCATTGTAGTGTAAAGTAGTGTAGTTGTAGTTGTAGTTGTAGTGTAGCGTCGTGTAGTGCAATGTAGTGGTAGTTGCAGTTGTAGTGAAATGTATTGTAATTAGTGTATATTAGTGTAGCGTAGTGTTGTGTAATCTAGTGTAGTTGCAGTTGTTGTTGCCTTTGTAGCTGTAATGTACAGCAGTTTAATTAGCGTATTGTAGTGTAATGTTGTGTAGCTGTAATTGTAGTTGTAGCGGCGGCGGCGGCAGCGGCGGCAGTGGTGGTGGTGGTGGTGGTCATGGTGTTGGTGGAAGTAGTAGTAGTAGTAGTAGTAGTAGTAGTAGTAGTAGTTGTTGTTGTTGTTGTTGTTGTTGCCGTTGTAGCAACTGTAGTGTAATTTGTGTAGTGTAGTGAGACTAGATGTAATTAGTGTAGCGTAGTGTACTCAGTGTTGTGTAATGTAGCGTAGTATATTTGTACTTGTAGTTGTAGTAGTAGTGTAGTGTAATGGTACTTGTAGTTGTAGTTGCAGTTGTCTCTCCTCTATCCATCTGTCTATCTGCAAGCTTGAAAACGAAGCTATTCTGCGAGACTTCCTCAATTTTTGCACTTGACAACATCAAAAACGCAGCAATTCAGCGAGATTTCCTCAATTTTTGCACTTGACAACATCAAAAACGCAGCAATTCAGCGAGATTTCCTCAATTTTTGCACTTGACAACATCAAAAACGCAGCAATTCAGCGAGATTTCCTCAATTTTTGCACTTGACAACATCAAAAACGCAGCAATTCAGCGAGATTTCCTCAATTTTTGCACTTGACAACATCAAAAACAAAGCAATTCGGCGAGACTCCCTCATTTTTTTTGGTTGACAACATCAAAAACGAAGCAATTCGGCGAGACTTCCTTCAAAAATGGAAAGTTGCGTGCAGAGCTGACGGCCTCGTACCAATGCGTTTTGCGACTTTTCGACCCCACCTGTCTAAACTACTGCGCCTGCCTGCCACGAAGAAGTGATACCGGGTCATACGAAGTGCTGCACCTGTCACGCAAAATCATCTCAGCAAACCTCAAGATCTGATGCTCCAAAATGCAACCCTTCTCAGGAAATCAGCGCCCAAACCTCCTAACATCTCTGATAAACATATCTCTTGTACTGCGCCTGCCACGGAAAATGCATCTTTGCAGATCCTCTTCAAATGTCTCACACCTACCATCGTTTTTGGAAATGCTACAAAACCCTCACGTTTTGCTCACTTCTAACAAGGTCCACAATCCCTTGCGCCTGCCACGCGAAAGCACATCTGAACGTCCAAAAGTGGTCCGAACCCCTGGGGGTTTTAACATTTTGACTTCGAAATGTATTTCGCGCCACAGCGGTGTGCACTTTTCGACATCGCAACTTCCAAAAGTGGTCCGGAGCTGGTGTGCTTTGTACATTTTGACTTCGAAATGTGCTTCGCGCATCTTCGCGCCATAACGGCGTGCACTTTTTCGACATCTCAATTTCCAAAAGTGGTCCGGACCAGGTGTGTTTTGTACATTTTGACTTCGAAATGTGTTTCGCGCCACAACGGCGTGCAATTTTTCATCTCTCATCTGCCCAGCTGGCTCCGCACCCGCCGCTTTAGCGAGCCTACTTTTCGACCCTCCAGAGCCACAAATCATTGGAAAAACACAGTGTTTGGCGACTTTCCTACCTTTTCGCGCACCTGGATCTTCTTTCTTCTGAGACGTGCTCTCTTTTTGACTTCTTTCTTCTTCTCTTCTCTTCTCTGACTCTTCCCACCTCTGCTTTTCATTTGTCCGTATTATCCGAAGTTTGACTTCTAAACTTCCTTCGATTATTTTTTTTTAATGATACACATAGTGGTGTGTCATGAGAAAGCTGGGAATCATGTTTCTATTTATCTAATTAGACCCCATGCGACCTGCCCCAAAATTGTCTCCAGACTATGAGTATCTATACAAGAGGGTGGTTTCTTGAACTGGATGGGACCAGACATGGTCCAATTTATTGATTTGCTGGTGGTTTTTCAAAGGGAAACCAATGGCTCTGGGGTCCCCCATTTTAGGAACCCCAAGATGCCCCAAGTCCGCATCTACAGTGCCAGCATGTGCATTTGGGTCACAAACCTTCAACTGAATCTGCTGAATCCCATGAAAATCCGTTTGGATTTAGGAAGAAAGAAAACCGCCGACAACATATTGTATATATATATATATATATTAAATATACTATATTGATTTATATTGTACAATATATTCGAGATTATACGGAACAAACTTAAGTTCCCCAAACGGGATTCTTCATCACAAATCATCTCTGCTTTCCGAGGTGAAAATGTGGGAATTTTCCCCTGTCCTTGCCTGCGCTGTGCGTTCCAGCATCCTGCACAAACCGTAGCTCCCCAACTGAAATAATCCCTTCCTCCTAATACCAAATGCCTCTCAAACGAAACAATGGTTTAATACTGGATCTGTTTAGTTGGGGCCCATATTGTATGGGGGGTATTTCGGGCGTGTTAAACCTCCATTTTGATTGTGAGCCCCCCCTAGTAGTAGTATTTAATGTGATCGAATCGAGGGAAAGGATTCTTCAACCTATTCATGACTGGAATCCGTCTCCGTCCACCTGCTCTGCAGCAAGACAGCCAGAAGTCCGCCAATCACCAGTCCTGGGGAAGCACGTGACCATCCCATTGATGTGAGTCCATACCTATATATAGGATGGTCCATCCCATGATAGCACTATGTCAAAAGATTGCCGTGGTAACTATGTCCATTGACACAGCCTCGCATCAATGGGATGGTCGATACCTACAGGACCAATAGTTACTTCCCGTCATTTCTGGGTTTTATCACCACTTTTCTTTGTTTACCATGAGTTTTACGTGTTTTGACCTCCAATTTTCATTGGTTATACTTCATCATTTTGGTTAATGCAATCGTGTAAAAACCCCGGCCCTCAAGTTTTTTAGTTTTCGGCTTACACAGTCACAACGGCAACACCACCTCGTGTCGCGGCCTGCATCGACGTACTGCAGCACAAAGCACTCGCAATGCTCGCCCACTTTCTGCGGCAAGGTTTGGTAAACCCAATAGATCATAGTTCATTACCCTGCTTTGCCACACAAGCCATTTTTTCTATTGCCATTTCGCCGATTGTATTTTACCTACAAAAGGTGCAGATTTTTTGTCGCAATTTGTGTCGCACCGTCCCCTCTATCACCTGGGCGATCCATGGTTCATCCCACGAGTTGCCCGCCTTGAGTTCACAAATGAGAGCGCTGTCCTTGTTCCGCCCCTCAACATGAAGTCCTATGCGAGGAAATTTCAGGCCCTCTCCGAGATTATTTTCTGGACATTTTCACCGTCTCCCGTCAAATCATTGGTCACGGGGCCATGTTCTTTGTGCTATGGGCCCACTATTGTTTAAATATACATGTTTTTATGTGCATGACCATATTTGTTGATTAAATGTCGCCTGCTCGTGCTGGTGCCAGTGCTCATCATGGTGGTGGTGGTGGCGGTGGTGGTGGCGGTGGCGGTGGCGGTGTGGTGGTTATACTATACATGATAATTATATATCCGTTTTGTTGGCTAGATATCCATTTTGCTGCTTCCATCCTTGCCTCAGAATCAGTCAGTTGTTACCTATTTCCGGCTTTGGTATTATCCTTCAATATCATTTCTTTTGCGCTAGCTATCCATGACCCGTGTTTGCCTTCAGTTAACCTGACTTGGCACTAGGAATCCCACTTTCAATATCTAGACTCGCTTGGATTTCCTCACATGTGTATTTATGTGTCATATGCACATACAAATATAGTAATACAATATGACACTGTAAATATTATATATATATACATACATGAAATCTTGAATCCGACCAACTTCGTAAGAACTTGTAATCAATTGCAAATAATTGCCACTTGCAAGGTATGCAGGCTAATTCCTTGTTTTGAAACGAGTAATGACAAATTACCTCACTTCGAGTGATCCCACCCTGACACACTATTCTCACATAGTCTTCAACAAATCATCTGGAATCAAAAATATATATGGCATACATTCTCAAATTCTATCTGGCGTTCTTCCTGGCATCCATTGTGACATTCTATCTGGCGTTCTTCATGGCATCTATCTATTCAGACATTCTATCTGGCATTCTTCCTGGCATCCATTCTGACATTCTATCTGGCATTCTTCCTGGCATCCATTCTGACATTCTATCTGGCATTCTTCCTGGCATGCATTCTGACATTCTATCTGGCATTCTTTCTGACATCTATTCTGACATTCTATCTGGCATTCTTCCTGCCATCCACTCTGACATTCTATCTGGCATTCTTCCTGGCATCCATTCTGACATTCTACAGTATCTGGCATTGTGGCATTTTTCTGACACTCTATCTGGCATTTATTCTGACATTCTATCTGGCATTCTTCCTGGCATCCATTCTGACATTCTATCTGGCATCTATTCTGACATTCTATCTGACATTTTTCCTGGCATCCATTCTGACATTCTATCTGGCATTCTTCCTGGCATCCATTCTGACATTCTATCTGGCATTCTTTCTGGCATCTGTTCTGGCAGTCTATCTAGCATTCTTCCTGCCATCCATTCTGACATTCTATCTGGCATTCTATATCTTCGGGTCCAGGCGTGGGCCACTGCAAGGGTTCGGGTCCAGGCGTGGTCTACTGCACCTGGCGCTGGCGACATGGAGTTCGGGTCCAGGTGTGGCCCACTGCATCCGGAGCTTGCGATATGGCGTTCATGTCCACAGTCATGGCGAGCTCGCAGAGGAGGAAGAGGAGGAAGAGAAGGAGAAGAAGGAGGAGCTGCACCTTTGTTAGGGACCCTCACCTGGCTGGCAGGTGGGGAAATTCTAGGCAAAAAACACAATATGTTCCAGAGGCACAAATTGTTCAAAAGCACTGCAAATACCTAAAAGAAATAGCCAAAGTGTTGGTCTTGGGGGGTACAATGCATATATACGTACATATGTATAGATAGCAACGCTAGTAACAATATTTCTGTTCTATATGGGTCTGCGTGAAAAATAAAGTAACCATGGGTAACCCCAAAGTTGACAGATTGCATTTTTCCCTCGTAGAATTGTTATGTTTGGGTACCCCTATTTTCAGTCAAACCCACATAGATATTCATTATCCCTATGATCTCACAAGCAGAAGCCTTCATGACACTGTGACGCCAACGCGCGGGCTCACACGGACTCCTGGACCGCTAAAGGAACCCGACAAGGTCAGCAGCGGGTAGCCCGTCCTGAATGGCGCTGCGCACAAAGACCTGTGGACTTGAAGCACGTTCCAATCAAAAATCATGGGATATTCAATGAATTGTTCATTAAAGACGGGATATTCCATTAGACCATTATTCATGGCATATTCATTAATAATGGTCTAGTGAAATATTTAATGGGGATTCATAGGATAATACCAAAATCAAGGACTATAATGGAATCAAAGGAACTTTAGAAGTCAAACTTCCGACAATATGGACAAATGGAAAGGCAGAAGTGGGAAGAGTCAGAGAAAAAAAACTGGGATATATAAATAATCAGCCAACTATATGATATCTGGGCGTGCCTGAAAAATGGGAATGGATCCCGACATGGCAATTTCAATAAGAACGAGATTTGCCAGTGGATGGAATAGGGTACCCCATTTTCAGATAGGCCCATAAATCCTACCGCTTACCCCGCATAACAAGGCAACACTTAGAGACTCAGTAATTGAGGTACCTCTCGCATAGCCAACGAAACGATTGACTTTGAGTCACACACAATAGAGAAAAAGAATGGATGATGAGTACTCAAAAAAGGTCTACAATGTCATTACTGTAAATACTTTGGTTATGTCATAGTACTACCTGTACTAGATAATCTGTATCCAAATGGATAGAATCAGTACTTACACAAATAGTGAGAATGAATCTGCGGGTCAGTAGCCAACATTCGCATACATTCGCTACAATGCAGGTACTGAAATGAACTCCTAGTACACAATTCATGATGGAAACTGATTCTCTTGGAATATAGATGGATCAAGCAGTGAGGAAAAAACCGCCCTCGGAGAGGTGAAAAAAATCTCACCGCCTGAAAAGATGATCTCCATTGGCCGTGACCTTGCTGGTTCCCAGCTCTATTGGGTCGGCAGCACTGGGCTGACGGGTTGGAAATAAATTGGCAAGGCAAATGCCTGCAAAAACACAGCAAGGAAACCACAAACATCTCACTGGGTAAATTGCGACGACCGCGGCTGGACACGAGGCATTCCCTTCAAGATCGCCCTGAGGGGTGATCACCATCTGTCCCAACCCGCCGCCGATCCGCCGAGCATAGACCCAAGGAGTTCTACCAGCCGTGCCGAGGGGGTGAAGGGCTAGGCCACCAACTCCGCAAGACGGCGCAGGACTGCACGTACCAGAAATGAACTCCACCTCCATCTGCCCCTTACTGCTCGATAGCACCATTTCATCCTCTTTGTTCCTTGATTGTATCCTTTTCCGTACATTTATAGACTTGAATATCCAACTGAACATCCAACTAACCACATGTATATCATATTTCCTGAGACCAATATGACATAATATGAATATTATATTTCCACATGGTATCCCTTTTTGGGCGGAGCTCACCGTCGCTGTCCTGTGGCGGATGCAATAGCGGTTTTCAGCCTCTGGCTCTATGAACCTGGAAGCTAGGAGGCAGAGGGACAGGGCGCAAAGGACGTAGATGTGTTATGTATAGGACGTCATGCATGTAAGATAAATATAATATATATATATATTATATTATATTATATTATATATATATATTATATATTATATTATATTATATAGTATTATATTTTATTATATTATATTATATTATATCATATTATATTATATTATATCATATTATATTATGTTATGTTATGTTATGTATGTAATATATATATATATATACAATATATATATATATACGTATATATATATACATATCATTGCATGCAACTGAAAAATGTTGGATCCTGATTAGTGTGGCCCCCCCCCCCTCCCTAAACAATTTTTGGATCTGCTTTAAAGTGATTTTGTTCAAGTTCGGGATTAAAATCAAATGATTTCAATTAATTTTCAATTGATTTTCAATTGGTTTCAATTTATATACTTTCAACTGATTTCAATTCATTTTCAATTGATTTCAATTTACTTTCAATTGATTTCAATTTACTTCCATTTGATTTCAATTTAATTTACTTTCAATTGATTTATTTCAATTTACGTTCAATTGATTTTCAATTGATTTCAACTTATTTTCAATTGATTTCAATTTACTTTCAATTTGTTTTCAATTGATTTCAATTTACGTTCAATAGATTTACTTTTATTTTCAATTTACGTTCAACTGATTTTCAATTGCTATCAATTTACTTTCAATTTGTTTTCAATTGATTTCAATTTACGTTCAATAGATTCACTTATATTTTCAATTTACGTTCAATTGATTTTCAATTGCTATCAATTTACTTTCAATTGGTTTTCATTTACTTTCAATGATTTTAAATTGATTTCAATTTACTTTCAATTGATTTTCAATTGAGTTCAATTTAGTTCGAATTTATTTTCAGTTGATTTCAACTTACTTTCAATTGACATCCCATAGTGCCATAGTAATCCCATAGAAATATCATAGAAATATCATGGAAATGCCATAGGAATCCCACAGCAATCCCATAGAAAGATCATAGAAATTACATGGAAATAGCATGAAATAGCATAGGAACCACAAAGAAATCCCACAAGAATCTCATAGAATTCCTTCAGGAATTCCAAAGAAATCCCATAGAAATATCATAGAAACATCATGGGACTCCCATAGGAATGCCATAGGAATCCCATAGGGATCCCAAAGAAATCCCATAGAAACACCATAGAAATACCATAGAAACCCATAGAAATCCAATGGAAGTCCCATAAGAATATCATAGAATTCCCATAGCATCTTTCAGAAATCACATGGTAATCTCATAGAAATATCATAGAAACATCATGGAAGTTCCATAGGAATGCTATGGGAATCCCATAGAAATCCAATAGTAACCCCATAGAAATTATTTCTAGAAATCCAATAGAAATAGTAACCCCATAGTAACCCCTCACAATCACCAGGGTGCAGCGCACGAAGTCCTCCCTGATCTTTTTCTCCTTCTCCACGTTGTAGTCGCGGTCACACTGCAGGCATAGCTTCGCTACGGCTCAAGGGCCCTTACAAAGGGGCATTGTGCCGAAACATATCGGCAGCCACAGCAACCTGTCCCCTGAAACAGCTGGACATGCAATGGTCGTCAGACTTACATTGACACAGGGGGAAAAAGGTTTTAAAAGGCTGCAGCTGGAAAATCAAAACGCTATGTCCTAGAGGCTTCAGCAGCGTTTCTCTCTCTTAGAGAGGCTTCCACCTCACGAACTGTTCTAAGCCGGGCTCTCAGTCCTCGAGCTTCTGCATCTCTCTGGTTGTCCATCTCTTCCATCTCGATGCCTAAGATCAGGCTGTTTTCCAAAATTCGGGATCTCTCAGCGCGCTCATCTGGATGCACGCCATTCCAGTCGCTTGCGTCCAGTGGCACCTGCATGTGTTGTTCAGGGGCCAAAGTTCCTTGCATCAAAGCCGTGATGAGCTCTGGTGTCATCACTTCATCTACTGATGGTGGCATCGATTCTTCCAATGCCGTTCTTCGCTGGTTCACCTCCGCATCGGAGTAGACGTAGTAGCCCTCCCCCTTGAGGTAGACCACCTGTCCAGGTGTCAGCCATGACACCACTCCTCCATTGCTGCTCTCCACTCGCTCGCCATTTGGCAATCTCGGTGTGTTGGTCGGGGAGATGATGTCTCCTTCATGAGTTTCTGGTTGACCCAATCCATCCGTTGAGAATGATGGTTCTTCTCCACTTCGGTTCAGCACGGAGGTCACTGAACTCTCCATGAAGGAGCTGTCCCACTCATAGGGTGGAAGGTTGTTCTCCTCATCCGGGATGAGATGTTCTTGTAGTTCACGGGGAAGTCCAGGATCACCTTGATGTTCTCGATGTCGGACGTAGTTGATGCCGGCCAGGAAGGATGCGATCATCGCCACCAGGATCAAGACAACGATGGCAATGATCTGGATGTAGGGGATCACGACACCCTCCTCAGTGAATCGCAGGGCATCAGCACCAGGAACTGCAGCAGCAGCCGTCAAAACCATCCATGTAGCCAGAGCTGTCTCAGCTCGTTTGGGGTTGTTGCGCTTGTGCTGGGCCGCGTGGTAGTGCCGCTTTGTGCAGTAGCGCTTGCCGTGCTCAGCTGGGAGTGAGCACCCATCCAGCAGGCAAATGTTTGCCTCCTCCTTGTCGATCTCGTCCATGTCTTCAGTGTGGAAGACGTTCTCCTGGATTTGATGTTTCTTGTAGATCTCCTTGGCCGCGTTGTCCAGGAACTCCTGCTCCTTGTCCTTGTCTTCTTGTTTCACCTTCTTGCTGGCCACATACTCAGGGTCGTAGCGCAGGCAATGAACTCCTCGACGAAGCTCCATGGCCAGCTTGGTCTTGGCTGCAGACTTGGTGACTCCGTCTGCCAACTGCTGATGCGAGTTGCACCATCGCATCATGCCACATGCGGCTTGAAGTCGCTCGGCCGTGATCTTGATCTCGATTGCTGTCCTCTTCTCGGCCAACTTCATGCCAGGGGTCGCTGAAGTGCTTGCATCAAACAGCGCTCGAGCGTCTGTGATGCAGGGCGAAATTCCAAGCCACTTCATCACGTGCTCACTGTCAGCGCCTTCAGAAGGCCATAGAATGAGCCCAAACATGGTCTTGGCCCATTCCAGGTTGTCGACCGCTGTGGTCATGATCTGTGCCTCTGCACTCAGAGAAGATCGGCAGATCCTCGGCAGCTTTCTGCTTGCCCAGTCGACCACCGTCAAAGGGAAGGGTCGATCGCCATTGATCTGGTCCTCAGAGGCCAGAAACAGAAGCCACCCGCCCTGCGACGATCCATCAGGCCGCGTACTCCAAGAAGCATCGGAGAAAAATCCAAAACGCAGCTGGCTGAGTGCGCCATGAGCTCTGATCGTCAGAGGGATGTCCGCGGTCTCCTTGGCGAAGCGCAGGATCTTGTTGGCCTCGTTGAGGTCGGCCACCTTGGCACCTGAGACTGTAGCCTGGGCCAAACTGATCGCAGCACTCAAATGAGGCTGTGTCTGGTTTGCTGGCCATGCCATTCCTCCCAAAAGTCCACGGAGTTGGCTGACCTCCCGATCAGTGGCCTTTTCTTCAGGGTTGGCCTTCCGGTTCTTCTCAATTGTCAGCGGCTTGAGCTGCTTGATGTACTTCTCCAAGCTGAAGTTCACCTGGGAGTAGTCAAGGCTCTGAGACATCTGAGCTCCACAGAAGGTCTGGTTGTCGTCGTAGTTGACGGCGCCAAATCGGAACCGGTGCAAGAGCACATGCATTCGCTCTGCAAAGTTCTGAGGATCACCTTGAGGTTCCACAGCGTCCTCAGCCTTGTGAAAGAACTCGCCCGCAGCGATGATGTCATCCACATGAAGTCCAAGGATGCCATCGACCACATAGTCCATGCCGTTGAGCTTGAACACGCGGAAGGGATCGTCCTCCTTGTTGGCCAAGCGCGTGGACAGGTAGAGGCAGCCATCCAAGGCATGCTTGAGGAAACCAACCTCCTTGGTGATGGCTCGATCGGCCGTCTCATTCCACTGCTTGGGGGCTCTGACATCTCCGAACGCCGGCTTGGTCATCTGCATGACTTGGTGTTCAAGGAGTCCAATCATCTCCTTCAGCAAGCGTCTCATGTCTGCCGAGGGCTCCCCATACAGGTCGACCTTGTGGTGGATGTAGTCCGCCTGCAGGAATGCCGATTTGACATCCATTGTCCCAATCTTCCATCGTAGGATGCAGCCAAGTCGTGACAAGGTCGGGGATTCTGTGTCCAATTTTGCTTCAAGGACATCACGGTGTTTGAATCCTTGAAGGATCATCCGTGCATGCGGTGCTTCATCTTTGTACCGCAGCAGGAATCTCATGGGCACAATCGTCCCAGCTGGTGCTTCGGTCCGGTTGACCGGTCTCCAAGCATCATTTTCGCACCAGGGCACCAGAGACTTGATTTTGGCCTCCTTGAAGGCTTGTTTTCCGGCAGCATCAAGTCGGGACTCGACCACCGCAAAGAGCTCGTCCTCAGTGGTCATCTGAACCATGTGAACCTCTTCCAGCCTGGGTTGTTTTGGGGCTGGCTGACCATCATCTTGTCGATCTTGTCGTCGAGGAGGAAGTCCATCCAAGATGCGGTTGCGCTCCTCAGAGACAGCACTTGCCATTCGAAGAGCCTCGTGGTAGGTCTTCAATGCCTGAGCTTGTGTGCCAGGTCCTTGTGGTTGCATCTCATCTTGGTTCTCAACGATGTTGGGTTCACGGCGTTCTTCAGGGCTTTGTTCATCCCCTTCAGCTGCCTGATCATCATTGTTCTCATTGTTCGGGGCTGCAGCTGTTGAAGTAGAGGTAGAAGCAGCCACCGCAGAGGGTGGTCCGGGGTCAGTCCAAATTCCAGCTGGCTCCGGATCCACGTACTCTGGCATGGGATGCAGTCGCCACGGTGGACGGCCTGCATCATTTGAGGCAGTGTCTGGGCTTTTGGCCATCTCAGGTGACTGGCTGTTTGGGGTCTGGTCCTCCATCGGCTCGTCCGCATTCTGTGTGTCATCCTTGAGGTCAGTGGGGGTCTTGTCGTCGAAGTGGTGTTCACCCGCAGCGTCAGCGAGGGCATACCCCCCAGGATACTGGAAAGGATCTTGCTTGGTCTCAGCGATGTCCACAGCACGGACTGGGCCACGTACAGGTTTGAGGGCTCGAAGAAGTCGGCCTGCAAGAGGTTGTCGTAGTTGCTCGAGGTGTGGTGGTTGGCTTTGTCGTTCAAAGCGCTCAGGGACCGTCTCATGTCGTAGTTGAGCTCGAGTGCATCGGACCAGTGATGATCCATGGACGATCCAGTAGATGGTGCTGGTGCGCTCGGGCATCACCTCCACCGCCACAACCAGGCATGGGCCACGCCACCGAAAGGGGTCAAGCTTCGTGGTGGCTGGTTTCCAGTAGAAACACCAATCGCCCACATACAGCTCATCCTGCTCCACTCTGGAACGAGCAAGGATTGCAGACCTCATGGCAAGGTCGGCATTGGCTTTGTGAAAAGCCACAGCTGCAGTCTCCTTGATGAGGGTGTTCTTGACCTGATCTCGTTCATCACCTAATTGTTCAGGTCCAGGCTCATCAGCGTTGCCACCTTAAAGGGCAAGTCTTTTTTTTGACCTTGGATCACTTTCTTTTAACCTTACCTCTTTTTTTCGACCTTGGATCACTTTTTTTTTGACCTTGGATCACTTTTTTTGGACCTTGACCTACTCTTTCTTAACCTTGGCATGTTCCTTTTAACCTTGGCCTACTTTCCCATACTTGTTTGGAACCGTGCCCAATGTGAGGTGTGGAGTTTGCAGTGTGAAGTGTAGAGTTTGCAGTCTAAAGGCTGTGGAATGTAGCGTTTGCAGTGTCATGCGTGGCATGTGTATTTGGGAGCACCAGGCACCAGGTGTGTAGTGTGTGTTTTGTAGAGAGTACGAAGTCTATAGAATCTGGGGTGTTAAATGTGCGCGGCATGCACCACCACCATTGACACCACGCATTCTGCAAAACCCTGCTTACTTAATTCCACAAAAGGCATTCGGTACCTTTGCAAATAGAAATACATACGAATATACATGTATACATGTAAACAATATAAAAATATACATATTTGCATACATACATACAGACATTACCTTACATTACATTACATTGCATTGCGTTGCATTGCATTACATTACATTACATTACATACATACATACATTACATACATTACATTACATTGCATTACATGACATGACATTACATTACATGACATGACAGGACATTACATTCCATGACATGACATGA
>CAMXCT020000831.1:92805-205674 GCA_947184155.2 Cladocopium goreaui
GGGCTGCTCCTTGTCCATCTCGTCAAGGAACCGTATCTGTTCAGCTCGATGATCAAAGTTCCAGTCTGGCAGGCTGAACCCTCGGGCTTCCACTCCATCCTTCCGGTTGAGAAAGGCTGACAAGTTGCCCTCGTCGACATACACCTCCCAGAACTTCATCTTGCGCTCGGAACTGGGAAGCCTGCTGCAAACCAGTTGAACAGCTTCCTCCATTCCAGTGCCATCCATGTCAACCTCGATGTCCATCTCCAGATCGGAGACATCGTCCGTCAGGACTGATCCAATGTAGGCCACCTGTTCGGGGTCCTCATCTTCCAACATCGTCACGTTCATGACGTCCTGAAGGTCGTCGAAGAGGTTGATCATGTAGTGTCCATTTGAAGTCCTTGAAGGCTTCACTGGCTTGCCGTTCACCTTGATGCTCTGTTGTCCATAGTTCACCTCCACATTCCATTTCTCATACCATCAACTACTGCCCAGGCGCTATACAAAAGTTCAAAATAGACCTTAAAACCGGGGTCTAAGATCAAGTTGTATGGTTCTCTAGGTATGTCTGAAACATATGTTCAAAAACAGGCTTGGGTATCCACCGAAAAGGTCTAAGACATGTGATCCCCCTACCCCACAAGGAAAAACTTGGGGAAAACTTCAGAAGGAAAAATCAATATAGACCTCTGCGCGGGATCCAGAGTTGGTATTGTCCCAGGGTTTTGTGAAACAAGGATTTGATTTCAGACCCAGGTTGCTACCACAGTTTCCTTTCTGGAAGCGGTGCGGGACCACAGTGAGACGCGCAGTACAGGTCTAGAATGATGTTCTTAATCCATATGATACAGCAGCAGAGCTGCTTGTATACAATGCATTCATGATAGACCCAATATATCTCAACATCTTTGTATAATATATAGTTTTATATTTTATATCCAGAAACATTCAGAAACCTGATCAAGTTTTTTTTTTTTTGCGGTTTCCCTTTGGATGTTTTTGTGTCTGTGTTGGAAGTGTCGAGACTTGAACAAGGTTTGAGAATCTTTGGGGATGGCTTTGCATGTTGAGCGTGCAGCAACCGTGCATGAGGTGCA
Organism: Cladocopium goreaui; assembly: GCA_947184155.2. Lineage (NCBI taxonomy): Eukaryota > Dinophyceae > Suessiales > Symbiodiniaceae > Cladocopium > Cladocopium goreaui. Next base: position 93,888 of record CAMXCT020000831.1, read on the forward strand.
TGTACGTGCGTTTTTTTCGGACACTGCGCGGGCCCACAGTGAGATGTCAAGGTCTAGAATCATATTCTTAGCGCATATGATACAGCAGCAGAGTGCTTGTATACAATGCATTCATGATAGACCCAATATATCTCAACATCTTTGTATAATATATAGTTTTATATGTTTTATCCAGAAACATCCAGAAACCTGATCAAGTTTTTTTTGTTGTTTCCCTTTGGATGCTGTTGTGTTTGCCAGACGCAGCTTAGAGAATTTTGGACTGGATGATTTCCCTTAATAATGCAGACGATCATTGTTTGTTTTGAAGGTATGGCCTCACACCTGGGGGTCTGACATCATGTTGTGGATTCAAAGTTGGTATTATCCCAGGGTTTTGTGAAACAAGGATTTGATTTCAGACCCAGGTTGCTACCACAGTTTCCTTTCTGGAAGCGGTGCGGGACCACAGTGAGACGCGCAGTACAGGTCTAGAATGATGTTCTTAATCCATATGATACAGCAGCAGAGCTGCTTTTATACAATACATTCATGGTAGACCCAATATATCTCAACATCTTTGTAAAATATATAGTTTTATATTTTATATCCAGAAACATTCAGAAACCTGATCAAGTTTTTTTTTGCGGTTTCCCTTTGGATGTTTTTGTGTCTGTGTTGGAAGTGTCGAGACTTGAACAAGGTTTGAGAATCTTTGGGGATGGCTTTGCATGTTGAGCGTGCAGCAACCGTGCATGAGGTGCATGTACGTGCGTTTTTTTCGGACACTGCGCGGGCCCACAGTGAGATGTCAAGGTCTAGAATCATATTCTTAGCGCATATGATACAGCAGCAGAGTGCTTGTATACAATGCATTCATGATAGACCCAATATATCTCAACATCTTTGTATAATATATAGTTTTATATGTTTTATCCAGAAACATCCAGAAACCTGATCAAGTTTTTTTTGGTTGTTTCCCTTTGGATGCTGTTGTGTTTGCCAGACGCAGCTTAGAGAATTTTGGACTGGATGATTTCCCTTAATAATGCAGACGATCATTGTTTGTTTTGAAGGTATGGCCTCACACCTGGGGGTCTGACATCATGTTGTGGATTCAAAGTTGGTATTATCCCAGGGTTTTGTGAGACAAGGATTTGATTTCAGACCCAGGTTGCTACCACAGTTTCCTTTCTGGAAGCGGTGCGGGACCACAGTGAGACGCGCAGTACAGGTCTAGAATGATGTTCTTAATCCATATGATACAGCAGCAGAGCTGCTTTTATACAATACATTCATGGTAGACCCAATATATCTCAACATCTTTGTAGAATATATAGTTTTATATTTTATATCCAGAAACATTCAGAAACCTGATCAAGTTTTTTTTTTTTTTGCGGTTTCCCTTTGGATGTTTTTGTGTCTGTGTTGGAAGTGTCGAGACTTGAACAAGGTTTGAGAATCTTTGGGGATGGCTTTGCATGTTGAGCGTGCAGCAACCGTGCATGAGGTGCATGTACGTGCGTTTTTTTCGGACACTGCGCGGGCCCACAGTGAGATGTCAAGGTCTAGAATCATATTCTTAGCGCATATGATACAGCAGCAGAGTGCTTGTATACAATGCATTCATGATAGACCCAATATATCTCAACTTCTTTGTATAATATATAGTTTTATATGTTTTATCCAGAAACATCCAGAAACTTGATCAAGTTTTTTTTTGCTGTTTCCCTTTTGGATGATTTTGTGTCAGCGTTGGAAGTGTCAAGACTTGAACAAGATTCGAGAATCTTTGGGGATGTCTTCGTGAAACAACGTGTCACTCTTCTTTCAAAAGCTAAAAGTGATGGTTCGCAACTTGATGGTTCCAACAAAATTGGACAACAGATGCGAGGGAACACACTGAAAAAGGGTGTTACACAGCGTCGCCACAGCATGAAGCCGCCCGATCACAGGGAACCCTCTGCTGACAGATTTATTTGACCGACCCCCAAACGCATGTGCAGATTCAGCCAGGCAGACAAGGTCTAAGATCAAGTTATGTTAACATTGAGGCCAAAGGTCTAATATCATATTTGTTTTCGAAGATGGGTTATGTTGTAAAAACCTGAAGGTCTAACATCTTCCCAGCACGAAGGTCTATTATACTTCAGTAGGGACTGTAGACCTAGCTAAAAAAAAAATCCCTGAGCTACCGGCATTCCAGACCCTGACTAGTTGAGGGGATCATTTCTCCAGGTCAGGTCGTGCTAGAAGAAGTGGTGTGGTGCCTGGAAGGATGTGGATCTTGAGCTTTGTCCATTGTTTCGCCACACAGACAGGGATCACCATAGAGCTCTGAGATCGTAGGATCACCCCATCACCAAAGCGAAAGTCTCGCACCTCGTTCACAGTGTCCACAAGGTGCATGAGGTCCCGCATCACCAGGTACTCGGCCAACTTGTCCCAGACTCTGGTACCGCACACCGTCCGTGTTGCGCCAGAATCCATGATTGCCCATCCAGCATCGGAATCGTTGTAGTTGATCTCATCCGTGATCTTGGAGTGGACGTCCAGGTCAATCTCAGTCTCCTCCACCATGTTCGCCTCGTCGGGCACTTCCTTGATTCCCGAGGCAGGCAATCTATACCTCTTGAACCTCGGGCCATGTGAGGATGTACTCCCACTCGTCGTCGATCTTGCCGATGTCGAAGAAGTCGTTGTAGATCCTGGCCCTTGTCCTCGTCGACCAAATGCAAAGCGCTTGGTGCCAGGTGGGACAAACGACTTCCCTTTTCCTTTTGGGGCTCCACTTGACTTACCCCCTTTTCCTTTACCTTTTCCTTTTCCACCACCTCCTTTCTTCCCTTTTTCTCCATGACCTCCCATGTCCAGGGCCACGACAGGGTAGAAGCCACGTGCCAGTGCCAGCTCTCGCATCTTCTTTCTGCTGTCCAAGTAGGAGATGTATGCCTCCTCCGTGGCAATGGCTGCTTCTTCAACTTCTTGGGGTGGTGGCTCATCATCGTCACCAACGTAGTCCACGTCGTCGTAGTCCTCGTAGAAGTTCTCTTCATCCTCATAGTGGTGGTAGTAGGCCTCTTCCGTCTCGTAGCCATAGTCGTCCTCGTAGTGCTCGGCCATGTTGATGTCGTTTCCTCTCAGCGCTGAATCCTTCATGTTCGGCTTGCTGTCTCCACCGAACATCCTTGTCATCGCCTTGGCCACATTCTTCACGTTGAGTTCTCCACCGCAAAGGGCCTTGATCTGAGGGTGGGTCCACCGAGGCACTCCAGCTCTGTTGAGCATGTGCCACCCCGCTAAGAGCGGTGGCACATCCACCTTCAACTCCTTGAGCTTCCGCAGCATGGTCTGGTGTCGCACGATGTAGGCCTGCAACTCCTCGCCCTTCTCCCGCGCGAACTGCTCGAAGAACTCTTGGCATCGCTCAGGCAGCTCCACCTCCTCCTCATGCTGGTAGAGGAGGTCCAGCGTCTGCCGTATCGGCAGGAAAGGGTTCTCGGAGAGCTCGATGTCGTCATAGTCGATGCCCTCCGTCGCGTCCCAAGCCGAATCCTGCAACTGCGACATCACCAGGAAGGCTCCCTCCACGGCAACGTCGCTTCCACGCCTCAGGCATTGCCGACTGAAAAGTTCAAGTCGCCGCCTGTAAGCTCTGTAGGTCCGTTGGCACAGACCCTGTGCCGAGGGCGCCGATTTGGCCAACCCGGAGTCCAATCCCTTGTAGTAGGCACCCGCAGTCTCGCCAGCGCCATTGGCCAGTGTTGGCCCCGCCGCGTCAGCAGCGGCAATGGGATCACCTTCACCTTGTCCAGGATGTTGATGGCCACGGCCAGCTCCTCGACCTCCCTTCATCACCTCGGTAGCCCCAGCCCAGGTTGGGCTCCGCTACCAATCACAATCACCAGGGTGCAGCGCAGGAAGTCCTCCCTGATCTTTTTCTCCTTCTCCACGTTGTAGTCGCGGTCACACCGCAGGCATAGCTTCGCTACGGCTCAAGGGCCCTTACAAAGGGGCATTGTGCCGAAACATATCGGCAGCCACAGCAACCTGTCCCCTGAAACAGCTGGACATGCAATGGTCGTCAGACTTACATTGACAACCCCATATTATATCATAGAAATCCAATAGAAATTTCATGGAAACCCCACAGAAATCACAGAGAAATCCCACAGGAATGCAATGAAAATCCCACAGGCATCCTTTTGAAACCCCATAGGAATCCCATAGAAATTCCATAGCAATCCTATAGAAATACCATAGAAAAACCATGGAAATCTCACAGGAATCCAATAGAAATCCCATAGAAATATCATAGAACCACCATGGAAATTCCAAAGAAACTTCATGGACATCCAATAGAATTCCCACAGAAATCCTCTAGAAATATCATAGAAATCGTGTTTTAATCCCATAGTAATCTCATAGAAATATCATAGAAATTCAAAAGAAATATCATGGACATCCCAAAGAAACCCCATAGAAATATCATAGAAATACCACAGAAGCCCCATAGGAATCGAAAGGAAACCCCACAGACATCCTTTTGAAACCCCACAGGAATCACACAGAACTACCATAGACACACCCTTAGAAACACCAACAAAATATCATAGAAACACCATAGAAATTACATGGAATTTCCAAAGAAATTTTGTCAAAATCCCATAGAAACACCATAGAAATCAAGGAGAGGATGCCAGGAAAATTGAACTAAGTAAGAGACAAAAGCTATAGCAAAGGAAAGGAAAAGGAAAGGAGATAATGATTTTGGAAAATGTTTATTTTTTAAAAAAAGCTTGACACAATAGTTGGCCCGCACAACAAACACACTATTGAGGATCAGGCTTGCTCATGGACTACCCCCTTGAAAAATTGTTTGGATGCTGTTTTTTTTGGTTTTAATAAGGCATCCTATATTTTGGAAATTAGGCATTTTGAGAATTCCAAAAGAATGGAGCTAAGAAAGTTTACAAAAAAGAAAAGTAGTAGCAAAGGAAAGGAAAAGGAAAGGAGAGAATGATTTTGGATTTGTTCACTTCAAAAACAACTTGACACAATAGTGGACCCCCACAACAAACATATCATTTAGGATCAATATTGCTCATGAAAAAAATGAAACATAATTTGAAAAAATAAAAAGCAAAAAAATAAAACTGAAAATAATTAAAATAAAAAACTGAACAATAATTAGTTAATTTTAAAAAAATGCCCACCAAAAAAATTGACACAATAGTGGAATAGTGGATCACCACAACAAACATATTATTTAGAATCACTATTGCTCATGAATAAAAACTAATAAATAATAAAAAAACATTAAAAAAAACAACTGAAAAAAATAAATAAATTAAAAAAAATCAAGAATATTTTTGAAAACAATAAAACAAATGAAAAAGTGAAATAAATTAAACAAACATATTTTAAAAACATATTTAAAAACTGTTTTTTTAATGAAAAACTTACACCCAAAAAAATGACACAATAGTGGCAAACCACAATCAATTACACAGATCCAGAATTATTTTGGAACAATTGACGCAATAGTGGATCCCCACACTAATCAGGAGTCAGCATTAAATGTGCAGTATACACTTCAGATTTTTTTGTATAATGTTGTATGCTGATTAGTGTGGTGGGTCGCTTTTGTAGATTTTTTCTGAAATTATTCAGGATCAGAGTAAATGTTTCAGTTTTTATCATGTTTTCATTTTATGTAGTAGTTTTTTTTTTTAATTATGTGTTAGTTTTATATTTGTTTTTTCATTTTTTCTTATTTCAATTTTTCATTTTTTTTATTAGCAATATTGATCCTAAATAATATGTTTGTTGTGGTGATCCTTTATTGTGTCCAACTGTTGTCTGAAGAAACAACTTAATAAGGCTACATAATTATGACCCATCAGCAACAATTAATTGATTATATAGGGTGCATTATTAAAACCCAATTAAAAACAGCATTCAAACATTTTTTTCAAGGGAGTAGTCCATGAGCAACCCTGATCCTCAATAGTATGTTTGTTGTGGTGGTTCACTATTGTGTCCAGCTGCTGCCTGCGGTGGAAAAAAAAACAAACATTCCTTTTATTTTTTCCTTTGCTATTGTTTTTTTACTTTCTGAGTTTCATTTGGAATTCTCAGAAATGCCAAATTTCCCAACATATAAAATGCCTTGTTAAAACCCAATTAAAAAACAGCACTCAAACAATTTTTCAAGGGAGTAGTCCATGAGCAACCCTGATCCTCAATAGTATGTTTGTTGTGGTGGTCCTCTATTGTGTCCAGTTTTTTTTGGAAGTAAACATTTTCCAAAATCATGCTCTCCTTTCCTTTTCCTTTCCTTTGCTAATAATTTTCTCTTTTTTACTTTCTTAGCTCCATTCTTTTGGAATTATCAAAATGGTTAAATTCCCAAAATATACGATGCCTTATTAAAACCAAACAAACAGCATCCAAACAATTTTTCAAGGGGGTAGTCCATGAGCAACCCTGATCCTCAATAGTATGTTTGTTGTGGTGGTCCTCTATTGTGTCCAGCTTTTTTTGGAAGTAAACATTTTCCAAAATCATGCTCTCCTTTCCTTTTCCTTTCCTTTGCTAATACGTTTATCTTTTTTACTTTCTTAGCTCCATTCTTTTGGAATTATCAAAATGTTTAAATTCCCAAAATATACGATGCCTTATTAAAACCCAAAAAAACAGCATCCAAACAATTTTTCAAGGGGGTAGTCCATGAGCAACCCTGATCCTCAATAGTATGTTTGTTGTGGTGGTCCTCTATTGTGTCCAGTTTTTTTTTGGAAGTAAACATGTTCCAAAATCATGCTCTCCTTTCCTTTTCCTTTCCTTTGCTAATACGTTTATCTGTTTTACTTTCTTAGCTCCATTCTTTTGGAATTATCAAAACGTTTAATTTCCGAAAATATATGATGCCTTGTTAAAACCTCCCAACAAAAAAAACGCATCCAAACAATTTTTCAAGGGGGTAGTCCATGAGCAACCCTGATCCTCAATAGTATGTTTGTTGTGGTGGTCCTCTATTGTGTTCAGTTTTTTTTTGGAAGTAAAAATCTTCAAAAATCATTATCTCCGTTCCTTTTTTTTCCTTTCCTATAGCTTTTGTCTCTCTTACTTAGTTCAATTCTCCAGGCATCCTCTCCTTGGTTTCTATGGCGTTTCTATGGGGTTTTGGCAAAATTTCTATGGAAATTCTATGTAATTTCTATGGTGTTTCTATGATATTCTATGGTGTTTCTAAAGGTGTGTCTATGGTAGATCTGTGGGATTCCTATGGGGTTTCAAAAGGATGTCTGTGGGATTTCCTTTCGATTCCTATGGGGTCTCTGTAGTATTTCTATGATATTTCTATGGGATTTCTTTGGGATGTCCATGATATTTCTTTTGAATTTCTATGATATTTCTATGAGATTACTATGGGATTAAAAAACGGTTTCTATGATATTTCTAGAGGATTTCTGTGGGAATTCTAGGGTATGTCCATGAAGTTTCTTTGGGATTTCCATGGTGGTTCTATGATATTTCTATGGGATTTCTGTTGGATTCCTTAAGGTTTCCATGGTATTTCTATGATATTTCTGTAGGAGTACTGTGGGATTTCTATGGGGTGCCAATGGTATTTCTATGGGATTCCTATGGGGTTTCAAAAGGATGCCTATGGGATTTCCATTGGATTCCTGTGTGATTTCTTTGGGATTTCCATGATATTTCTTTTAGATTTCTATGAAATTTCTATGGGATTACTATGGGATTTCTATTGGATTTCTGTGTGATTTCTACGTATGTGATTTCCATGGTTGTTCTTTGGAATTTCTCTGGGATTTCAGAGGGATGCCTATGGGATTTCCATTGGATTTCTATCAGATTTCTATGGGATCTCTATGGTATTTCTATGATTTTTCTATGGGATTTCTCTGTGATTTCTGAGGATTTCCATGAAATTTCTATTGGATTTCTATGATATGTCTATTGGGGTTGCTATTGGATTTCTATGGGATTCCTAAAGCATTCCTATGGAACTTCCATGATGTTTCTATGATATTTCTATGAGCTTTCTGAATGGATGCTATGGGAATTCCATGGTATTCTTATGGGACTTCCATTGGATTCCTATGGGATTTCTATGTTATTTCTATGATGTTTCTATGGGATATCTTTGGGATTCCTATGGCATTCCTATGGGAGTTCCATGATATTTCTATGGGATTACTGTGGGATTCCTGAAGGGATTCTATGAGATTCTTATGGGATTTCTTGATGGTTCCTATGGAAATTCTATGTTATATCATGTTATATCTATGATCTTTCCATGGGGTTTCTGTGGGATTCCTATAGGATTTCCATGATATTTCTATTATATTTCTAATTTAGTCCTATGAAAATTCTATGAGATTCCTATGGGATTTAAAAAAGGATTTCTATGGTACTTCTATGATATTTCTAGAGTATTTCTTTGGGAATTCTGCGGGGGTTCTATGAGGTTTCTTTGGAATTTCTATGGTGGTTCTATGATATTTCTATGGGATTTCTATTGGATTCCTGTGGGGTTGCCATGGTATGTCTATGATATTTCTCTGGGACTACTATGGGATTTCTATGGGGTGTCAATGGTATTTCTATGGGATTCCTATGGAGTTTCAAAAGGATGCCTATGGGATTTCCATTGGATTCCTGTGTGATTTCTTCGGGATTTCCATGATGTTTCTATGATATTTCTAGGGGATTTCTATGGGATTTCTGAAGGGATGCTATGGGAATTCAATAGTATTCTTATGGGATTCCCATTGGGTTCCTATGAGATTTCTATGGTATTTCTATGATGCTTCTATGGAATGGGATTTCTTTGGGATTCCTATGGGGTTCCTATGGCATTCCTATGGGAGTTCCATGATGTTTCTATGATATTTCTATGGGATTACTATGGGATTCCTGAAGGAATTCTAAGAGATTCTTATGGGATTTCTGTGAGATTCCTAAAGCAGTTCCATGATATTTCTATGATATTTCTATGGGATTACTATGGGATGTCAATTGAAAGTAAGTTGACACCAATTGAAAATAAATTCGAGCTAAATTGAAATCAAATGAAAATCCATTGAGAGTAAGTTGACATTAATTGAAAATCAATTGAAAGTAAATTGAAACCAATTGAAAATCAATTGAACGTAAATTGAAACCAATTGAAAATCAATTGAACGTAAATTGAAAACAATTGAAAAGCAATTGAAAGTAAATTGAAAACAATTGAAAATCAATTGAAACCAATTGAAATCTATCATTTTTTTGATCACAAATTATTCAGACCCCTGAACTTGAAAATTTCCACATTAAAGAGACTCAAAAAAATGTTCAGGGGGAGGGGGGGGCCCGACACTGATCAGGATACTACATTAGGCAGTTTCACTTCACATCTGCACACTATTATTGCCAATTACAGAAAATGGCCAGCCAGTGCAACAAAAATCATTAACAAGGGATTTGCCAACAGCTTGCTGGGGGATCGCATGGTCACGGCAGTCTGCACCCACCGCACCACAAAGGGTCCCTTAAAAAAGTTGTACAACTAACAAGCGTTGCCTGCAAACGGCTCATGGTAGCTGACAGGGACAAGCATCAGCCACAAAGCAAGTCTGCCATTGCACTCTGCGGCACAGGGTTGGCAAGGCAATTGCATAGGGGCAACGTTGCCTCGCTTTATATGTGCCTTCACTGGAATCACTGGAACCACCGGAGGACTGAGGGTCGTGTGCAATCTGGCAGGATCATACTGAGTAGACTGGTGGTTGCCTGCAAACGGCTCATGGATGCTCATGGTAGCTGACAGGGACAAGCATCAGCCACAAAGCAAGTCTGCCATTGCACTCTGCGGCACAGGGTTGGCAAGGCAATTGCATAGGGGCAACGTTGCCTCGCTTTATATGTGCCTTCACTGGAATCACTGGAACCACCGGAGGACTGAGGGTCGTGTGCAATCTGGCAGGACTCATACTGAGTAAACTGGTGGTTGCCTGCAAACGGCTCATGGTAGCTGACAGGGACAAGCATCAGCCACAAAGCAAGTCTGCCATTGCACTCTGCGGCACAGGGTTGGCAAGGCAATTGCATAGGGGCAACGTTGCCTCGCTTTATATGTGCCTTCACTGGAATCACTGGAACCACCGGAGGACTGAGGGTCGTGTGCAATCTGGCAGGACTCCTACTTATTAAACTGGTGGTTGCCTGCAAACGGCTCATGGTAGCTGACAGGGACAAGCATCAGCCACAAAGCAAGTCTGCCATGGCACTCTGCGGCACAGGGTTGGCAAGGCAATTGCATGGGGGCAACGTTGCCTCGCTTTATATGTGCCTTCACTGGAATCACTGGAACCACCGGAGGACTGAGGGTCGTGTGCAATCTGGCAGGATCATACTGAGTAAACTGGTGGTTGCCTGCAAACGGCTCATGGTAGCTGACAGGGACAAGCATCAGCCACAAAGCAAGTCTGCCATTGCACTCTGCGGCACAGGGTTGGCAAGGCAATTGCATAGGGGCAACGTTGCCTCGCTTTATATGTGCCTTCACTGGAATCACTGGAACCACCGGAGGACTGAGGGTCGTGTGCAATCTGGCAGGACTCATACTTATTAAACTGGTGGTTGCCTGCAAACGGCTCATGGTAGCTGACAGGGACAAGCATCAGCCACAAAGCAAGTCTGCCATTGCACTCTGCGGCACAGGGTTGGCAAGGCAATTGCATGGGGGCAACGTTGCCTCGCTTTATATGTGCCTTCACTGGAATCACTGGAACCACCGGAGGACTGAGGGTCGTGTGCAATCTGGCAGGATCATACTGAGTAAACTGGTGGTTGCCTGCAAACGGCTCATGGTAGCTGACAGGGACAAGCATCAGCCACAAAGCAAGTCTGCCATTGCACTCTGCGGCACAGGGTTGGCAAGGCAATTGCATAGGGGCAACGTTGCCTCGCTTTATATGTGCCTTCACTGGAACCGTTATATAGAGGACCCAGGGTCTAGTGCAAGAGCATATGGCATGGCCGAAAACATGATCTAGCGAGATAGTTGGGGTCTGGTATGAACTTATTGACAGCGGAACTTCAAGACCTTTTCTAACCAACTCAAATCCTGGATTTTTGCCCAATGTTTCCTGATGTTTCCTGGGGGAAGCGTTTTAAGGTTTCAGGTCCAGCTAGGTATTGCCCATCATTTAAGTGCCTACCCATCGGCATGAACCATCCTTCGCATCCTAAGCCTTGGCCCATACCCACCTGTCACCCCTCTCGTTTTCTGCCAGGTTGCGCAAACATGTCTGTCATATATTCGTGAGCCGTCGGTCTACCTTGGCCGAACCGGTCCCGGTTCAGTGAGGTTCAGTGGTGGATCGCTTTTATGTTGGGATCCCATTCAGAGGGGATAGGATAGGATGGGATTCGTTTGGAGTGCCACAAGAAAGAGTGAAACAAGGCCCTCCCTTCTGCATGGTCTGATATGGGTGTGTCTAAAAATGGAGGATTGACCCCCAAATGATAGGGAAAAAGATGACCAGCCAGTGGATTTAGGGGTAGGGGTCGCCACCTTTTCAGCCTCTCAGCATTTTTGACGTTTCCTTCATGATGCAATATGAGACCTCTATTTCACAGGTCATCACTTCCAATCGCCATTTTTGTCAGGATCACCTCTGCAAATTACAGGGGTTGGGGATTTGTTTCACATCACCTTCAAGTATCTTTTCAAGATTAATGGTATTCGCAATATTTGGGTCATGTATGGTCATGTGCATTTACCAACCCCTGAATTACAACATTTCAGAAACTTCAAACAAACTAATGTGGTAAGCCCAATTTCATTAAAAAAGACATCCCCAAGTCATCAACATGTTTACTGGATATTCCGACCATCCCCAAATGGATAGGTTTACCATCGCTTCGGTGGCTTGAACGACGTGGATGCTGCAACCCCCTAGTTTTTGCGAGTGATAATCATGCGAAACCAACCCACTCAAACTATGAACTCAAGTCTACTGACAGTAAAAGCAATAAAATTCCAACAATATCCAACAATATTGGAGTCATTTGCGTTTGATCCCATTCAACCCAAACGTTGGGATGGGTAAAGACTCCCAGCATTTTGGATAACTATAGGCATAGCATCCATAGCCAAAAAAACTCATGAGATGGTGCAGGAAGAGGCCGTCTAGATAGGTGGCTCTGGACATACCTACAGTTGGATAGGTGAAAATAAACCAACTCATAATTCAAAAAGCCGCTTAGTATTTGGATGTGCATCCCACTTAGTAGTTATATATAATATATGTCAGTGGCTTGTAACCATACAAATAATCCTATATATATATATAGCATCTATATATTGTGATTTGTCCATTTACAGCTGAGCTTGATGTGACACCTATTTGCCAGGGATGTTACTCATGTTTTCATGTTCCGTCGGCATCCGCGTCCCAAGTGCCAGCGGAGGGTAGCGGAAGTGGTAGGCAACTGGGTTGTCTAACTGGCGCCATAGCGAGCCGTGTTGCAGGGAAAACACTGGGAGCTGCGGGATTGGAGTGTTTTGGACAGGGTTCCAATTTACAACTACACTGGTTCATCCTTTTGATCATTTGGTGTTGGGAACACCTTATCTGCAATTCAGGGAAATTGCCGCTGCCAGTGTTGAAAGGAGCTCCAGGCTCTTTCACACTGGTAGCGGAGCTACGTGCTCCAGCTACTGCCTTTTTGTTTGTGTTTGCCTTCTTTTGAAGCTGATCAGTGCCTGTGTCGTAGCTGAAAGAGCGGGATCCAGGGGCCGTGATGGCCTTGCCTTCGCAAATGACAGCTGCAGTTGAGACGCCTGTGCCTGATGAGCCCAATCCGTCCGTGTCACCTCAGTTGCCCTGGGCAAGCATTCCGAAGTTTGTTCCTGGGACAACTCATGTCCAAGAATATGTACAGAAAATGAAGTTTCTTGCCTCAATGTGGCCTGCCGAGCATTTGAGTTTGCTAGCCCCTAGAGCTGCCCTTCTTGTCGAAGGGACGGCCTTTCGCAAAGTGGCTAGGCTGGATCCAGAGAAGTTGCGAGTCAACGACAAGTCTGGAGTGGCCTTGCTTGTTGATGCTATCGGTGGATCTTGGGGAGCTACTGAATTGGAAGAAAGATATGAGTACTTTGAAAAAGCCCTGTATGGAACAGTTCAACGTGCCGATGAATCTCACGACTCTTATTTGTCCCGCATGGAGTCAAATTTCATTGAGCTGCTGAGTCGTGGTACCAAGTTAGAAGAAGTACAGGCCTATGTCTTGCTTCGTCAGTCTTTGTTGCCCCCAGAGGACAAGAAACGGGTTCTTCTGGAACACCCAGGGGAATTGAAATATGATCCAGTTGTGCGATCTTTCAGATTGCTTGGCAGCAAGTTTTTCGCCAACGTGCAGGGAAGCCGTCAGAACACCAAGTCCAAGGTCTATGATGTGCACCATGCCGAGGTATCTGAAAGTGACTGGACTAGATCTCATGAAGATGCTTCCTCCGAACGTGCATTTTTGGCACTGACCGAGGACCACGAGGCTGACTTTGACCAGGAGTTCCTCGACATCATGATTGCGTCAGAGGACCAGGACGCACTCACAGTGCACAATTTTGAGCAGGAGCTCGAAGAGTTTTTGCAAGAAGTTCCAGAGATGCATGATGCGATGGTGTCCTACCTCGAAGCCCGATCGAAGTTGCAGGAGAAACGCCGCACACGGGGATTCTGGCCTGTGAAGTTCTCCGGAAAAGATGGAAAAGGTGCCTATAAGGGTAAGGGCCGTGGCAAGGGAAAGAAGCAGCGAGAACAATTGCTGTCTCGCATTGCTAGGTCCACTTGTCGCATATGTCACAAGAAAGGCCATTGGAAAGCCGAATGCCCAGACCGAGATAAGAGTTCGGAACTGGGTCAGACTGCTTTGGCCAACATTGTCGAAGAGGCCCCCTTGGCCAGTGTTCACGAAGTGCTCTCCGAGCCTGAGTCGTCTCCGTCAGCCGATGAATGTGAGTCCCGTGCCCTGCCTGCCAAATGTAAGTTTTCCTGTCAGTGTCTCTCGCAATCTTTGAGTGTTCATGCCATGACCCAGGATGTAGTTGATGACATTTTTGTTGTCCAAGCCCTCCACGATCCAGTGTTCAAAACTGCTCTGGGGAAAAGAATGAAAAATCTCTTGACATCCAGAGCAAATGGTCATGTTGTGTCCAAGCAATCGTTGCCTAGGCCTCCAGGAGTTTTGAGAAGCCGATGTGTCAAAGCTGCTCCTATGAATGAGATTTCCGAGCCTTTGCCAGACATGTGTAACATAGCCGCTGCTTGTGGCCGACCGAGTCACGCCATTTTGGATACCGGAGCAAGCCGCTGTGTAATTGGTGAGAAAGTTTGGCTGAAGCTGTTTGCAAGTTTGCCTGAGGATTTGAAACATAAAGTCCGCAAATCACCAAGCCATGTGAAGTTCCGATTTGGCAACAATCAAACCATGCAGAGTGAATATCAAATTCAAGTGCCACTCCAAAGTGCACCCCAAGCCAAGAAAAAGCTTTGGTTGACTGTTGAAGTTTTGCCGGGACAAACCCCATTTCTGTTCAGCAAACGTGCATTCAAGCAGCTTGGTGGAATTCTGGATACCACCAACGACACATGTTATCTTCAGAGATTGAATCGCTCAATTCAACTGGAATTGAATCCAACAGAACTGTATTTGCTAGATGTTCTCCAGCTGTGTGCTTCAAATGTCAGTTTTTTCAAGAAAAATGCGCATATCCATCATGTTTGGGGTGTCCGATCCAAGGGGAGTGATCCGACACAGGGGATACAAGATGGTGAAAGTCAAGTAGAAAACATTTCCCTCACCATGGCCAAGCCAGTCTCAAAGGATTTTCAATCGCCTGAGCCAGTCAGTTCCAACCGCGCTGATATCCATGCCGCCTGCGCCCATGATGAATTCGTTGAAGACGGTGGCAGAAGCCCTGATTGGTCTTCTCACGATGCTACTGCAGTTTTTGATACATCAACTGGAAGTACAGCCGGAGGGCCAAGAGGATCCACCAGAAGTGATGCAGACAATGGAAAGTATGGTGCAAGAACTGCAAAATCAGAGAAGTCTGCTGCAGAGCCTCATGTCGTCATCAGGAGCCCAACGACCCCGAGGCCCAATTTCAAGTGGTGCTACAACAGGAGCCGTAGCCTCCAGTTCACCAATGCCAAGGACTCCACCGGCCTTACCGCTGGCCGTACCGACAGATCCAAACAATTTGCCGGTGAGCTCCCAAAGAGTGACTCAAGCTCTTCAGCGTCAAGCTCTGGCCAATGCCCCCGAGAACACTGCCCTCCTCACGACCCGGGTGACCAATTGGCAGGTTCTAGCCGAGAGCGAGGAGGAAGAGGTGATCCTAGATGTCGAAGGTCGTCATCTGGATGTGAGTCCTTCAACTGTGAGAGCCGCCAGTGTCCTTGGAACCCTAGGCCCCAACACATCACCTCAGATGACGGTCGGGGAATGGGGACAGTGCCGAATCACATGGGGAAAGAAGCACAAGGGTCGCACATATGCTCAGGTCCTTCGGTCCGACCCAGGGTATTTCCAATGGTCTCCAGCGAGATTCCAAAGTTTGCCCCCAAACCAACAAGATTTCGTGAAGTTTTGTCAAGTGCAGTTGGACCTGGACTTACATGCCATCTAGGATCAGATTCAGGAATGAAAACCAGTGCTTCCATGTACCACGATGAAGTGTCTAGAACAAAACAGTTTCTTGCAAAGAGCCAACCTCCCAAGCTCCTCAATGACGATTTGCAAGCATCATTTCATCGAGCCAATCTGATCTTGGAAGATGCGTTTGTGTCGCCCACATGGAGTGCTCCCCAAAGGCAATGCGTGCTGCTGGAAGTGTATGCTGATAGCCTTAGTCCATTGACCGAAGCCCTTCGCCAGTCCGGGCATTTTGCTCTGCGTTTTACTCGCCAAGATGGGGATCTATCAACTGTTGAGGGTCGTAAGAAATTGTGGCAAATCATAGATAAATATCAACCCTTAAATATTTGGGTGGCCCCCGAATGTGGTCCCTGGGGAGGATGGAGTAAACTGCACATGTGCAAAAGTGTCGCTTTGTTTGATCGCATCAATGCCTGGCGAAAACGTGAGCTGATTCATGTGGATCTATGTGCTCAGCTTTGCAAGTTCCAAGTTCAGCGCAGACGCCACTTTCATCTCGAACAGCCGAATGGATCCACGATGCCAAAGATTGAACAGTTTCAAGACATTTTGAGTCTTACACACCGAGCAAGTTTTGACATGTGCCAGTTTGGACTCAAGCATCCGGTGACCAAGTTTTTCCTTCGGAAATCCAGCCAAGTGTTTTCCACGAACATGGAACTGGTCAATCTTCTTGGCAAAGCGAGATGCAAGCACCACCATGTTCATCAGCCTATTGAAGGAAGTGTATCCGTATATGGCCACTACATTCCCTTGACACGATTCTGTGCAACATATTGCTCAGGTTTTGCCAGACAAGTTGCCAAGTGGATAGTCCAATCAACATGTGAAGACACTTTAGTGGGCGAACATGAAGATTCACCACCTGCCAAAAGAAGTCGGTTCATGATCAATCCAAACAAAAGATTGAAAACAAAACATGTGATTGATTTGGACTCTGACTCTGTGCCCGAAATACCTGATGTCCCGATGCCGGAACCTTCCCAGCCTGAAGAAAAGCCTGAAATGTTTCAATCCAAAATGATTTCCGATGTTTCTGATGTTGTTGTGACAAAACAGACCTGTAAATGCCAAGGAAATGTCCCAGGCCCCTCGTCCGAACGAGGAAGCAGCTTCTCCAGTGTCCGAACTCTGGAGACCTGTGTTTCAGTTGATGGAAACAGTGGCACCAAGAGTTGGTAATCTGCGGATTGATGCTTCCCATGAAGCTGCGCGTCGGGTGCAAGCCATGTTGCCGCATCTGAACCTCCAGGTTATCTATGTGTGCCGAGGAACTGAGAGATTTCAACTGCCTTTGGATTTACCTGATCGAAACCACAATAGCATCCGTCACACAGTCTGCATTCATCGAAGCACAGGGTCAATTTACGATTTTGGATTTGAAGACTGGTTGGTGCTGAAACGAGCTCAACGTATACGAACTGCTGTTCCCTCCAAGTTGATGATTACCAGTTTTGGCACACTAGTAGAAGAACCCAAGATCCATGCGGAAGAGGTTGCAAAGCCCTCGGCTAGTCTGCCTAGCTTTGTTCCGGAAGCCAGGGGGGTAATCCCCAGGCCAGTTCCCAGAGAAGATGCTGAGATCAGAGCTTCCAGATTCCAGCCACTTGCTCAATTTGATGGGTGGGCACCGCCACCCCAAATTTCGTGATTTGGAACCTCAAGAAAGATCAGATTTGAAGAAACTCCACACCAATCTAGGCCACCCTGACCCAAATGTGCTGGCTGAACACCTGAAAGCTCAGAATGCATCCCCACATGTGGTAGCAGCCGCTAGGGAATTTGTATTATGTGACGCCTGTGTTGAATCCGTTGGTCGAAAACACCAACGACCAGCCAAATTACATGAGGCCAAAGACTTCAATGACTTGGTAGGCATGGATGGTTTCTATTGGTCCGGATCCAAAGGTTTTAGAGTTCATGTCTTTCATTGCATTGATGAGGCTTCCTTGTTTCATCTTGGCCGTCGATGTGAAACCCGTAATCCAGACCAAGTCATAGGTACCTGGACAAACTTCTGGACGTCATGGGCTGGAAACCCCAATCAAGTTTACACAGATCCTGCTGGTGAATTCATCTCAAATGAATGGAAGGAATTTTTAAGGAATCATGACATCGAGCCTTTGATATCCACTGAAGCCTGGCAGCGCGGTCGTCTAGAACGACATGGTCAAGTAATTAAGCGCATGCTGTCACGCTGTGATCAGGAACAATCCATTGAGACCTTGCAAGATTTTGATCGTGTGCTGATGTCCTGCTTTCAAGCAAAGAACTCACTGACTCGGAATGGAGGATTTTCCCCCGAACAAATAGTACTGGGAAAATCCCAGAAGCTTCCAGCAAGTTTGACTTCCGATGACAGTGCAGCTTCCCACTTACATGCCATGGGGGATGAGCCAGAAAGTGAGTTGTTTCGCAAATCCCTAGAGATCAGGACACGTGCCCGCAAAGCTTTTCTTTTGACGGACAATGATCAAGCCATTCGAAGAGCTCTCTTGCGTAGATCATGTCCTATGAGAGGTCCATATAATCCTGGCCAAATGGTTATGTACTGGGTACGTAGGCATCGAACAAGTCGTCAAGAAGCTGGACGATGGCATGGTCCCGCCAGGGTAATTCACCAAGAAAGCCCGTCAGCAGTATGGTTCTCATGCCGAAAGGCTGTTCAAATGTGCTCCCGAGAGCATTCGCCCTGCCTCTCTGCGGGAGTGGAACTCAGTTCAGGGTTCAACACAGATCTGGGTTCCAGACTTACCTATGATCGAAGAAAACCAAAGAGCCCCAGCCACTCCGGCTGAATCCATGGAGTATGAAGCAAGTCTAGCACCGAGTGAGGGAATTGTCCGAAACCCCCCAAGCCAATTGGCCACGCCACATTCATCTACTCAACCTGAAAGTGAATTATTTCCCGAACCTCCTCATAACTACCAGCCATCTCAACCAGTAGAAGGTGAAAATCCAAATTCCCATGAAGCCCTGCCTGATGAACCCATTGATCTGGATCCTGAAGAGAGTAATCCACATGCTGCAGCCACCGATGCCATGCCAGTCTTGCATTGCCATACGGTGCCCGTGGACTCAGAGGAAGACCCTTTGTACGACTGGACAGTTTTGCAAAGTAACAAATCGGAAAACGAGGTGCTAATAGCCGAAGATGGACTTCCCATGTTTAGCACACCTCTTGAATGTGATGAACAACAGTGTTTCTCTTTGTCTATTGATCTGACAGAATCCGATGTTGCGAAGTGGGCCACCGCTGAGAAACCCGAAGAAATGGCATGGGTAGCCAGTGTTGGAAAACGAGCCAAAGCAGAGGTTTGTGTAAGAAATTTGACTCTTGATGAAAAGATTCAATTTGAGAAAGCCAAAGATGCCGAATTGAATTGTTGGATTCAGACAAATGCACTGAAACCAATCCTGAGGCGTCATCTCAATCCCGAACAAATTTTGAAAAGCCGTTGGATTCTTACATGGAAGAGTATTAATGAAGAAGACAGTCAAAAGACTCAACGTAAGGCAAAAGCTCGTTTAGTCGTCCTCGGTTTTCAAGATCCAAAACTCTGTGAGGTAGCTCGTGACTCACCGACTTTAACCCGAGAAGGAAGACACACAGTCCTCCAAACCATCGCCAGTCGAGGCTGGGAATTGTCATCATTTGACATCAAGACAGCCTTCCTGCGAGGTCAATCTGCACAAGATAATCCTCTTGCGATGGAACCACCAGTTGAACTCCGAAAGAAGTTGAACTTATCATCCGATCAGGTGTGCTCTCTGGTTGGGAATGCCTATGGTCGAGTTGATGCCCCTCTTTTGTTCTACAAAGAGTTTTCGAAACAGCTTCAGAAGCTACAGTTCAAACGTCATCCACTGGAACCATGTATTTTTATTCTCGAAACGGTCAAAGATGGATCCAGAACTTTACATGGTGTTATTGGTACTCACGTAGATGATGGCATATGTGGGGGGGACAAGTTTTTCCATCAACAACTGGAAGCATTGAAGAAGGCACTACCTTTTGGAACTTTCAAACAGCGGAAATTTGTTTTTACAGGTATTTTGCTGGATCAACTTCCAGATGGTAGTATCATGGCCTCACAAGAAGAATATGTCCGAGGAATCCCAGCCATTGATGTGGGCCGTCAACGCCGTCAAGTGCCTGAATCCCCAGTGACCGAAAGTGAACTCAGTAAACTGCGTGGTTTAATCGGAAGCTTACAGTATGCAGTGTCTCACACAAGACCGGACATGGCTGCCAAATTAGGAGAAGTGCAAGTTCAGGTTGCTAGAGCCACGGTTCAAACCTTGTTACTTGCCAATCGTGTCCTTCGAGAAGCTCAAGAACATAGCCATGTAAAACTGTGCTTCCGAAATATTCCAGTGAATCAAGTGACCCATGTAAGTTTTGGTGATGCTTCATTTGCTAGTTCAAAGCAGTTAGCCTCATTTCAAGGAACACTCATTTGTGCAACCAACCTTGAGTTAGCGAAGAACCAGAAAGCACCACTAAGTCCTTTAACCTGGGTTTCCAAAAAGATTGCACGAGTGGTGAGATCAACATTGTCGGCAGAAGCTTTTTCCATGTCCAACTCTGTGGATCGCCTGGGATGGATGAGATTGCTTTGGGGAACCATTAACATTGCCAATTTTGCCTGGAGAGAACCAAAACAAGGATTTCAACAACTTCCGATGGCCACCATTGTCACAGACTGCAAAAGCCTTTTTGATTTGGTGAGCCGAACAGCGATTCCTTCATGTGAAGAGTTCAGAACAACATTAGAAGTTTTGCTTATTCGAGAAAGAAGTTTGGAACACAGCCAATTTAGATGGATCCCAACATCACTGCAAGTTGCCGATGCACTGACAAAACCAATGGATCCCATCCTGTTGCGACAAGTGCTGGCCTCTGGATGTTTCCAGCTTCATGACGAGGATGATTCTCTGGAAAGAAACGCTCACAGAAAGCAAGCTGTTCGCTGGCTTAAGGAACAAGACAATGCACTCAAACCTGTGTCTCATCAAAAGAGTTAAGAGGAATGTGATTTGTCCATTTACAGCTGAGCTTGATGTGACACCTATTTGCCAGGGATGTTACTCATGTTTTCATGTTCCGTCGGCATCCGCGTCCCAAGTGCCAGCGGAGGGTAGCGGAAGTGGTAGGCAACTGGGTTGTCTAACTGGCGCCATAGCGAGCCGTGTTGCAGGGAAAACACTGGGAGCTGCGGGATTGGAGTGTTTTGGACAGGGTTCCAATTTACAACTACACTGGTTCATCCTTTTGATCATTTGGTGTTGGGAACACCTTATCTGCAATTCAGGGAAATTGCCGCTGCCAGTGTTGAAAGGAGCTCCAGGCTCTTTCACATATATATATATAATTATATATATATGCACATAATTATCCATATATAACTCATATGACTCATGTATATGATTGTATAAAAAAGCTGAAAGCGAAAGCCATTCTCAGAAGGCTCCTGGGCAACAATTCCCGTTGGCACAGATCAAAACGCAACGACTTTATCATGTGGGAGTAACGTGGTTATGAACCACCGACTATAAGTAAGATATTTACATATATTTACATATGCATACATGGGTTATACATGGGTTATACATGGGTTATGTGAGCCACTTCACGAACTCAGTGGGTTATGCACTCCCAGTGTTTCACCCTCGGAAATCCAAGAGATCCAAGGCACAAAGCTGAAGGCTCTGGCCCATGGCGCTGTGTTGCCTGGAGGCAACAGGTTTCCCCGGTTTCCCCATATCTTGGGGATATGGGGTCCAGAAATGGAGATACCAAAATGATCGAAAATGAATGGTTTATTGAATGATTTTGGGGGTACCAAAAGAATAACTGGATGGAAACCTCCAGTCATACACCTTGAGTATATTTCAGGAGAGTACATTGAAGACCCGTAAGAAAAATCGAATTGTCAGATACCATAACCTCAGGAAGGAATTAAGACCATCGGAAGTTCAGCCTACTCCATGCGTCAACAAAAAAACTGGCTTTGGCTTGGGAGTTAATTGCCCTGGTTTGGAAAACAGCCAAACCAATGGGATTGCTGGGAATTGGTAAATGGGCAGAACTCCAAGCATGAGGTAGACGTCAAAAACTGGAGGACAACTGAAATCTTACAACATGACCAGTTTACACATGCCGATCAGATTGCACATGTTGGAACATCGCTTTCCGAAGCAGATGCCAACCCCAGATGGACCCACTTGTGGCCACCCCAGAAAAAATGGAAAAAGTAGTTTGGACCAGTGCTGCTCTGAAGAGCAGCTCTTGGGCAAGATGCGAGACTTTCAAGGGTAGTCACAGTCAACTTCATCCCCGTTTCGCTTTGCCCGGGCAAATGTTCAAATGGTTTTCTTCCAAAAATCAACAAAAAAACATTTATATAGAATATATATATTTTACATGTTCAAATATCAGCAAAAATATGCAAAAATCAAGATTATTCATGTATTTTGAGCGCTTTTCTTTTAGAAAAAACACCAAATTGCAATGTTTCGATGTTTCTTCCCCAGGTCAGTGGAGCGACCTGGCTTTCACGATGGCGATGCTGTTCCCCTTGGCGCTTTGGATCTTAAAGCTGCCGAGAACGCCTCCGGCGGCTGACCCAGCTGGAAAGCTAACAAAAAAAACAGCAGACCCAGCTGCATGATTTCCCGTTCTTGCTCTTGGATTATTAGAATCCCGAATATATTGGGTAGTATAATCCCCTATAATCATCAACCAACAGGGGTAGCACCTGCGTTCGACGAGGAGCCCTCCCGGAAGGGATCTGGCCACTCCAAGGCTACCTCAGTGCCACACCAGCCGCACACCAAAGGTGGGAGTATCTGACAACCAACCCGGTGATGGCCAAAAAGTGGCCAAAGACACCATGCTGTTGGATAATATATAGAATCTAAATATATTTTAATCATCTACTTGTTGAATTAAAACATCTACTTGTTCATCTTTTTGGATATTTCATGTTGCTCCGTTCCCAACCCAAACTGTCCCAAAGCCAACCACCCAAGAAGCCAATGAACGAGTCCAAACTACCTGGCAACCCTCCACCAAATCTGTCGTTTCTTGGACTTGGGGACACTTGCGGACCATGTTTCTCAACAGCTTCACGACGGTTGAACCCTTGATTTGCAGGCAGTCCCCGGTGAAGATATGTTTTTTTTTGTCAAAACCCTGGCACCCTTCTGTTCACCCCAAAAGCTGGTAGAGGTTGAAAATGATGTTGATACCCCATGCATTCCCCATGCTATAATATATGAGTTTTTGATCCATCCCATATTTATATGAAACCATTGAAATTTTCCACCCACCAAGGGGATCCGCACTCTACAGAGAACCTCTCCATCCATCCGATGAATCTCGAAGTTCTCCTCCTTGGAGCAAAACACTCAAAAGAAACGACAACAAATGGGTGTGCACTCACATCACTCATCGAAAATCAGAGGAAATTGGTAAGTTTAACCTGCTACGTTGTTAGGTCCCACCTCAGGACCACTTGGTGTACCTTGGCCCCTGCCTGCGTGTCGAAGGGAAATCTCATGTTGAGCTGTGCTTCCTTCTTCACCACCAGCTGGCGCATTCGTAATTGGCTCCGTACAATAACTGGCAAGTTTATCTGAAAATCTGGTACCTGGTTACCTGCAATCTTGATGGCTTATCATGGTTTATCATCATGTTCCAAATCAAAACTGCCATTTCGGGGGCATACCCATTTTATGACAAAGCCACATACACAAATCGTCGCTTGATGATGCCAGCGGGAAGGTGCCCTTTGAGGGCTATTGCAATTGCGAATAAGGCTCGAAATGCTGCCTAAAGGGCCTAAATAGGATGGATGGTTGGAAAGTAAATACATGTGAATACCAGCAAGAAATGGCTCAAGCCATCTCAAGCCTACTGAACCCCCCATGACCCACCTGGGGCGTCAGCGGAGTGAACATTTCATCCTTGTCCTGTAGAGTCACCAGAGAGCTGGGAAATCTCCAAACGAAATGGAGGTTTTAATGGGGAAATCATCTATGAATGGGGCATTTTCCATTGCCACGATTACCGGAGGGTAAACGAAAAAAAGGTCAAGCAATGTCAAGTATACTGATCTAGAACCAAGAACCCAAATGACAACACGCTTGATCTAACGCCAAACATACATAAACATACTACTGTAGTTCTATCTATTTCTGCGTTGCGAGACCTTGAAAGTATAGCTCGCTTGGATAGCAGGGAGCCGTCACCCAACACGACACTGATCATGCGGGAAACCTCATCATAGAGCAGACCAATCCATACCATGCCTAATGTTTCACATTCAGGTGTCTTGTGGTGCCTTACAAACCTGGACAAGAAACATGCGTCTCATTGGATTTACCACACTACCTCATCCTCTCGAGTGATATTCATACAACATGCCTTGGAACAGTCTGACCATGTCTGACCTATGTTACGGGGGTTCACGGGGATTGGTTCCATCAAATCGGCGGGTTTCATCTCTGTTGCATGAATTGTGTCAAACTTATGATACTATTATTGAAAGATATTGAAAGTATCGCAGGCTTTCATGCCAGACCATACCAAAGCATATCATTTCATTGCCAAGTCCTATCATGTTATCCTGCAGTTTCTGAAAGCCGGCGTACCGTGCGTACCCGTTTTCGCCATTGGATAACTCTGAGATCCTCCATTTTTTCTTGTTAAATCCCCATGATATCCATGATCGGCAATTTTTAAAAAAAAAATGTTCAAAAAAATGTTTAAAAATAATTTAAAAACATATTATTGATTATTAAATCCGGGAATCCTCTTAGATTCTGGTTGAAGCACCAGCAGTTGGCAGATTGGCAGATGAAAGCGATTTCAGCTCCTCTCGAAAGAAGCCAAAGGCCTGGGAGGTGTTAAACTTCCAGAAGCATCAGCCCTCTCAGCCGACATGGTTGGTTAGGAAAAGGCACGTTATTTGACAGTAAATCAGCTACAAACCCCAGTGATTTTCCAGTCCCAAGCTCGGACTTTCAGAGGAGAACTGCTTGGTGGTGGAGCCGTACATCTCAATTATGTGAGTGCTTGGGGATAATGCTCTTGGGCTGAGCGTAGAAAGTTGTTTAAGCTGGGAATTATGAGGTAGGCAGGTAGTTATTATAGTACCACCCACAAAAAGATAGAAAGGTTATATATATATACCCTTCAAGAATCGGATTCTACTTTTCTATCTTTTTGCGGGTGATCTATTGATGACATCGAAGAACTGGGGTCCCAATAAGTCACCATTTCCCAATGATAAGCCACCATTAGTATACTAATGATTTTCCCAAATTCTGGACTCAGCCGAGGTGCACAGAGCATGCTTCCGATGGTCAGGCAGAGAAGGACCAGCAGCATCATCAAATGGATCTGGTCGCTGTAGCACTCCTGGCACGGATTAAGTTTTTTTGCACTTTATGGAGAAAAAACTGATGAAAACCTCAAGCACCATCAACCTTCCAGTTTCATCAAAGGCTCGAAAACCTCCAGTAAACAAACTGGAAATGATGGATTTTGCACATCCTGGGAACAATGCATCTAGGTCATACATGGTGATACCAATGAGTCATGATTCCCCTATCCATTCCTTCAAAAAAGCGCCCGTCTATGTCTCTACATTTGGGTGATTCCTAAATATGCAAGGATGGTCTGGCTTTCAACTGGGAGAATCTAAGACCCCCGTAGAAAAAAACTGGCTATCACTTCCTGGATGCGCATCCGGAAGTTAGGAAGTGGATTATCATTATCATCATATTTTACCCCAGCTGTATGTGGGATATACCCCAGTTATACGTGGGTTTATTAACCACTGAACCACTTACAAATTGGGACAAACACCCGAGTCGAAGGTTAACCTCCCATTTTGAGACATATCTGCCAACGTTGCAACCTTGCGGAGCAACGCCACATGAAACTGGGGCCAAAATCTGAATGTAACTTCCCCAACTGCCAGCCCCAGTGGTCACCCATGAGGAAAAAACATTTGGAAAACCCATTGGGTCTTTGAAGATCTAAGTAGTTGATTTACAGCATTAGCCAAAACTCAATATATGGGGGTCTTACTGATCTCACTCTCCGATTTTTTCGTGAAGTTTTTGCAGAGCCACCAAGGAGAAATCGGGTCTGAAAATGTTGCAAAAAACCCAATCCCATGGTTTAGAACATCTAATGTTCCCTACTGATGGCTTTGTTACTGGAGGTTCCATCCCCCATGTTTGGATAAACCCATAAATAGGACATTGATATATGTATACATACTCTATTATATACATTTATATACCATATATCCCACCATATCCAACCATTACGTTTTGGTTATCTCCATGTTCGATGGCTAACCCCATGTTTGTACAGTCCCGCCGCGCAGGGAGTGGCCTGTCCCGGCACGCATGTACCGATCTGCAACCACGCTCCCCGCAGCGCCTTGGATGATCCAATCTGATCCATAAATCTATAAGATACATACCTAGTTGTGGACAAACACTTACTACATATCATATATCATACATAATACTCTCGTGAAAACCATCTTGTTGCAAAAAAACATTTTTTTTTGCAATATGTTAGTTTTCGTTTTTTGTTGCAAACAGCTAACATAGCAGCTGCACGACATCAGTTTCATGTGGTCAGATTGATGCTAACCTGGCATCTGCCGCGGCTCCGTAAGGGCTACAAAGAATATGTCGGTCAGGCTAGAATATGTCGCTAACATAGCATCCCTTCTCACAACGTGTGGGGTGTTTCTTTTTTGGTGGCCTTCCCAATCCCAAAGATGTACAGAACAGAGGCTGTCCAACAGTGATGGCCCACATCAAAAACGAACAGCATTCGAGGGTGGAATGCGCAAACGCCAGGGGGTTGGGGTGCGTGATTGGGAAGGACACCCACCCCAAAAGAACAACTGACTATGTGCTTAACATAGCATCTCCAGACCTTTGCCAGTTCAAACAGATGGAATGAGCTATGGGGAAGCAATGAGCACCTAACATAGCAGCTGTACAACATGTTCAAGAACAAGTTTTCATAGCTCTGTGAGGGGTATGGACATGTTTTCTGAGCAAATTGATGCTAACATAGCATTTCTGCCTTCCAGGATTCTAGCTCGGTCAGTCTTTTTCAGGTGCCATGTTAGCACCCATCGCAATTTTTTGATGTCCAATTCCTGGGGAATGCAAATTATTAGCTCAACGGCACCGGGTGCTATGTTAATGAGTTGGTGCCAGAGCTGAATCCTGCTTTGTTAGATTTCACGGGTGTATTATATATATATGTGATATCTATATACATAATCACATATCACATATCATATATCATGTATCATACATCAGTTATAAAGCTTACCCAAGACATCTGGGAGTCGATGAAAAACCATGTGAGCCACTGAGTTCCAACCTAGATAGCTACCCCTACTAGTCATCATTCCAGTGAGGGAGGTCAGTGAGGTCTTAAATAATTTCCATACTTTTTTTGGGGTTTGTTTTGTATGTTTAAATAATTTATGACTTTAATATGACTTGATATGGAGCATTTAATATTAATATGTGATACATGTTTACATGATACATGATTACATGATTACTTGATGTGTGAAATGCGATGCATGATACATGATCCATATAACATGTGCATGAGGAAATATACTCCACTCTTACGGAGCTCTCCGCGTCCCAGCAGCCTGGAAGCCCTTCTCCGCTTTCTCCACATCTAAGTTGGCGAGAGCCAGCCCCTTGAGCATGGCCACGCCGGCCACCCCTGGCAGCCAAAAAAGACAGGACTGCTTGGCCAAAACGGAAGTGTTACTCACGGAATATGCTACCCTCTGGCAATGTTGCAGTAACAGTTCGCGAACTGGAACATCACCATTTGTAGTATAGGGAAATCATCGAACGCCATGGGCAACTGTGTTAAATTACCAGAGGGACCAAAGGGTAACTTACATTTTACTAACAATGGATAGATCGAGGATCCCATGATATATACTATAAGTCAATATATATATATATTATATATACTGTATAAACACTTGCAGGCTAGGTTCTGATCCCACCCCAAGGATAAAGCCTTCTCAATAGGACCAATAGGACCCTAAAATGAATACGGTAGACTGTAGATCTGATACTAACCCGGGCTTTCGTCGGGATCGGATTTCTCCCTGTAATCCCTGTACACCTTCCCCGACTCGTTTTGAGCGTTTCACTTTCGCAACATTTTTGTGAAAACTACTTTTGCAACTTGTTGGGTCACGTCAGTGGCCTTTTCTCCAGTCTTTCAGGATCTAGATGTGTCTAGTTATTCACTTTCACGGGCATTGCCGAATGAACTCTAAATGCTCTGGCACTATAACCCTGTCAAATGGGTAAATGCGACTTGACTTACAGGGTCCACAAGACCCCACTGGTCTTTTGGCAAACCTTGAGATTTTTCTTTGGAGTTTCAAGAAACCCTCGCGATGACCCTTGGTGGTAACCCACTCACATCTGACCCACTACTGAACCACGTGCCTCAGGGGTCACCAAGAGGGGCCTCGCCACTTCCGGTTCGATGCCGAATAAGTCGTTGGGTTCGGTGCGGTTCGCCGGAAACAAAAGATCCCGCGAAACCAAGCTTGAGCAAAACACGAGTTGGGCATCCAGAGCTGGCTCCAAAGGGCAAGAACATGCCCAATGATTTCCGATCAGATTGCTTTAACCTGATGATGGATATTGCATGATATTGCCTATCCTTTAGGATCCTTTAGGAAGACACGTTCAACTCACTACTTGGCTGAAGCATGCTGAAGCTGAGTAAACTGGGCCCATTGTTAAAGCTCATGGCATGAGATTTAGAGGACATGAAGCCTGGGTCTGACTTCCAGTAGTTTTATCTTTCAGACGGGCCAACCCTGATGCACTTCGCACTTCCACCTTCTTGGCTATCCGATCTTTTTCAAGCGTTGCTGCTGACTTCAAGGAGAAATTAGGGCCCAACACAGCCAGTGTTGCGTTGCATGATCGAATTCGATTGAAGCGATGGGCAGCTCCACTTCTAAACTAAATGTGCTACCTCTCGAAAGGGTCACTATTCCAGCCACTTCAGGTCTTCTTTGCCCTGCAGCATCTGCAAGTCAACAAAACAATTGTTTCTAGTGGTGGAATCAAAAAGGAACGCTGTGCCGCTGTGCCACAACAATTGTTCATCAACTGCAGATTTCCGAAAAGATCTGAAAGGGGGGGCAACGCAGTCTGTGAGACAACATGACATAACTTGACATAACTATTTCCAGGGGTCAAGTCTTGTTAGTAGTGACAGCCCTACTCCACAGACCATGAGGGCCGAGCAGTCGAAGCACAACCGCAATTGGATGTGTTTTCCTGCTACAACTAGGTGCGCTGCCCTGAGATACACAGATTCAACCGCGAACGCGTCTAAAACGTGCAAAGTCACAGATTCCAAAACCAATTGTGGATGGCTTGTACCATCCAGTTCATGGCGACTCTACAGTTTTAATCTAGTCTGAATGATAACCATGAGCCAAATGAACAGGCAACAACGCCTCATCCACCCAACTCCCATCATCCACCGCGCTGAAGTACCCTACAGGCCCTGCCTCTTTGTGCCAGCCGTTAGCGCAGGGTATCGGGCTTCAAACTCCTAAAACTTGAATCAAAAAGCTGACCCCACCTGCCTGGTGCCGTGTTTTCACTGGGGGAGACTAATGCGAAAACCGGCAGTCCTCCACCTTGAATTTCCTCTTGCAGCCTCACAGCAAGAGATCACCCTGTGGAAGCTTGGAGCCTACATTTGAAGCATTGGCAATGACAAAAACAACCATTTTAGAAAATTTTAGATATATGTGTCCGCCTCTCAAGTCGAATCGCCTGCGTAGTTCATGTACCGAATCTTCCCAAAGACTTTCCGCTCGGGCCAGCCCATATCGTGCCTTCCACAGTTTCGTAGCAGGCTGCGCCAGTTCAGGATCACTCAAATTCAAGGAGTGCCATGAAAAATGCGATTCGCCATGGTGCAGAATCTGAAATTCTCTCAAAGTTCGACCCCGTTTGGATCTGGGTAGGTCCAAACGGAGGGACATCCAACTGTTGGAGTAATGTCCGCCCAAGGACGATCTGAAGCAACAGTTGTCCGAAAAGAAGTTTAATATGACATGGTCCCAAATAGAATGGCACATGGCCCACATGGCCTACAAACAAATCAAGCACACCTTATCAGATATGCAACAAATAGAGATGATAAATGCTGCCGGTCCCCCCCAGGGCCCCCATGCGAGACTGATGCGGGAGTGCTGAGCAATCTGGGCAGCCCTACACACCGCACACTGACCACATGCACCCAACGTAGCCGT
This sequence comes from Cladocopium goreaui, assembly GCA_947184155.2. NCBI lineage: Eukaryota > Dinophyceae > Suessiales > Symbiodiniaceae > Cladocopium > Cladocopium goreaui. The sequence goes on from CAMXCT020000831.1 coordinate 123,986, forward strand.
TGGGCTCGCGCCTCAAAGTCCATGCTGGGGCCCCAGAAATAGACAAGTGAAACACGATCAAAATGTGGGAATGACTCTTCTGAGTATCATCTGTGTATATATGTATATATATATACACATCTGCCTGCATACATCTTGTACATATAGTTACATGGAAAGAGAGGGGGAGAGAGCAAGAGAAGAACAAAAGAGAACAGAGAAAAGAGTATATCAGGGGGGGACCACCATTACACGCTTTGCAAGCAGGTGATTTCAGGACATCTTTCCCCGCACACTCTCAAATATCCAGAACATTCCAGAACCAAATTCAATTGACACACCGCAATCGCAGCACCCAACACCATCAACAATCTCTTTTTCCAAGATTTGCCTTACAATGCCTTACAAATCCGCAGTTCTTCCCATTGCCAGGTAACTAAATGACTTTTAAATGACCAAATCTTGGCACATCTACACCGCAGGGTCCTGGGGCCGCCCTAGGCTTCGGCGCCCATCCAAGTTGTAGCGGTCGTTCAGATAGATGGCTGTGGCCAGAGCAGAGGCAGGGTCCTTGCTCCACTCCAAGACCTGGAGGACACAGAAAAAATGAAGCCATTCTTTTGGTAGTTCACTATCCAAACAAGGGAAAAACTTAGATTCTTTGTTCTTGAATATTTATTGATTGAACCATCCGAAATACCGTACTTTTTGTAGTGAAATGTGGGAAACTCAATGGTAAGCCATCCCCAAGATCACCAGAAATGGGTCGTAAAAAGCCTTCAAATGTGAATGAAGGCTTATTGTTGGTTTTACCGCATCGGTCCTAGGGGCAAGGTTTGTATGGCATGGATGGATGGGTAAAAAAATGCTAGTGCATGTTCGATTTTGTGATAGTGAACTACAGTAATTTTGATCCCAACATTGGGCATCCACAGTTTTCAGCCATGCCGGGGTTTGTCTCAGAACTGAGGATGCCCCAATTGTAAAGCTGGGAAAAATGCAATCCATGGGACGGAATGAGATTCCAAATGTTGACAGGGCTCTCAGGAAAATCCAAAATGGGAAATTAAATATGACCATGGCGAGTTTCCTCCGCGATGGCAGTGGCACAACCTATCATCCATTTGGGGGGTCCTTATGATGGCTACATAATCCCCCTTGCAATTCGGCCTCCGACCCTGACCCCTGAATCTTTAAGGGACCACTGGTAGCCTCTTAAAGAATGCGAACCAGGGCAAATTTCAGCCTTAAAGAATCTAACCCCAATGAACCAAGATTGCAACACAGTAGCCAGGTATGTCCCGTTAAAAAATTGGAGACCGTCAAACACACCAAGGGGTGCCCCTTTAAAGAATTGGATACCCAAGTTGAAGTCAAGCATGAAATGTTCTGAATATTTTTAAGATTTTATGGATACATATCATGTACATTCATGTACATGTTAAAGAGATATGTGGATGTGTATGATGATATATGAATATATATATATGGTGCAGTTCCTAGAATCTTCCAAGGAAGGCCTCTTAAAGAATAGGAGACCGTCAAACAACAGGATTTCCTTAAAAAATAGAACTGTTTTTTTTTGCCGGCCAGGTATGTCCCTTAAAAAATACAGTTTTTTAAGGACATCATGTCCTGAACTTTTTAAGGAAAATTCCCAGGAGGATGCTACATATATGATTAACCCCTATGAATCATATGGTGGGATGACCATCCCAAATTATGGCAAATCGACATCGCGAGGTCCACCGACACCATCCTATATCCATGGCATGACGCGGTGGTTTCCCAATAAAAAGTACTGGGATTTCACCATCAAACATGTCAATCCGTACTTCTTAAAGCCACGCCTCGTCAAAATTATGGGTACCAGGAAGCATCCACTGGCTTAATTGTCATGTTCCAGTTTTTTTTTGACCATAGCTTGGGGGTATATCCCAATTTGAAGCAAACCCGAGTGCCATAGATTTGTTGGTTCTATACATTGCATTGTTTTGCATTGTTTTGCATTGTTTTGCATTGCATTGCATTGCATAACATAACATAACATTACATAACATTACATTGCATTACATTACATTACATTACAACATTACAACATTACAACAATACAACATTACAACATTACAACATTACATTTACATTCACATTACATTTACATTTACATCTACATGTACATTTACAATTACATTACTGTACATTACATTACATTACATACATATATACCACTATATTCCATAAGATTTTCCCGTTTGATAGATCCCACACAATATCACCATGTTGCTTACAGATCTCGAAAAATCTAAGTTGTATATATATATATATTATATGTTGTCAATAAAACACCAAAACAAATCACCATATGTTTTCTATTGTGGTTAAAACCAATAATAAACCATCCCTCAAATCACCATTTGTATAGATTATAGATGATTATAGGTTGTATAAACCATTTCCAAATGGGTGGTTTATGGCACTGTTTTACCAACATTTTATTTCACTGCGTTGGCCTTTCGACCCTGCGAAAATTATTTATGGATTTGGGGGCCCGCCCGGCCTCCAAATCTGTTCTTGTGGCTTAATTGCTTTGACCCAGACTTGTGATTCTCTGTCTTCTTTTTTTTGGGGCCACATCATTAAGAAGCCACAGATAGACAGCAGTGCCTAGATCTTGAGATGTGAAGCATTGGGTCTTTTGGAGTGCTTCCATGTCGTGATTCAACGGTGTCACAATTGAGGATCCTACTGCCCATGCAGTTGTCATTGGCGGTCCTGTAGCCACTTGGTTTGCGGAGGAATGCGTGGATAGGGTTGCGCCGGTAGGTAATGGTAGGTATTCCAAGCAGTGTGTGTTCCACCCGGCTATGCGAAGGGTATTCAGAAGAAGTTGTTTTTTGATGACAGAACCTGGCACATGACATTCTGCCGCATGTGCCCGGCCGTATGCCCACGATTTCGTGGGTTTTGGCGCAGCTTTGGCCAAGGATTCGTTGCTGCCATCACGGCCTGCCAACCCTAGCAGGCAACTTCTGCAGATGGCGCATGTGCGTGCTGCTTGGCACGAATGCAACAGCCTATGGGAAGACAATAATTGGCCCAGGGATATAAAGTGCCAACTGCACTGTCGAGGGGCTATGTGCTTTATTTTTTTTTTCGGATTTTTCTTTCTAAATTTCACGGAGTTCTGTGGATGTTGTGGTGTATACATGCAGTTGTGCTTTGGGTTGTACACAGCAAAGACCCAATGCCAGCCCTTATGCTAATTGTAGATGGCTTTGACATCCATACCTTCCTGAGTCAGAAACATTGTATCGTTTGCTGCTTTTACAGGCCCTCCTCATGCATTGATTGACATAGAATTTCTATGGAACATCTGGTAGCCGGGTAGCCCAAATCTTGAGGCAGCCAACAGTGTAGCCGCATTGGTCATAACACGGTTTCATTTTGCAGTGGGTCTTTGCCTCCCCCTTCGGCGCAACCATCCACAAACAGACCAACACATACTTTGTAACATTTTCACCTGTAGCAGAATACACACCTTTCATTTTCCGGCTGGCCTACCGAAAATGTAATAAGCAGCGGTGCATGAACAGTATCCAGTAGTCAGAGACTCCATGTTCAAGGCAGTGTGCATTGAAGGAGAATATCTTTACAATTCACATTAGGGTGAATCCTTTCATTTTGTCTTGCGCATTTGCCTTGGCAACCTTGAAAGCGTAGGCACTCAGACGCCTCATTTGCCTAGCTTGTTGAGAGGGCAGGAATCTTACCCTCAGGTTGCTTGCAATCATGGATAATTCGCCCAAGTTTTGTTGAAACAAGCTTTCTTAGGCACAGACAGATGGCAGTGCCTAGATCACATGTTTGGGAGGAAATAAAGATATTTCACCCAAGTTTTTGTTGAAACAAGCGTTCTTAGGCACAGACAGACGGCAGTGCCTAGATCACATGTTTGGAGGGTGATTATGGATACTTCACCCAAGTTTGGTTGAAACAAGCTTTCTTAGGCACAGACAGACGGCAGTGCCTAGATCACATGTTTGGGGGGTATTCATGGATATTTCACCCGAGTTTTGTTGAAACAAGCTTTCTTGGGCACAGGCAGACGGCAGTGCCTAGATCACATGTTTTGGGGGGTAATCATGGATAATTCCCCAGAGTTTTGTTGAAACAAGCTTTCTTAGGCACAGACAGACGGCAGTGCCTAGATCACATGTTTGGGGGGTAATCATGGATAATTCCTCAAGTCTTGTTGAAACAAGCTTTCTTAGGCACAGGCAGACAGCAGTGCCTAGATCACATGTTTGGAGGGTAAACATGAGTAATTCCCCCAAGTCTTGTTGAAACAAGCATTCTTAGGCACAGGCAGACGGCAGTGCCTAGATCACATGTTTGGGCGGTACTCGTGGATATTTCGTCCAAGTTTTGTTGAGACAAGCTGTCTTTGGCACAGACAGACGGCGGCGCCTAGATCACATGTTTGGGGGGTAATCATGGATACTGGGTAGTTGACCTTTTGTTTCTCCTCACACGGAAAGTCGTCCCACACACGGTGTCCCGTGCAGAAGTAGGTCAACAACCCTCGTCCCTCAGAGTAAGGCTTTGGCAAGGAAGAAAGCATTCCAACACAAATCGTATTGGCGCACGCGTTTCTAGACTCTGTAAAGTGCAGTGCCCCCTTGTTTCCCTGATCACCTTGTACAACTGCGATTTGTTACAGAAGGGCATTTCCAGCTGAACTGATGCGGCATCTATCCGCGCTGTGTACCAGTAAACAGAACGATAGGATGAAACAAAGGATGGCCAATCGCAACAACGCTGACGAAGCACCGTTGCGAGCTCCTGCTGATGCTGTGGGAGAGAACTCAGCAAGGAGCTGTTTGCACAGTACACGTGATACTTGTGATGAATTGTGATGGTAAAGCTTTTCTTTTCAGGTAGAAAGATCATTGTTTTACAGCAGTAGGCGCAGTAGCAGTTGAGAAGGCTCAGCAGCCCAGCCCCCCAGGCAGGATCCCACGAATTATTGGTTTTGCTTGTTGAGGCTTACTACCTGGTCCCTTGCGTGGGTTTGAACCTCTTTTGGTCTCGTTTGGGCCTCCAGGGGTCTCGTTTTTGGTTTCGTTTTTTTCTCCTTTCAATTCCCCGAATCGAAATATGGTCAATATGGTTTGAAGAAGCCAGGCTGTTTTTGGTGAGGACCGGTGTGCCAGTATGATTTGCACGCTTTGAGATGTTTCTTGAAACATGCTGCCAGCCTACCAGTAGGAATAGCGTGGAAATGTACATCAGCTCTGAAACCTAAAAATCGGTGTGCCAAGTGCGAGAGTAGTTCAGATTTCATTTTTTGAGGCTTTGGGATGGCTTGGGATAAGCAAAACGCACTGGCACACGATGATGCCAGATCTCCGGAAAGTAATGTTCAATTTTGGTGGGGGCCGGTGTGCCAGTATGATTTGCATGCCGTGGGGTGACTTATTGGAAGCCTGGGGTGACTCTTGGATGACTGTGTGCCATGCGGAGGGGGGTGACTTAATGTTAGGGGGGGTACGAAAGGTCACGCTCGTACTTCCCCCAAGTTTTGTCGAAAGACATTTTCTTAGGCACAGACAGACGGCAGTGCCTAGAGCACACGTTTTGGTGGTATTCATGGATAATTCCCTCAAGTTTTGTTGTCACGAGCTTTCTTCGGCACAGACAGACAGCAGTGCCTAGATCTTGAGATGCGAAGCATTGGGTATTTTGGAGTGTCTGCATGCTGTGATCAACTGGGACGAAAAGTACAGAGATGGATAGATGGATGGATAAATATATGAATTAGAAAATGGCTAGATAGATGGGTAGAAGGATAGATAGGAAGATAAATAGGTAGGTAGGTAGATACAGTAGATATCGTTGACGAATCGACCCAGGCATATTTGCACCATCAAGCCATTGCTTTCTGAGGACTTTGGCGGCGCACGCATCGTGGCCACAAATGATGCGGCTACGGAGACGGAGCTCCGCTGGTCCTGGTGCAAATTGACACATTTCCCAGATTGATGAAGAATGCCATAGTTAGTCACCAAAGTCGACTAACACCAACGTTTGTAGTCTGCAACGCCATAGAGGGATACCAGGAGATTTGGACCTTTTTTCACAATAGGTTGCCCTGAACAGCAAAATGGCCCTTGAACCATCTATAGTGCTGGCAAACTAGGGAGGCACGTCTACAAGCCATGGCCAGCGGCCAGTTCGGATTTTTGACATGGCGAAGATAAGAAAGACATGCCACTGCCATTCTAGCTTCAACCACACCAATTGCCGTCATTTGCACGCCTCTTCAGTCATTTTCACTATTGTGGAACGTCAGACAGACTTTGTTTCCTCTTTCTTGGAAGCAAGAGTTGACAGACAGCAGCAAAGACACAGCCCATCAATAGGCCAGCTTTGGTGGCATCGATCTGGGCGAGTCTTTGACTATTGAGACATCACAGCAGGAGATCCGTTGCCATTCTGTCGCAGGGTCTCTGGTGCGGACATGGGCATTGTACTCGCCATGGTTCTGGTGACTCTTTGGTTTTCAGGTTCTATCGAAATCATCATTTGGAGGAGATTGCATGTGCTGAAGCAATCCTTAAGACAAAATCAAGATTCTTTTAATGCAGTGTTACTTTGTGGTAGCAGCAAAGGCCGGAATGTGCATGTACCTGCGTAGGTTTCGATACATGGACCACAGTGAAGTCTCATTCTGGCCTGCACTGATGCGCTCTTTATTCGTGTTTCTACCCCTAAAGCACCAGGGGGATCTCCCATGCGGGTTTGCCTGGCGCGAGGGTCTAAGTGAAAGTTTTTTTTCCAGTTCTCAAGGCCCTGTTACCGCATTCTCTCTTGCAGCCATGGCCATGGTGTCTTTGGGCTTGGTGGCACTGCCTGAAGAACATTTCGAGAAAAACGTTAGCAATCCGGGCAAGGCCGGCCGATGTTGATTATGTTGATTGTTTTTTGGCTTGGCGTTTTCTTTTTCTGCAGCTGGCAGGAGATAAAAAACAATAGTCAAAATGAATATCATTGGGGATCATGTCAAAGAAGTCCTGCAAACAGGGTTGGAACCCTGCCAGGTGGCACCAGCAAAGGCCCTTTTGACCCATCAAACTCCAGTTGCAGCCATCAAGCATGCATTGCGCCAATCAGCACGGGCTTTGGGGACATCAGTGAGTGACCCCGAACATATCCGCAAGAAGCTTCCACCCACAGAGGATTGCAAAGCGCTCATGGCTGCCGGCCGCATCTGGGTGATTTTCAAGCTGGAGATCCCAGAGGCCGAGTTCCATCTCGATTTGAAGTCTGGATATGTGAAGAAGCAAGCCGGAAGCGGCTTTGAGATTCAGACCTGGGACCCTCTCAGCCCGAAGTGGCATGCGTCCACTGCATCCAGGACCAAACTCTATGTTTCTGTGTGAGTGAAAAGGTCCTCACCAGCTTTGTGCTCGCCAGGATGCCCGAGGCTCCAGCTTGGTCATTCTATGTTGGAATCAGTGCCGACACGGCAGCTAGGATCCTTGCGGACCCTACTGAGGCCCGTGGCTACATCTTGGAATCCTTCCAACACCGGGACATGGGGAACTTGGTGTGCAAGTGCCTGGCATCAGAATCAATTGCTTATTTGGCCTGTTGTAGGCACCAGAAAAGATATAATTACTCAATCACCAAACAGTTTATTTCTGCTAGGCCTGCTAGGCATGTTTCACCATGACAGGCAAGCTGGGCATAAAGTTGCTCACTTTTTGGCCGGCGTTTACGCCATTCCATTCTTTGAAGACAAGTACGGCTGCGCCTTGCTCCAGTCAATTTTGGACGAGAAGAAGGCGGAGGAGAAGAGCCACATCCTGACGATCAAGGTATCGTGCTTGGATGTTGCAGCAACGCTGCAGCATGTCCCCGGCATGTCCTCCGTGTGGGTTCCACGCGATATGGACAATCTATACAAGTGTCCTTTCCATGTGTCTTTGGCGACATTTGCCTTGGCTGATCATTGCGTTCAAGAAGCCCAGCCTGCCAGCCTATATCGCGAGAAGAAGCAAAACGTTGAATTGTATGACTCGCGCAAGAGGTGCAGGGTACGCTGCCCAAGAATACTTGTTTTTATTGTCTGGGCTCACGCGAAGCAGCTGTGGCTTGAATGTTCTTTTTGTATCGGATGCCAGATATTGTGCTTTATTCCCCACCTGCCAGGTGAGGGTTGTTAGATTTTATCAGAGTTGTTCTTCTTCTCCTCCTCCTCCTTCTCCTCCTCCTCCTTCTTCTCCTCCTCGTTCTCCTCCACCACCTCTGCCTCCACTTCCATGTTCACTTCCGCCTTGCCAACTCTTCGCCAAGCTCTTCCCCAACTTCCGCACCCAGTCACCACTGCTGGACCTCAACTGCAAGGGTCTGAGCGCACTGGGCACCGCTGGACCTCAACCTGGGACCTTCCGAGCTCAGTGAGCACCACTGCACCTCAACCTGGGACCCTCCGAGCTCAGTGAGCACCGCTGGACCTCAACCTGCCACTGGACCTCAACCTGGGACCCTCCGAGCTCAGTGAGCACCGCTGGACCTCAACGGCCAGATAGAATGCCAGAAGATATGCCAGATAGAACGCCAGATAGAACGCCAGATAGAATGTCAGAAAGAATGCCGGAAGATATAGCAAATAAAGTGCCAGAATGTTTGCCAGATAGAATGCCAGAAGATTTGCCAGATAGAATGCCAGAAGGTATGCCAGAATGTCAGATACAATGCCAGAAGGTATGCCAGATAAAGTGCCAGAATGTTTGCCAGATAGAACGCCAGAAGATTTGCCAGATAGAATGTCAGAAGATATGCCAGAAGATATGCCAGATAGAGTGCCAGAAGGTATGCCAGAACATATGCCAGAAGATATGCCAGGTAGAATGCCAGAAGATATGCCAGATAGAATGCCAGAAGATATGCCAGATAAAATGCCACAAGGTATGCCAGATAGAATGCCAGAAGGTATGCCAGATAGAATGTCAGATAGAATGCCAGAAGGTATGCCAGATAAAGTGCCAGAATGTTTGCCAGAACATATGCCAGAAGATTTGCCAGATAGAATGCCAGATAAAATGTCAGAAGATATGCCAGAAGATATGCCAGATAGAGTGCCAGAAGATATGCCAGAACATATTGCAGAAGATATGCCAGGTAGAATGCCAGAAGATATGCCAGGTAGAATGCCAGAAGATATGCCAGAAAAAAAACAGAAGATATGTCAGATAGAATGCCAGAAGATTTGCCAGTAACAAAACGTGTAGATGTCATGGTGGGGATAACTCGAAGTAAAGTAATTTTCTCCTACTCTCAAGTCTTTGCTATTAGAAGCATGGCTTGTATCAAAATGAGCACTGTCACGACCGTCATGAGCCAGCTGCCATTGCCAGGTTTGGATGTCTCCATGATTTTCCATCGCAGGCCCGGTGGGGTATGTGAGCACAACTTATGTGAGCACAAGCACAAGTTCCGCTCACTTACTATCAGATCATGTGGGTTGCCCCATGGTATTCAATGATACGAACCTCTGAGATATTACGGTCAGTGTCGCACACGCAACACCGAGGGTAATCTTGAGAAGCATTGCCTTGTGTTTTTTACCTGCCCTTTTTGCTACAAAGGGGCTTGGTAAGAGATCACAAAATTTGCTCGCGAATACGGCCGCTGCCGCATGCGAGATCAGACCCGTATTGCATTCAGCAGCCGCCTCTAGTCAGCATGTCCTCGACCTCGAAGGCTCTTGCCACCAAACGGCCTGCAGAAGCTGAAATCGAGTGTGGCAGTGCAGCCAAGAAGTTGACGACAGCAGAAGCTGCGAAGTTTGCGGCAGAAACCGTCAAGGCTTTGAAGCCTCGTGACCAGCAGCCTCCGGAGAACATCGTGCCAGTGAGCAAAGTGGTTGCAGCATCACCGCAGACAGCTGGCATGCCACCGGTGCTGCAAGCCCCTAAACTTCCAGATCTAGAAGAAGGGCGTCACTTGGGCGCTTGGACTATCATGAAGCGTGTCATTCCTTGGGCCACTTGGCAGCATATGTTTGCTGGAACCACTCCTAAATTCAGAATGATGCCATTTAACTGCTGTCGGTTTTGATTAATCAAGCTAGATTTAATTGAACTCCTCTGATCTCCTCTGCCATGTTCTGTGGTTTGCCATCCTGAGTTTCGAGCATTAGCCCCTGCAAGATCTTCTAGATTTCTTTCAGAGAGCTTCCCCCTGCGCCACTTGTGATTCTCTGAGGTGCTTCAATCCTTGCCGACTTTCCTTTCGAAAGCTGCCTTGCCATCAGCTGCATCTTTGGCAGACCTAGCACCGCTGGAGATCCAATCATCACAGTCCCAGGGCCTCAAGAACTTCAAGGAGAAGTGGAGCCCTGCAAATTGCCTGCAGGCTATCCAACGTAGTGGCCTCTACGAAGCCGGCCGTTCGCTGTACTGGCTGGACCCGGGCTTGAGCTCCAGCGACACATTGCTGCTTGAAGAGCCGCCCTATGCAGAAGTCCTTGAGGCCGAGCAGATTCTTTGCTGCAGCCATGGGGCCGGAGATCGCTTCTTCTTTCTTGGCACTTTTGGGTGCTTTGCTCCCAAGCATGTGTTGAACACGGGTGAGCTACCAACCAAGCTGTCTCTTCTGCACAAGCACACGCAGCTCTATGCCTGGTACGTTGCTATGTGCAGGGCATGGCTGGACACGGATTTGGAGCAGATCAAGAAGCTTCATGAGATGGCCTTGACTGTCTGTCACTGTCAGGGCATTGGCCATGACCGATAGCATCAGCGTGACCCTGGAGATCCTCACGGTCAACGACAAGTCTCGACAGGGAAGCAATTCGGACACCTTTTTGATGTTCGCAAAGAAGGTCCAATGCATTGAGCGCCAGCAGGCCGCAACAACCAAGAAGGATCTTCTCCAGAGCTTGATTTCCAAGAATGTGCGCTTCAACGGCACCAAGATCAACAAGACTGTTCTTGATGGGGCCTTGAAGGTGGCAGGCATGCTGAGCGATGCATCTTCTGAGATCCTGTCTCGCATCCAGCGAGAACATGGCCGAGATGTTTTCTCCAACAATTATTCCAAATTGGCCCGCTTGTGCACGCGATGTCAGAAGCAAGTGGCTACTTTGATCTACTTTGGAGAATGTTGGTGCTGGAGGCGGCGCTGGAACATTGCTTGAGTTCACCTTGGGGGCAGCCTATGTGGCAGTGGCCCGCAACCAATGCAGCCCGGACTTCTTCAACGTGGAAACCATAGACCCGCGCGGTGACGAGGTGGGCTGGGCTTGCGGGACCTTTGCTAAGATTGCAGTTGCGCACCAGATGGTTCAGCTCGCTGAAGCTGCTTGGCAACAAGCCCCTGTGGGAAGCTTGAAAGACGAAGCCAGAAAGACTTCAGACGCTTTGAAGAAGCTCGGCACACCTTTGGCTTTCCATTACGCTGTGCCCAAAGAGGTGGATGCTGGCTGCAGCAACGCAGCAGAAGATGTGCTTGAGGAAAGGGATCCACTTTGTGGGGTGACAGACGGGCTGGATGCAAGTGGTTTGAAGGCAGTAGAGTTTATGATTTCGTGGAAGCCGCCAAGGTGTCCAACCCATGTTCCCACCTCTTGAAGCCGGATGTGACCACCAAGCTGGCGAAGAGCATGCGCTCATGCACCGCTGCCGGATCCTCAAGTCCAAAATACTGATTCAATTTTTCATACAAGACGCCAGAACTGGCGAGACATCATGGAATCTTATAGTTCTGAAACCACGTTACTACAAACACATGCAACAGGAGCCATTCCACCAGAGTTGTTTCTTGCTTTTGCAGCCCCTTCCAAATCACTCAACATCCTCAGCATTTAAATGCGCAGCCCCTTTTGAAATTTATTCAGCATCTTCAGCGGCTGAGGCCCTTGCAATTTCCCATGTTTCGTGCGAAGCCACGTCAGCACCGCCTGTCAGCTTGAGGGATCTTGTGAAAGGGGATGACGAGCAAGAGGATGAGCAGAAGACTGCAAGGGAAGCAGAGCGAAGCCACTTGTGGCGGGAGGCGCAGACGCTTGGGAAGAAGTACGTGCAGTTGGGCCTCTGGCAAGGCCGCACAATGGATTCGCTGGCTACTTTGTTTGCAAAGAGCCCGGCCAAAAATTTTGAAGGAGTTCTGAACGACAGCCACCAAGCCTTCGTCTTTTCCAGTGACTTGTAGCTCGAACCTGACCAATGGTCAAAGGTGCCTGCCTTGGACAGAGCATCGTTGCAGCCAGCCTTTGACTTCATGAAAGCACAGTGCAAGGAGACCTCGATGCTCTTGCTCTTTGATGGTGGGTCGCGCTCGAACCGCCAATTGATCGAGCAGACGTTTGGCGACAAGGTCCCGGGCGGCGGCGGGCTGTTTGATTGGATTGTGCTCTACCGGCTCTACCGCTCCACAAAGAGTGCGCCAGGGAAGAGGAATCGAAAGGTGTTTGCTGGCTCTGTCCGTTGTGAAACGGCCTTCCTCCGACTATCAGTCCCACGGGTGAGGTTGGCTGTGAAAGCCCGGGAGGATGACTTCACGTCGAATGAGGAGTGCAACACCAATGATTTGCACATGGTCAACGTTTCCCCGCCCGGAAAGTTGCCTCGCATTCTCCGGTCTGACAAGACCCGTATCTTCCCCGATGCCACTGTCCACAACACGGTGAAGTCCTCCTCTGTGCCGCTGCTTCTTGTCAAGATTTCAAGCCGGGATTTGTTTGATGACGGCTTGGGCATAGAATCTGAGTAGACAATTTGTCTGATGTCAACTGACCCCCGCTAAAGCAACTTAGTTCGCATCCCACTTAAGAGGCATCCATGTCAAATTCAGGATATGCCTTGTGCAGGGGAGATGATGGGACAAAGGTAAGACGATGTCAGAATGATCTTTCAGAGACAATTTCAGGATATGGCAGAATATATGGCCGAAGACATGTTGGGATATGTGTCTGAATATATACCAGAAGGGGTGCCATGAAAAATTAAAAAGTCTAAGGACCTGAAAATGGCAACTTGCTGGGTGGGGGACCATTGGGAAGCACCCGTGGGACTGATAGTCGGAGGAAAGCTTTCTCGCAGCTAATGGAAGCTAATGGATGGCGTTACCAAGCACGGTGATTTGGTTTATATATCAAAGAAGCCGTTTTAGGCACAGACAGGCGGCAGTGCCTAGATCACAGCATGTTTTGATGATATGGATCATTCGCCCAAGTTGAAACCAAACAAGCCGTCTTAGGCACAGACAAACGGCAGTGCCTAGAACACGTGTTTTGATGATATGAGTCATTGGCCCAAGTTGATATCAAACAAGCCGTCTTAGGCACAGACAAACGGCAGTGCCTAGAACAAATGTTTTGATGATATGAATCATTGGCCCAAGTTGACATCAAACAAGCCGTCTTAGGCACAAACAAACGGGCAGTGCCTAGGTCACTTTTTTTAAGTAACCCAAGTTGAGATCATCGAAGGAAGTTTAGAAGTCAAACTTCCGACAATATGGACAGATGAAAAGCAGAGCAGGGCAGAGGCAGAGAGAAGAGAAAGATCAGAAGAGAGAAGAGTAGAAGAGAAAGAGTAAGAAGAAAAAAGATGGAGATGCGCGAAAAGGTAGGAAAGTCGCGATTCACTGTGTTTTTCCAATGATTTGTGGCTCCGGAGGGTCGAAAAGTAGGCTCGCTAAAGCGGCGGGTGCGGAGCCAGCTGGCCAGAAGACTCCCAAAAGCCAATGCCCTGTTGCGCCAGGTGCAGGAGTCCAAGGGGAACGAATTTTGGGAAGCCGTGTTGCAGATGCTGGACGTGAAGAACCTGTGCGATCTAAGCCCAGGCAGTGGAACCCTTGCATCCACTCGCCTTCGGATGCAGATTCCTTACCTTGGAATCTTGCGGAGCGATGCCCACCACAGCTACTGGGGGAACGTTTTGGACCGACAGTGCCTTCAGTACCTGTCAGACTCCAACTCCATCCTCTACAATGAAAGCCTGTCAGAGCTCATTCAGGAACATTTTGCTGAGACGCTCACCGAGCTCAATGAGCCCGACGTTGATGATGCTTCCGACCATTCTGATGGGTGAGGCAACAAGCGCATAGCCCGGTGATTTTGCGATTTTTGCATAGTAGGTTGTCCTTCTCGCTGTTTTGCAGCTTGCGCGACATGGATGGGATGCCCGTGTAAACGTCCGTATTTTTCCACCCCATGCTAGGGATAACAGGACATCTTGACATTTTTGCAGGGCAGGTTATCCTTAAGGGCAAATGGAACCTGAACCATCCACAGTGCTTGCAAACCCAGCACTTTGGCAATAGAAGCTTGGCGTGGGACCTAGAAGCATGGCAAGTGACCAGTTCGGATTGCGGACATGGCATAGATGGAAAAGACGTGCCGCTGTGATCCCGTATGCACCCATTGGCAAATGACCAATCAGTGATCCGTGGTGGTTTACCGGCATTTTCAGTCAAGGTCACCATATTCGAAAGTAAAATAGATCTGGCCTTATTATTGTTTCTGTTGGGCCCAGAGTTGACAGACACCAGGGCAAAAGAAGACAGACAAAAATCCAAGAACAGCCTGTCTTGCAGCCAGGCCAGCCCCTTTGCGCCAGAAGAAGGTGCATCTACTTCAGGGGATGCTGCCCACATGTTTGATTCAAGGTTTTCTTATGTGAACAAAGCAACGGGTGACCTACCTAGTTTTTTTGGGCATCAGTCTGCAGGATTGAAAGCCAGAGCATGCAACTCTGTGTGTGCTACACATCTCGCGTTTGCCTTATTCCAAATTTTGCCTTACTCCAAGTTTCTCACCTGCGCCCCTACCCTGTGCTGCGATAGGGTCGACTGGAATATGAAACAAGAGGAGTGTGAAAGCTGTTTTGCATGGCTCAAAGTTGGTTGCCGGGTACATTTGACAAGGAAACCCTGAATCCCAGTTGGGCTTTTTGATCTTCGTAGTAGAAACTGTTTGCAGTGAGATTCGTTACCATTGTTCCCCACCTGCCAGGTGAGGGTTGTTAGATTTTATCAGAGCTGTTCTTCCGCCTCCTCCTCCTTCTCCTCCTCCTCCTCCGCCTCCTCCTCTTCCTCCTCCACCCTCGACCATGTCTGTATCAACTTCCACGTCCACTTCCGCCTTGCCAACTCTTCGCCAATCTCTTCGCCAACTTCCACGCGCAGTGGGCACTGCTTGACCTCAACTGCCGGTTTCCGATCTGAGTGGGCACGGCTGGACCTCAACCGCAAGGTTCTGAGCGCAGTGGGCACCGCTGGACCTCAACCAGCAACCTTCCGAGCCCAGTGGGCACCGCTGGACCTCAACCTGGGACCTTCCGAGCTCAGTGGGCACCGCTGGACCTCAACCTGGGACCTTCCGAGCTCAGTGGGCACCGCTGGACCTCAACGGCCAGATAGAATGCCAGAAGATGTGCCAGATAGAACGCCAGATAGAATGTCAGATAGAATGCCAGAAGATATGCCAGATAAAATGCCAGAAGATATGCTAGATAGAATGCCAGAAGATATGCCAGAAGGTATGCCAGATAGAATGTCAGATAGAATGCCAGAAGGTATGCCAGATAAAGTGCCAGAATGTTTGCCAGATAGAACGCCAGAAAATTTCCCAGATAGAATGCCAGATAGAATGTCCAGAAGATATGCCAGATAGAGTGCCAGAAGATATGCCAGATAGAATGCCAAAAGATATGCCAGAACATATGCCAGAAGATTTGCCAGATAGAATGCCAGATCGAATGCCAGAAGATATGCCAAATAGAATGCCAGAAGATTTGCCAGTAACAAAATGTATAAATGTCATGGTGGGGATCACTCGAAGTAAAGTAATTTATATAACCTGTTTTTTCCATTGTGCATAGTGGAGATGCTGCAGTAGGCGCAGGACACAGATGAGGACGACGTAAGCAATTGGGATTTCGAAGCTGGTGTCAGGCACGATGATGACCTGCGCATTAGAGTTTTTTTGCTGTTTGAAATTTCCGTTGAATAAATCCGGAATTGCAGAACACACATTGTTCAGCATGTCAAATCGCTGTCAAGTTGCAAGATCTTTGCAACAGGAGCTGTTTGCTACACTACTTTGGATCCAACCTGCTAGAAGGACTCGATAGTAGTAGGCGCAGGATACAGATGAGGACGACACCACACGCGTCGGCGGGTGGTTTAGAAGATTAGATAGATAGATAGTTAGATAGATAGAGATAGATTTAATATACACATATGTTTACAGATATTTATTACATATTTTTCCCCCCGTTCCCACCGTTCTCTCCGTTCTGGTGCGGAGCGTTTGTTGGGTCCGCTTCCCTACCCTGCGTATTGCGTGATTGTATGCGTAGGTCACGCTGGCGACTTAGTCTACCGCTGTATTTAAAATAGAAGTTTCGTGCCAAGATATACACTTATAGACTTATAGAGATCCAGTTAATCAATGAATCTTTCCCATCATTACGCTCCGCGCCCACGGGCCAATTAAGAAAAATACCCAAAGAAACATAGAGAAAACATACCTTTTAAAAAACCTAAAGAAACATAGAGAAAACATCCCACAGAAAATCATTCTCTGCGGCTTCTTGAGCCGGAGACTTCCGAACGTCGCAAGTCAATCAACTGATGCAAATCTAAAAATTAAAAATTGTTCCAAAGGTCAAGTCAGTTCACCATATTACCGCATAACACCAAAATAAATCACCATAAAATATCACCATAAAAAAATCACAATAGAGAATCTCCATAAAATATCACCATAAAAAAAAAAAATCGCCATTAAAAAAAAACACCATGCCATAAAAAATCGCCATAAAAAATCACCACCAAAAATCGCAATAAAAAATCACCAAACAAAAAACACCATAAAAAATAACCATAAACAAAATCACCAAAAAAATCACCATAAAATATCACCATAAAATAACAACAAAAAATTGCCATAAAAATCGCCAAGAATATCACCATTAAAAATCGCCACACAAAAATCACCATAAAACATCGCCACAAAAAATCACCACAAAGAATCACCAAAAAAAAAATCACCAAAAAATATCATAGAAAAACGCCACCAAAAATCGCCATCACCATTAAAAAAAAACGCCATAAAATATCGCCACAAAAAATCACCACAAAAAATCACAAAAAAAAATCACCATAAAACATCACCATAAAAACGCCACCAAAAATCGCCATAAAACATCACCATAAAAAATCGCCATAAAATATCGCCACTAAAAATCATCATAAAAAATCCCCACATGTTTTCTATATTCCATATGATTCCATTATCTTTGGCTATCCCCCCATTGGAAATCCCGAAAGGCCCAAAGGCCGACCAAGGCCGGCAGCCCTCCAGGCACCTTCTTGGCCCAATACATCCGCAGAAAGCCGTGCATCTTTCCTGCGTGTATACACACGTATATAAAAACATGGATATATACGAGTACATGTAATATACTTATATTATATATAATACACATTTTTGTGTATACAATGAGAATATGATGTGTATATATACAGTATATATATCATTTATAAATGTGTATTTATATATATATATATCACATAGATATATGATGTCTGAATACTGGGTGAAACAAAGAAACTCTCCCTTCACTGTCTGCCGTTGCGCCTTCTGAGACCATCTGCCGTTGCGCCCTCGGGGACTGCCGCTCACAACGTCGGAAATGTGGTCATTATAAACCATCCATTTGGGGTATCCCCATTTATGGAAACCTCCAGAAATGTATGTAATAATAATCATATATAGTCATATATCATATAGCCTCTGGTATTCTACTCTCTGGTGAACTAACAAAACTATGGAAAGTCACCATTGTTAATAGGCAAATCAACAAACAAAATGTACCATTAATAGCTATGTAACAAATTACCAGAGGGTATCTTGCTACACTAATAAAGCACCCCGAAATGGGAACACAGAATCAGAATGAGGTTTTTTTGTCGGGATTGTGGCCCAAGATGATTTGATCATTGCTGAAGCCGTGAAGATTCAACCCAAAATCATGGTTGATCCCAAGCGAGCTGAAACCCTAGGGCCCAGGCGCATTCCAAAGGTCATCATGAGTTCTTGCCTGGTTCATCGGCTTCAGGGGGGTTCAAACAAGGTAACACGGATTTACACAACCGTGTGTTTTTTGACATCCATGTGCCAAAACGTCTCACGTTTTGTCATTTTTTCAACGGCCAATTTCTACATCAGACGACGAAAAGTTTCAAGAGCCTTTTTTTTCATCTCGCATGTGGTCGTCATGTCTCACTTAGACATGTGGCTGACTGAAGAATATAAAGATCTAAATGCACATCTATGATTTATATTCGCCGGCCTGCCGGCGTCTCTTCTGGATGTTCTTCTCATATACCTTTAGCTCAGCTACGCTTAGGCTAATGTTCCTCTTCGACGGATTTTTGGCTTGGTTGCCAGCCAGCCAGCCAGCCACAGCCGGAGTCATCCTCCCCATCAGCCTCATCAGCCTCATCAGCCTCATCAGACAACACAGCAAGCAGCCAGCCACGCAGCCAGCCAGCCGCAACTAGCCAGCCCTATAGCCAGCCACCCAACCAGCAGCAGCAACTGCCATAGCCACCTACTAAAATCTGCACAGGTAAAAAAAACACAGCCATATGTGTATATATATATATGTGTGGAGGACCTAACGTAGCCACCCCCCTGTGCATGGACGTTACATCAACGTAGCACTGCGTAGATGTGCAAGCGCGCAAGAACGTTACATCAACGTAGCACTGCGTAGATGTGCAAGCGTGCAAGAACGTTACATCAACGTAGCATGACGTAGTTCCGCAAGCCCATCTCAACCCCCCCCACCCCCCCCACCTATACTATCCATGTGCGGTGACAACAAAAATCTCAACGCCTACACGGTTGTAGAAATACGTGTCACCTCAAACAAAGACTTCATTTTATGTCTTCATGGGCCAACAAAAATGGAATATGAAACAAGTAGTTGATTGACCAATTGATTGAAGGGAAAAGTTTCGAGGAAGCCATTGTTTCATATTGTTTCTACCCAATAAACATAGGTGGTGGATGGTATAAAGAGGTTTAGTACAAAAATGTGCAAAACATGATCCATTCCATTCCCATGGCACCATGGTTTGGGAGATTTGGGAGGTCGACGACTGGGCGCCTCTCCCCATTCTCCCCATCCCACTTCGCCTGCTCCAGCTGGGAACGGCTGTACACATACTCGCGCTTGTCCTTGCTGTGCTTCTTCAGGGTCTCAACCTCGCAGATGATCATGGTCCAAAAAAGAAATGCAAAAAACTGAAAAGATTAAAGATTGAACCAGGGTTAGTAATTATCTGATGTGCGAGTTCAGGATCGTGGCAATGCTTATCGTCAAAGGGTCACTCTGGTTGTTAAATCCTGGCTCTTGAATGCTGGTTCTTGCTGGTTACTCAATGTGTCAAAAGTCAAAAAAGTGGAACCCCTAAACCCACTGGCTCCTTGCATAGTAAGTCCATAACTGCCATAGTACGACCCAGTTACATGTGGATTATGTGAGTTAAAACCCAGTGACCAAATGGGATGCCCAAGTGCAACTGAGCCACGGCCCAAGCTGCAGCGCCCTGCGCTCAGGTGATGGGGCAACCCCTATACCTTTGCCTATCCCGCATTTCCTTTGACATGCTCAAGTCCCTGCGTAGGCCTAGCGTTTGTTTGCAATGTTTTCCTTCATCCTCAGGTGACAAGTATATGATATTGCCTGGATGTGTTGTTTGCATGTGGGCGAGGGTGGGGGTTGGCGCCAACATGTTTTTCCAAGAATGAGGGATTTACTCCGATTTGGGGTCAAAGAATTATACAATGGGTAAAATGATCAATCAATGAGTCCGAGGGTGCCTATTTTGAGAGAAAACACAAGTATGAGGCTGATGGCGGATGGCTGATGCCGGCTAGTTTCACAGGGGATGAAGAGAAATCCTTCACAAATCTTCACAAGAATCATATCAACTAACTAGTTTCCGCATCAGGTGCCCTGAAATTTCAAGTGGAACCCCAAATCTTGGGCTTGGAAGATGAGTTTCCCACGAGATAGTGGCCCCACTTGCATGTTTACAAGTTTGCTTCCAAATACTCTCACATATCAACATCCGTTCAATCATTCAGATGCTCTTTTGATCATGAGTTCGCGATACCCTCCTCATGGGTAGGGTGAGTGGCTCGATTATGTTCCTGTCAAACCAACATTCTCCAGCAGAAGTTTTGGTAGACTTCGCTTTTGCAGCTGCATCTGGATATAAACATGGATTACCAGTTGACCCACACTATTTCTTCTCTTTTGGAGGGGTCAATATGTTTATCTAATATTCTATCACATTTTTACCATAGTCGTGATAGAAAAAACAGCGGATCTTGCAGCGCCTTCAAGGAATCGTAATTCTGGTTGTACCAGCAGAAGTTATCCGAGAGCTCCCTCCGCACGATCGCCTCTGTGGCGGCTGTGGCGTGTGTTGCATCTTCATCCGCAGCATGGGATTGATCGCACTTCCGCTGAGGAATGATTTGAATGTACCCTCTGGTTATGTCAAAATAGCTAGTGAAAATGGCTATTTATAGTGGATTTTCCCATTAAAAATTGTGATTTTCCATAGTTATGTTAGCTTACCAGAGGGTACAATTATATACCAAGGGCTCCAAAACTGAGTAGGTCTACATAGGTTTGAACATGTTATTCAGGTGCCTTCCAACTGAAGCAGCGGATTCGCCACTCCGCCAGAGCTGGAGTCGGCTTGCAAGGTGAGTATAGTATCAGTAATGTCCAACTACTGATTCATTGATTTATTCAAAATGCTCTTACGATCTCTTAGGTAACAAGTCATGGGAGCATTGGCGTGCTTTTATGCGAACTTCCCTCCAAGAAGAGGCCATTCCCCATGAAAAAATCCTTCAGACATCCCCATTCCTCATCATTACAAAATCAGCTGATTTGGCCTCGCCTCTTCCAAGAAGGATTCGGCCCCTGCCTTGGCCACGCCTTTGGCGGCCTCAGCTAGCCCAGGCTGGCCAGGCTACATGGGCATCCACGTCGGAGTCCCAATCTCTTCGAGAAATTCATCCCACATCAATGGTTAATGGGATAATAGTGACTAACAGTAGTGAATAATGTTGATTCATGTATACTACATGTAACTATGAATGGGCAATAACCAAAAAAGATTCCAAGATGTCAGTGTAAATGCTACTCTCCAGTCCCAGGGTGCTGGGAGCTGTGCTAGTATAGGTATGATGAGCTGCTTTTGTCTATGGCAAAAACCTTCCAACCCCAATCTGGGCCACCTTCTTGACACTCAGGGCACATCGCTGCGCGGAAATCTGGCCGAACCTTGCCACCAGTTACAACTTTTGAGACAAACCCCAGGTACAAATTGCCGAAGACTCGTACACACCCCCTTTGACTGAAGTTCAGCTGCAACCCTTGGACTTTATGGTCCACCCAAAATCCACTCATTTCGTCACCCGCTGCAGATCAAAAACCTATGGATGTTCTAGGTGCGTTTACTTTCCCTACTCACAACTCAAAAATTCAACATGAAACCCAACAACAGCCGGAACAAAAAAAACGTTGTCCAAAAATAGTTTTGGAGAAATTCTTCTCGGTTCCGATCCTGAAATGACCCTCAGCTGGCGACTTGATCCAAGGAGACAAGCCGGACAACGCCTGCATGTGCTTATTTCATGGCATTTGATGGGACAATGTACTGTAAATAATTCAATGAACCATAATTTATATGAAATGGACAATGGCACTGCTGATGGGACAATGTTGATATGATCCATATGAATGTTTTGGGATGGGGCTATGGCAGCGGTTCACCTGGCTGGTGTTGGATTGTCGATGCAGTGGCTTCAGCTAATAGCTGATGAAAGGGGCCCCAGTCATCATGAACTCCCAGAAAAAACCGGAGGTTTGGCCAGTTGTAAACCCATTTCTACCTGGGTTGGATCAGCACACCATCGCGGGGATGTTCATTCGACAATCTCATGGGGTAATGGTTGTGAGCCTCAAAGCCATTCCTCAACTGTTCAGGATTGATGTGATGCCCCAGAGGAAAAAAGGTCGTCCATTCTTGTTGGTACCATCATCTTGTCATTACTAGTACTGTGAATTCCTGTCAGAATGTACTGATGCTTAGAAAAGGGATTGTCTTCCTCTTCTGTGGGCAGCTCTTATAAGGGTTCTTCAGGATTCTAATGATTATCTCTCCACTTAGCAGCCGATAGCTATGGTAAGTTTCTTCACTTGTTGAGTTGATGATAAAACTCCAGGAAACTTAGGATCACCAGGGTTTCTAAAGTTTACCATACATATGCATAAAATACATGTTACATCTACAACTATATTCGTCTAACCATCATATATGATTATCATTGCTGCTGTTGCTACTGCTATTATCATTATCATCAATTAAAAGTACTACCTATTGACTATCCTCCAAATAGCAGTATCTGGGATACTTATTAGTACTAACTATTGACTATCCTCCAATTATCATTATTAACTATCTGGGAATATCTGGTAATATCTGGGAATATCTGTACTATGATATTACTTAACCAATGATCCATGGTTAATGATCCAGGCTGAAAAAGTCATGACCATGACATTGCGCCACCTCCTTCGTGGGGTCATTGCGCAGCTGCGCGAAGATCTTGAGCCGCTGCTTCAGGAACTCCTACGGAGGGTCCAATGGATGGCATGAGCTCTTGCGGTACCAAGAAAAATGTTGCTTGGAGCACCGAAAAAAATGAGGTGGCATTTTTTTCAACAACCAAAATGATAGCGAAAGCGGCAAAGATTGCAAGTGAAGCAATAAACATTTGAAGCAACAAGACTGGGAATCTTCACCCACCAAAATCGGGCCCAAAGCCAACAATCGCCAATTGAAATGGACATGTACCCACTAACGATGGGGACTTCAACCTTTCACAGTTCCAAGTCTAAAGGAAAATGATCAGGAAATCTAACGTAAAACAATATGCACGCTAGAACGGTTTACCAAAAATGAAAAATATGACGTGAAACAACATATAGCACCCAAATATCTATTAAATCATATTAAATCTAAGTATATGCTGCATACATGCATATTATTATATGTGATTATATGTGCATATACATATCATATATATATATGTGTGTGAATATATGCGACATATACAGGTATTCATCATGATACATGACATGACGCACCCCGATTCCAGGATCCAGCGGCTTCCTCCAGCCGCTTCTTGCCTGCCGCAGCGCCAGGCTTAAAAAGATCCTGTGGCCAGGAAGCCCAGTAGGGTACCCACTGGAAGACCTGAGTCCATCCATGTTCCATGTTTTTCACTCTTGGGTGATGGAAGATGATGGAAGTTGTGGCCCCCTCCTGCTCTCTGGGCAAATGCATGTCATGTCATATTGTTGATTGAATCATGATGAGTCATGTCTTTGTAGTCATACAAATTCTAACCCCATTATATTTCCATGATATCCCCCCAACATGATGGATCTGTTTATAATCTCGTGTAGCCGCATTACACTGGTTGGTTTCATCACCCGAATTTCTGGACAAACCCAAATATTTGTCTGTTACATAGCCGCATTCTTGATGGTAAAACCACCAATTCGTTCGTTGATGTTTGTTGGCCGACACACCCAAATGACGCTCTCAATCATACATAATCAATATGGCTTTGGCTCCAGATCATTGACCCCCCCATTTCTGTGGCTGTCTTTGCAAGTAGTACCCGGGCAAGCCGGGGGCGGAAGTTTCAAAATTGAAACGCCTATAGCCTAAGGAGCGGAACAAAGAATGTGCCTGTAGGGTGTGGGCAAGCCTTCTGTGCTTCGCAGCAAAAATCTCTTGACATGTTTTGACATATCATTCCTGTGACATCTCTTTTCACTGTTCATTTCTTCTCATCATCTGATCTCATCTCATGTCGGCTCATCTCACCTCATCTCATCTCATCTCACCTCATCTTGTTCAATCTCATCTCATCTCACCTCATCTTGTCCAATCCCATCGCATCATCTCATCTCATGTCGTGCCGTGTCTTCTCAACCTTTTTCACCTCACCTCATCTCATCTCACCTCACCTCATCTCATCTCATCTCACGTCTTCTCTCCTCTTCTCAGCTCATCCCAGCTCTTCTCAGTTGATCTCAACTGTTCCCATCTCTTCTCATGTCATCTCAGTTTTTCTCATCTCTTCTCTGCTCATCTGAACTCTTCCCCTTTTAGTTCTTCTCAGCTTCTCCACTCTATGCAGCTTGTCTCAACTCAGCTGTTCTCAGCTCTTCTCATCTCCGTAATAATTAATACGGAAGTCTTCCTTTGATTATATAGCGTCAACCGATTATTTCATCATCTCCGATTGCCATTTTCATGCTAAAGCCCCATGTTTCATATGTTTTTCCATGTTTTTGTTCATGGTGAAGCCCCATTCTTTATGGCAAAAACTCCATTTTTGTTGGTTAAACCCCGCACGAACCCCTCCTGGCTGACAGGCTCCACGGAGCGATCCACCTTCAACATGCGCAAGGCACCGGCGAGATCAAAACCTGCGGACACTGATGCATTCAGATCTGTGAATGCAAAATGCAGGGTTGTACATGTATATGTATACATAGCTAGATAGGTAGTTAGCTGGGTAGAATGATGGATGGCTATGTTGATAGCTAGATACATATATAGATAGCTAGGTAGGTAGGTAGGTAGGTAGATTGATCAATAGATAGGTAGGTAGATAGATAGATAGGTAGATAGATTGATAGATAGGTAGACAGACAGATAGCTAGCTAGATAGATAGATAGTTAGACAGACAGATAGCTAGCTAGATAGATAGTTAGGTTGGTAGATAGATTAGATAGATAGATAGATAGATAGATAGATAGATAAATAGATAGATAGATAGATAGATAGAGATATAGATAGATAGATAGATAGATAGATAGATAGATAGACATAGATAGATATAGATAGATATAGATAGATATAGATAGATATAGATAGATATAGATAGATATAGATAGATATAGATAGATATAGATAGATATAGATAGATATAGATAGATATAGATAGATAGATAGATAGATAGCTAGATAGCTAGATAGATACTTGGTTTGGTAGATAGATAGGTAGATAAGCAAATAAATTGATCGATCGGTAGATAGATAGACAGATAGATGGGTAGATAGATGTCGATGTTTCATACTTATAGTGGTATATGCATATACTCTACTAGGAAATGAGGTTTACATTTTACATGATATGTACTTAATTACAAAAGAACATGAGGTTCATCAATTTTGAGCAGCTTGCTGGACATGATCACAAGTCAAGCATGGTCAAGCCAAAAAGGGAAGACCAACAAAAATGGAGGGAGATGATGACCAACAGAAATGGTAGTGCGATCCAATCACAACTGAAGATTTGCGAAGCAACAAGAGCGGAGATTTGGCACCTATGAGATGCAGAGATGTCCAAAATCGAACCAGCTGAAAAATTGTGGGGTTCTTGTGACACCATTGATATCAAGACCATGTACTTGGGGTCACCACCCTTGAAGGGAAGCACTATAATAAACCATCTGACATGGTGATGATCACAAACAGGATTCAAACATAATCGTCATGTGCAGATATTCATTGAGAGCTTTCTGCAGTCTCTTGCAAAGCCTTTGAACTATGTTGTGCTTGGGGCCAAACACAGCTCCAAGCCTTACCATTGCCGATCCTTTCGAAGGATCACCACTCCCCCTGACCCCACCAGCTGCATTTCCGGAGGTGTGGCTTCACCATCTGAGCTAATGCTTGGTGGATCACAAATTTCGCAGCTTGTGACGATGGTCTCTGGAACACCATCAAATCCTGATGTGTTGACTAAATCCAGCCAATGGCCAATGATCAATTGAAAGATATCAAACATCATCAAACAGATGGAAAGATATCACAGGCAGCAACTGATAGTCACTCTATCACGTCCTTGATCAACAAACATCTATCGAATCTATTATATATTTATTTATATACTGTATATATATATATACTTATATGTATACACATATATATATATACTTATATATATACATAATGCATACTGGACTAATATAGATAGTTATAGATATATGATATATGTATACATCGTGACCTATATATATACCCAAAAGGATCCAAAAGGAGGATTTATCCACCAAGTGTACAGGGCCAACTTTGAGCCCCTTCAAATCAGACCTACGGTCCTGCGGCCACCGGATTGGTGCCCGATTCTGCGGCGACCAGCGCAAATTCACGCCGCTTCCGACAGGTGCTTCGGTGGTGAATATCCTGAAGCTGCCATAAATCGTGTATCGTGGCCATTTCTTAAAAAATGAAGCCTTGGGATTTAGAAAGTCTTCCGTGACCGTTTTCATCCTTTCTCATTATCTTCATAAAAAGGATCTGCCGAGCTGATTCGAGGATCTTTATCCTGGAAAGGCGGTTCCAAAGTGACAATCTCAACTGCTGAGTCTCAAGGCATTTGGGCATTTGAAGGGGTAGGCTGCGGTGCCTGGTTACCAAAAAAAGAGTTGGATCTGGAAAACCACGCAACTGTATACACTTAAAGGTGGGACCAAAGGGAACTCCCCAAGGTAGATTTGTTTCGAATTGAATCGTTGTTCCGAGGAAAAAATGAGGGAACGAACTGACAGACGAATTCATAGATGTCATCTGAACTTTCCATAACTTTCCAGCACTTGCTGTACACTTAACTTAATGCGGTTTCTTTCATTGTTCTAACCGGAAGTACTGCCCAAAAGAAGCTGTCTTAATCTTCTTGTATTTCCCACCCCGGAGATTTTGACTTGAGGTTGACCTAAGTAAAACAAAGGGGTGTGACTCACACTTGTCTGTTCAAATCCAATAAAACCCCCTTCCAACGAATCATAGTTCCTACAAGCTTCACTGGGCCAGGACTCTCGAACAGCCAACAAACCAAGCAGTTTCGCGAAAACATCCAGGCGGCTTGGGGTTATTTGTCAGTTCCAAGGGCACCCAATGTGACGAAATTTCATTGAAGTTCTCCACGACGCTCTATGATCTCTGTATCTTTGAAGCACCGAAGTTCGGCTCAGTCCAGGTAGCCATCCCTACGCAGCAGCCAACGCTGCTTGGACCTCAATCGATTTTGGCTGCAGAAGCAGATGACTTTCATCATAAAACGTCCCTGCCAAACAACCCTCGTAGCCTGGTATGCTGCTGGGAACGGTCAACCATGATTTTCCTTATCTTTGTTCGGCCAGGTTGCTCCCATCGCCATAGAGCCATGTTAGATAAATAATGATAAATATATGGCAAACTAGCCCTTTTTTCCCCAAAAAAAATCAAACAAGTGTGGAATCTGCAGCAGTTCACCATGCCCAAACAGCTTCAACGGCTTCGTCAGGGCACAAGGCTCCCTCAGTCCCCAGATCCAGGTCCCCAAAGTCGTCCAAGCGCAGCCGCTGTACTGTGCCCGTGGAACCCTGGGGCCATGTGATGCTTCGGAAGGGGACGGAGTCAACGAAAAAACACGAACCACGCCGAACAAAAAAATCGCTAAGGATATCTAATATTATCTAAGGGAAAAGAGACATTTCGACCCATGCGGCAAATGATGTTTCATCAATTTGGGGAACCTGAAGTTCGAGAGATTTGGTTTTTCAAAGCAGAGGCATGTAGAGGCAATAAAGTTGTCGCCCAAACTCTTGTTGACATCCCTCAAACTGCTCAATTGAGAGGGATACAAATTCCTGTATAGGATATGATAACCCTAATTTGGGTAGTCTTCTCCCCCTGATGTGTATGGATCTTGCAAAAATGGCTTTGGAAGATCCCATTCCTCTCAGACATGGCCATGCCATGTTGCAATGTTTGGGATGTTTGGGTTCCATGTCAGGTTTAAGGGGTGCAGTCTCATACTGACATCCACAGGTTGAGGTCACTCGACATCTATTTCATCCTTATGCTGATCAAGGGGGCCCATCGGCTGACTATGAAGAGTGGCTGTTTTTTTTCTCAGAAAGGCCCTCCATTGACAGCAGAAAATAGGGAATAATGTCCAAATAGGTGTCCTGAAAAATTGAGGTTTTACCCCCAATTAGCTCATTAGTTGTTTCTTGGGATTATGATCGACAAGCCCAATACAGGACAATATGTCCTAATCAATCCGACTTGCTAAATATAGTGATTTCACAAATCCTCCAAGGAAAGACTCGACAGGTGAACTGCCCGTCCCTTTCCCAACCTCTTTGTACAGGAGGAGCTCATGCTCGGTTGCAGATACCTACTGCCAGTGGTTTGTAACCCAGTTTGGAACCCATAGAAGTCACCCATATATACTGTATACCTCAAGCTTCCATTGCATGGAAAATTCTAGGCGATTAAGGTAATGAGTATGAGGCGTTTCATAGAAATACGCAGCGATTTGAAGTCATAAAATGGAACTCCTCCGATGCAAGAAATCCAGTGATTTAAGGTTTATGATCAAAATTACTGTTTTTTGGATTGAACCCAAAAAACGACTCAAATGCCTGAAAATCATGTTCTAAGAGGATGTAAGAGGTACTGAATATGAAATATGTAATTCACAGTGTTTCACCCACACCTCAGCCATTTCTGTTCACTTTCCCTTTCCTTATCTAGGAGGACCTGTATTATTTGATATGTTTATGTGCATAGTGCATGCATGGACCATCATTTTTGACACATTTTGACAATGTGGGATTGAGAGCATGTGTTTAGCAAAATCCTGTGACCCAAATTACCCGCAAAACGCCCGCAAAAATCCCGCAAACGCACGCAAATACTGTCAAACGCGCGCAAATCCTGATTTCTGGTCATTTAGGGTAATTTGAGTCGTTTTGCAAAGGACGCATTTTTGACCATGTTTGAAGGACAATGAGTTCAATCGCTCTCATGCCCATTCTGTCTGTTTGGGTTTACCAATTGAGCAGCAGGGCTTGCAACCCAGAACTGAACCGTTATTTTGGATTGATGGTTTCCAGATAGGGCAATCATGATGCCCACAACCTGTTTCTCCAAAGATCGCCTTGTTTTCATTTTATGACTTCAAATCGCTGCGTTTTTCTATGAAACGCCTCATTACCTTAATCGCCTAGAATTTTCCATGCAATGGAAGCTGAGGATATGCCATATGACATATGAATAAAATATAACTCTATATATATATAATGGTATATGTGTTAAATTGCATATATATATATAACTGGGATGCAATAGGGCTATTAATACCCCACTAAACAGAATACACCCCCAAGTATATAGCAAAAACCGTCTCACAAATTGTCGAATAGACAACAAAAAATATGAGAAATTGCCATCAAATTTGTACAGTACCCCTCAAAGTAAGAATCCAGGAGTGTAGCACAGCAATCCGGGATAATCCGGGATTGTTCTTGAATTTGGAACCCCCAGATGCTCTTGGTTCATATCCTACACAGATCCATGAACTCATGTATATATATATAGTATATTTAATAATTATACATATGCATATGTTTTTGCACAAATCGCAATGAGCCGGATGTGTTGTGAGTTTTCATATGCAGACTGTTTGACAAATGTCAAGACTTATTGGAACCGTTTGCTTCATTAGCGAATAAGACGACAGCTGTTTCTCTGGTTTGGAGGAAGAGGTTGCAGAATTTTATCCGCTCAAGAAGAAAGCATTTGTTGCCAGACCTCTTAAATCTTTAGATTCGCATATGACTTTCAGACTTGCATCCATACGTATAGAAATACACAACCAGTAGCTACAGCTTCCTTCTCGACAGGACCTCTCCTCGTCCTTTTGGCAAGCATGGTCCCCATTTATATCATTTATGGAAATCCCTTCCCATGGTGATGCTATGACCATCCAGCCTCCCAGGCTCCTTTGGATGTCTCAGTGTCTGTCATGCCCACACCCAGTTGGGAGACGATCTGACCTCGGGCAAATGTCGATTGAAAATCGAGTAATATAGCTGAAATCATAGGAAAATGATGGGACAATGATGAGAACATGATGAACAAAATGAAGGAACATGATGAGAACATGATGGAACATGATGTGAAAATTATGGAAAAAACATGGAAAAATACGAGAAGCTTATTAGAAAATGATGAGAAAATGGTGGCGAATTATGAGAAATTATCAGAAACTGATAAGAACACGATGGGAAAAATGAAGTAACTTTGTTTGTTTCCACTTTGTGTCCCGCTTGTTTGAAGCCCTGCGTGGTGAGACACACGGCCAGAGTTGTGCCCATCTCTCAATGTGCACCCCAGAAGCCCTCAAAACTTGACCAAATGTTCAATGATATAAATAAATATAATATATATAATATCCTTTCTGGTTCATTATAGCCCTCCAGAGCCATCATAATCGATCATAATAGACTGATATCAGCCCTAGCACCATCAACAAAGCAGTCAAGCCGCATTTGTAGCTCCCATCGCTGCTGAGTTCCAGCAAGACCGACTCCATTTCTTCGTCCATCTGCCAACCTTGGGGGGCCGGGTCTGGACTCCTCGGGAATCCTCGGGACATCAAACCACCAGGGGAGGTTATGGGAAGTTTCCATAAATGGAAGATCCCCAATAGCTGGATGGTTTATAAGGTAAAATCTATGAAAATCCTATTTCAAAGGCATGATTTAGGGGTACCCCCATAGGAAACCACCATATATGGAAACGTCAAAGAATAAAGAACCACAAGTGCCACCAATAGCCATGAGGCCCAGAGGCCCAAAGAATGGAAACCCAGGGGGCGCAAGTTGTAAAGACACCCCTTAGCCGGCAGCCTAAAGAAGACGGTCCAGGTTTCAGTTCTACACACTCACCCTATAAAGCCGCTGACAAAGTTTGGTTTTTTTTCAGGTTCTTCTGGATTCTATGCTATTTTCTGGGGGTTAAATGTGGTCAAATATGCTTCCAAAACAAGGTTCTCTAAAGAAAAAGAACCTTGAAAACATGTGTATATATTGTATATGTGTATATTATATATATATGATTATGATTATATATATATATTATCTATATAATAGGTAGAGAGAGAGAGAGAGGAGAGAGAGACAGAGAGAGAACGAAAATCCATGCAAAGTGCACCAAGTAAGCCTCCAAAGGATGATTGGGTTTCGTCCGCCGGCGTTGTCTCCTCCCAGGATCTCTGCTTGCGCCAAGTTTGTCCAAACTTCTTAGATCTCTCCGGGGAACTGGCTACGTCGCCACCGGGATAGATCCACCAAGTTCTATCGTCTAATGATCTTATGATTTTGATGGATCTATATGGATCTAGGATGATCTAGCCCTTCTCAGGTGTCATTATCAATTGGCAGAAGTTTCTGGAATTGGAAAACAATCAGGGAAAACAATACTAGTACCTCAATAGGAATGTCAGCAACAACATTTTCCCAGCAATTCGTATTGTAATTAGTATTGTCTGAGAAGATAAGGTACTGTATCCCATTCCGTCCACTGGTCAATCATCATTATTATCCCTGTAAAAAATGGTAGAAATGGGGCGTATACCCCATTAGAAAGACACGCCCATATCCACTATTCATTGGTCAAATCGCCGTTTCGGTCATCACATTTCTGATGGTAAAAGTCGCATAGAAGATCCCGCGAAACTCCCGCGAAACTCCCATGTTCAGATTAATTTAATGTAATATTACGTAATATATGTCATATATGTCATATCATGTCAATTCATGTCGATCATATCATTCAAATCCCATGAGAAGAAACCATTTCTGGCTGGAATCCCAGTTATATCACAACAACCCCAGCGTTTCCACCACTCCCTGGGCCCAAAAAGATCTGCTGCGCAACTGAAGCTGTAGCTCCCATGTAGCTGGCCCAGGCGCTCGCGACCCGCTTTCTGGGCCAAGGCACGTTCCTTTGCCATGGAGGCCCAGTTCTTTTGGGGGACCATAGATGATCTTATGTTTTATTTATGGAGGATTTATAGGATACCAGTGGCCAAATCATACTCAAAACTCAAATGCCAGATCATCTATAAATAGAAACAAGCCAATGCCAATGAAGACTTAATCATAAATCGCTGAAAATTGATGATTTAACCACGGAAAATAAGGAATTGGTACTGAAAATTAAGATTTTAGCACTGAAAATTAGGATTTGATTGATTACTGAATTCAGGATTCAACCAAATGAACATGTGGATTCAATTATATACAGTGAAAATAACGATCATGATGGATGAACGTGTCACATCCCACTGTAATTTCATTTCTGGGTGCAGCATACCTATATAACTATAGTCGTTGAGTGAAAATAACGATTGACCAATGACTAGTTCATAGGAAAATACCAATTGACCCAGTATTGGTTTAGAGGAAAATACCTATTGAACCGCTGTAAATCACGATTTTCCTCTAAACCAATACTGGGATCCTACTGGGATCCAGACCTTGTGCGCACTTCCGGAGTTCTTCTCCAACAGGTCCATGACGTGTCCCTCCTGACGCTGAGCTGCAGCCTGGCATGTGGCCACAACTGCGGTTTTAGGTTGTTCGTCTTGGGATTCCTAGGCTGAGAATTTTCAATAATTGAATATAATATAAACACATACTCAATTAGGGGGTTTCCTAAGTCATAGGGGTACCCCAAATCATCCAAACTTAGACTATTTATGGAGTTTGGGGATCCACCATTTTAGGAAACCCCATGAAACCCCCATATGTTCGTGTCGAATTCTTCACAACTCACATCATATCCACTTACTTCGCCTCCACATCCGCCAGCAGCCGAGGGTTCTTGTCCATGTCCGAGGTGAAGATGAAGTCCACAAACCTCAGATGCAGATCTTTGGCGAGAAAAGTCAGATATGTATAGATATGTATAGTAGATATGTGAGGTGAGAAAAGTATAGAAAAGTCAGAAACCATCCTTTGTGTCACATTTAATGTATGATAATGATTGATAATGTATGATATTGTTGTGTGTTGCATCACGTCGTTACCTTTGCAGATTCCGCACGTCATGGAACATCTCCAAATGGCCAGAAGTTGCAACAACATGTTGCAACGAGGCAAACCAGCTGTGCTCCCAAGGAACTCATCAAATTGCACCAGTTCGTCTCCTAGGTTCGTCTCTGGGAGACTCAACGAAAGACTGACCCATTGACCCATCAAATAGTTTATCGATGCTGTTACAATGGCCGAAATCCGCAATCTCAATCTGATCAATCCAGTTGGTGGGACTCTTATGAGTTGTAGCAGCATCATGCCAAGCCACGATTGCGATCCATTCTCCTGCAGCATGAGAGGAGAGCCAAACAAATTGTGATGAAGCTGAGCCCAAGAATCTGGGGATATGAAGGGTATGGGCGCCTGAAAATCTCATAGACGTCATCCTTCGTCAGCTTCGACGAAAGGCCTGAGGTCATGGGGAAAAAGAGAACCCAAAATGAAAGACGGTTGACCTGCCGAAATTTTAAGATGGACTTGTTATGACTTGTTCATATTTTTTCTATCTGATTGGGGAGCACAATGTCATACAATGTCTGGGATCAAGCGCTCCCATCCTTGTGTTGGGCACAAGGCTTCCTGTCCACACGTGCTCCGAAAGCCAGGGAACAACACAAGAAGGTGGTCAGCTCTTCCAAACTCAAGGCGCCGTCCTGCATCTCAGCGCGGTGCTGAGCTGGGGAGGTTTGGCCACAAGCCATGAACTTCCCATGATATCAGCTCCTTGTTCACATCCAGTTCATGGAACTTGGCCTGCAACTCCGAAAATCGCAGGGACCGGATTTTCGAGCTTGGCCCAGAGAGCGAGAATTTTGTTCATTGCCTCCTTCCAAGATCTAAGCATTGCTTCCAACAAGGTCTGCCCCAAAATTCTCATGGCATGGCCTTGATTTGCTTCTTCAGCTGCGTTGCCTGGCTGGCAACGTTGGCTTTGTCCAAAGGTCGGGGGCCCCAAGTTATGGCATTGTTTGGTGAAGATGGTGATAACCAATTGGGGGTACTGTACCCTGGGCTCTCAGACCCTGCTCTACAGACCAAGGATCATCCCTGGAAATTTCATGGAATTCTAACAACCATCCCTTTACCGTCTTAGATTCCCTCTAGACGATGATAGCTTGTGTGTGTGTGTTTTTTTCCGTTTGTGTCGTATTCCCTCATCAAAATCTAATGCATTACAAAAAAAACTCTCAAAACCACCAATCCGGAATCCACCCAGGAAAAAACAAGCGTTACAGTAACATCAGTAACATGTGTTAACTATAATAATTATAATATGTCTTTTTGGGGCCCTACTTCCTTATCCCGCCAAAAAAACACTTCAAATCTCGGCCAGGATCGGCCAGGCCTTGAAGGAGGAGCGCTCGGCCGGCTCAGGGCCCGGGCTGGGGCTCCTCGGCCGAAGTCAGTTGTTTGGGCTGCAAAAAGCAACTTCAAAATGGCGCCATGCTGGGTCAAAAGCCATTGGAATGTTTTGGGCGAACATCTCAAAATGGCTTTCTCCGTGTTTACGTTTCTTTGCTGTGCCATGCTGTGCTGAAGAATGGAAAGTATTATTGAATGATACTGAATGGTATCGACCCACCTCGATGGGCTGCGCGAGTCCCCTTTGCCACGCTCACCGATGGGGGGAAGCAGCATGTCGACACCAACGAAGGAGCCAAATGGTGCAGTCTTACCACTGAGCTTAGGCTGACCTTTTACCTGCATCCTTCATTCATACTTTGGGTGGGGAAATTTTGGATTCACTTGGATGTACTTGAGAGATTGACGTATTCACTGCTGGCGGAGACTGTATTCTGGAAGGTTTCATCTGGATAGTTCTGAGCCTTGAACGCAGCAGTGCGGGTATCGTCACTGAGCAATCATCATCCCCCCAGTGACCGAGGACCCATTTTGCTGGGGATACAACAAACTTGGATAGAAATATAGATGGAATAGGCATGAATAGGCTACCCCATTCCATCAGCTGCTTCAATCATCATTTTCCGATTTTCCATGATTTTCCCGACCAGAATTGCCATTTGGACACACTCAGATTCTTTAGCCCTGCCTTTGGATTTGACCGCTGCTCCCTTTGGATGCCTGTCCCCAAGGTCAATGGATTGATGTCGATGTCGTACCGGGACCTCTACGTCTTGGGAAATACATGGACTGGTTGATGACCCAAGAAAACCAGTGGATCCTGGATGGATCCAAAGGACCAGTGGGGCATCCACATGCTCCACGTTGGTGTCCAATTGTTGCAAAGGGCAGGACTTTGGCCTATTTTGGCCTCATCCTGTCTGAATTTTGACAGGCAAAACAAAATGGTGATAAACCAGTAGATTTTGGAGGTCAATGTTGTTGTCACTGCATCCCTGGCCGCAGTAGCCTTCGGATTCACTGATGTCCACATGTTTCACATTATACGAACCAACCATGGATGTGGAACTATGTACGTATACTTTCCCACAGTCCCGCTCTGCTAGTGAATTCTTTAAACCTCCCTACTACATTCACTCGTTTCGATCATCCCATAAAATAAGTGAAGACTGCTTTCATAGGAACTTAAACCATGCAATGGCACTCTCAGTTCGTGTCAGTGTTGTTCCAAACCGCAATTTCTTCCCCCTATTATTACGCACATAGAATCTTGATTTAGTTTTGGTGCTGTTAATAAATTAGGGGTCTCAAACATTCGGAATCATTCGGGTATGTATGTAAAGTAATACTGTAATACTCTATTGACTATAGAATTCCATTTAAAACCCCTGTTGTTGATGGTACCACTCCATCTACTGGATCATGAAAACTTCCGTGTTTAAGGCGCGATGGGATTAACGGCTAATCCTAGGCGAGTGGTAAACCAACCTGATCAAACCACATCCTTTTGTCTCATCATTCCTCGTTTTGTTGGTGAACAATCCTGTCAAACGTTGGGACAAATTATCATTAAATTATCAGCTTTTAAGTTCTGAAGCAGTAGAAGTCCAAGCCTATATTATATTTGATCAGCCAAAATCTCTCCGCCTTTTGAGCGCTGGGAATTCGACCAGAAACTCCTTTTTACGCTGTCAAAACACGCAGCTGGACAAGAACTCACCACAACAACATCATGTGATAGTGGACTAATTGTGGATGCACATATTTGGTACCTCTTCATCCTCTTCCCGGTTGTCATGCCAAGTGGTGCCCCAACACCATACGCAGTGGAAAATAGATGTGTTATGATGTGTTGGGAAACATCCCATAGTCCCATAGCATTGAAATGTGATGTTTTCACTTCTGCATGCTTCGAGAAAATCCTTGGTCCTTGGTGATATGTTCCACTTGAACATCCAGAAATCGTGGGGTCCTTCAGCATTTTCTTGATCTTTGGGCGCAGGGTGCGCGCGCCGGTCTCCTGCTTGTCCGAGGCCTGAAGCAGAGAGGTCTCGAATTTTGCCTTTGATCTGCAGCTGCTTTTGGGGTCTCGAAGGGGTCAGAACCAGAAACAAATCTCATGTGATGTCAGAAGGGTTCAAATGACACTGCCTCACTCTGAGTTTATGTCCAGCTTCCAAAGAGCTAGTTCATAAGGTTGAGAGCAACTTGGCGATGAAAGGAATCAAGACTCAAAAATGGTGCATTTCAAGTGTTAGAGCCAACAAAGTTGCTGGCGAGGAGCTTCACGCATCATACGAACAACCTGACAGCTTTGCCTCCCAGACTGGCACAACATTGTGAGCATCCACCTGTGAAGCTGTTGCTGTCATGACCATTATCCGGGCTCATGCCTTCTTTCTACTTGATTGGAGGTGGAGCAAAAGCAAGGTCATGCCAAACCGTAACCACAAACCGTGTTGGTCTGGAAAATCTCTGTACTTCATAGGCAGGACCAATCAACAAATCGGAGCTGTGTTCTAGATCTTGCTGTGCAATCAAACAAAACCGATGTCTTCAAAACCAACAGATACATCATTGTTGTGCTCCCAGCCCATGGAAACGGACCTGAATCAGAGGAACATTTAGCTTCTTCAGCTCCTTCCCAACGCCTCGCTCTAAGTCACGAAGAAGTGACACACCAAGTCCCCCATTGATTCGCGTCATGGATTGGGTTTCCAGAACTTGGTCTCAGGATGTTCATCCGACGATGCCATCGTCAGGTTTCTGCATGCGCGTCTATTGTTCAGAACAGGTTGTGACCATAGTTATTAAGTCGCTGAGTCCAGTAAACTTCATAGTCGGGTCCCACAACCACAATCAAACGCTACAAACCGCCAGTTCTGGGTCGTTCTGACCCATCTCTTCTCGGGCCGCACTGAGCATCCCACCCACCACCCAAGCTCGCGGAATGCGCAAAGGGGACATATCACAGATCACCGCGTGCACGGGACCTGCCAGGTAGAAAAACTGTGAATCGATGAATCAAAGGTGTGCTCCTATTAGCGGTGGTCTACACGGGTTTCCTTGACACCATTGAGAAGGCCTGGCCTGAGACCCATGAATATGATGAATATGCACCTTTGAGAGTTGCCCTATCCAGCCCTCAGCTGCACCTTTCTGCTTCAGGTTGCGAATCAGTTTTGACACTTCTTTGCTGCTTTCACCCTGGAAAGCGAATCGACCCTGCGACTTTTTATTGATGGCAGCAAGCTCATATAGGGATACTCAAACATGCACCTGAAACATGAGGAATGGATGGGTTTGCCGCCTCTCCCCCCTTCTTGGGCATACCTAAAGCAGTATATATATGTGTCTATGCTAGATCTACGTCTACATATATGTATTATATATCTATAGAATCCATAAATAACTATAATTATGTATAATTACATACTATCTACATATCCTTCTATGTATACAATACATATATAATATTATATATATATATATATACACATCATATTATTAAAATTGTAATATTGTAATATATATATATATATTATTATATAATATTATATACATTATAGTTCACACTGTATCTATTTTGAATCATGAACCATGCAGAAAATTCCACAGCCACAACTTTTGTGCAAATATTATGTGTAAATCTATCGCCAGAATGCATAGAATAGCCACCAGTGGTCCGAGCCAAAACCAATGAAGTCGCACTGGCTTTGAATATATAGCCTCCAATTAGGAAGGTTAAACTTTTCAACAACAACGTTTGAACAGGTCGGAGTCGGACATGTGCTTTTCGTACTTCGATAATTCACCAACTGCATGAAAAAATCATCAAACATCCAGCGGTTGAGCTTCACCCTGGATATCCACTGCATCCACCTTCAAGAGAAGGAAACCTCAACACGGCCCTCTCCCAGTGATGAGGGCACGACTATGGTTTCAAAGTGTGCCCAACCGGGTGTGTCTAAACTTGGGCATACCGGGCATATGTACATTATTAATACATGAACTTGTGGCCGGATGGTGATTAGCCAACGGATTTAGGGTAAAGCATCATATTTTCTGACAAACACATCTGACTAGCTTTCACCCTGCAAGTCGTCGCCGTGCAGCTGAGAAACCCGGTTGAACCGTTTACACACAAGTATTGTTCCATGGGTCACAATTCAGCACCTCTGCGGCCAAACATGACCCAACCTTTAAAAAACCAAGCTGAGAGCAGGGCCAATGTTTAGCTTTTGAAGCTCTTTGGAAGTCTCATCCTTGGACATGGCGACATGGTCATAGCGAGGGTCGAAAGATGGAGGTGATCACTTGACATGGCTAGGCCAGGCTACAGAATTCTATTTGGGATGCGGTGGCAACTTGTGTCTTGGATCTGCTAGTTTACGATTGACCATCTGGTGAACAGTGAACCTATTAGTAAAAAAATACACATCTGCGCTCCTGCTTGAACCTGGCTTCAAAATGGGCCAGGAAGCCTGCCTTGCCAAGCAAGGTTTTGAAGATGGCGAAAAATAGACAGACAAAGAAATCCTTCCAAATGGAAATGGATTTTCTATTGCTGACTTTTCTTCAAGGCTTCTTTTATCTTCTTTTCACATTCTTTTCACCAGTGTTCTATATGTGCTAGTTCTCCTTCTGCACGGGTCAAATTCATCAAGTTCTTGAGGCTACCTCAATATGTCAAACCACCAGGGTCTCCCCGCCAGCCCACGCAACATGAAGTCGAAGTGACGAATCGTGGCATCCAGAAATTTGGGCACCAAACAGAAGCAAACCTGCAGAGACCTCGGATGTCAAACCACTAGGTGTCGCGTGCGTAATGGCCACGAGTAAAAAGGGAGGATGTCACATGAATGATCCACTCCTAACGTTCTGCACCTTGTTTCTGACCATCCTTTGACTCTTCCACATGCGCTATGGTCAGAGACACCTTCACTGCCTTTGGTTTCCAACCATCATCGCCCATCCTCTTTCTTCAGCAGTGCCCCAAAATGTGCTTGCATTGTTTTGTTTGAAGCGTATCTATATATATATAGGACCTTCTAGGAACTATTATCATTTCTTGTCAATCTGCCATAGTTTTAGCATATTTATGACAGTTCTCTTATCATTTATCATCATTTATCATAATGGCTGAAATTTTCAGTCTGAGGAGGCCCTAGTTACCCTAGTTAATCTAGGTATATTCAATTTTTATCGAAATCAGAGTCCTTCACCCCCAACCCTGGCGGCCCTGGCGCATTGCGGGCCAACGCCAATTCCTCTGCTGAAACTGAGCATTCTTCACTGGATCGGTTTAAGGGAAAATCTACAGGACCTGTAAATTGTCCCTTAAACCAATCCTATAGGCTTAATTTTACATGGTTTTCTTAATAGTGAAACATGTGGCCTAATAAGTGTTTTTATATGTTTTTGTAAATGGTACAGTAGTATCTCCAATATTGACAAGGATTGGGACAATCAGCCCGTGGGGATTTCCCGTTCGAAAATCATCCCCAGAGCGAGATAAGCTCAACTATTGATATATTTTAAAAAAAACTGATGAGTTGATTACTATATCAACTCATGGATATATGGGGGTGTGTCAAAATTCGGGTATGGATCGGCCCGCGGTGATCCAGACGTATGGATCGGTCTGGATCACCTGTGTTTTGGTATGGATCGGGGTATGGATCGGGGGTATGGATCGGGGGTATGGATCGGCCTGTGGGTTCAGGGTATGGATCGGGCTGTATATTTTGACTTGCAGCTATATATTGTTGATATAAGTTGATATCTATTATTGGCAATCGGCATGCCTTGGCCTGCTTTGCGTCTAGAGCTGGACATAGAAACCACAATCGACATCTATCTCGCTCTTGCGACATGATCCCGTGGCCACATGAACTTCTATGTGGCAAAAAAAAGATACTGTAACCAAGCAAGAAGATCATCATCAGCAAGACCTCCCCCAAAATCTTTTTTTTTGAGATTTTGAGTATCTCTAATTTTGATCTGGAACACAATATCCGGAAGACTTCATAGTCTGAAACTAGGGTACCCCCAAGTCCATTGGATCATAATTTTCCCTATTCAAATAGCCATAACTGGGGGTATATCCCATCAAACACACCCATACCATGCTACGCCATGCTGGGCCGCCACCATCCACGGCACCTGGGCTTTTAAAAGTGCCCAGTTGTCATGCGCTCGCTGGTCCCGTGACCTTTACGGCCGTGAAGGACTGCAGTTGATAGGTGGTAAACATCTCATTGTGCTACAA
Organism: Cladocopium goreaui; assembly: GCA_947184155.2. Taxonomy (NCBI): domain Eukaryota; class Dinophyceae; order Suessiales; family Symbiodiniaceae; genus Cladocopium; species Cladocopium goreaui. The sequence goes on from CAMXCT020000831.1 coordinate 164,667, forward strand.
CCATCCTTTGGTGGATTTCGCAACCATCCACAATATGCCACAATATCATGTGGACAGCTTAAGTAGTATGCATAAGTAACAATAAAACACAACACTCATGAAGCTGCAACTGACATGCTGTCAATGTTTTTCATCGGTGCAATCCAACGACCAGGCAATCTGTGGGCCCAAGGATTCTCACTACGGACTTGTTCTTTCGAGAGCACTAGAGGGGAAACCTAGATCGTTTCCACGTGTCATGTCACCATGTCAAATACAACGAAAAAGTTGGTATTAAATCAACGATATAAAATCATATAAATATAAAACGGGGATATTGATATAGTGGGATATACAAACAACAATTTACCATATCGTTATGGATCAAATGGGATGCCCAGGGGCAGCGGAATCTCTCTCCGGGCTTCCCCACATCCAGTATAGCACGCTGCCGCCGGTGATGCCCTCCTGGTGAGATATGTCCACCTCAAAACGTTGAATTGACAAATCCCAGAAAACGTTAGAAAACGAAGAAGAAGCAGTGCCTTGCCTATTGCGATATATAGATTATACATATGCATATTATATATATAACATTAATTATATAACAATCATAATCATGATGATGATGATGATGATGGTGATGACGACGACGACACCCTGCTTGATGTTGATCCTTTGTTACCCACCACTTGACACCACCCAGTTCCCCAGTTCGCGAACTTCGTCCTGAAGCTTCACGCCGTTGACATCCCGACATCTGCGCGCATCCACTGGCATTGTTGCAGTGCAGCTCTTCAGCCATGATGAGACCCTTGTGACTATGTTGATGCGTCTGGTTTCACCTGGAAAAACTTGGTGTTTCTCCTCAAGAAAGCCATGTCACAATATTTTCACGTCTGTTGCCTAAGCCAAGTGAGCCTTGGTGCGGACATCATTCAGGCTGCCATCGGCATGGAAAATCAATGAACATAACCGGTGGACTTAGATCAAGACCAAAGTTGCAGAACAAATAGAAACAATCATTGATGATCACTACTTTAGTAGGTCTTTACTGTTCGATCTTTTTTGTTTTTTGATGTGCCAATCACAACAGCTCCCTGGCTATATCACCAGCCCAAAGCCAGCCCTTAAATTATCGTCCCCTTAAATCTATCAGCAATCCCCCAAAAAAGAAAAATGAAATCCTACTAGTGGTAAATGCTATTTTTATCTTTTTGGGGATTGTTTTGACAGGATGTGCTCTGGGACACAAGCAACTCGTGACATGGAAAGCTACCAGATCAGGCGGAGCTGGGTGAAATGTTCCCAGGTCAATATCCCAGACTCGCTGGGTCGAATGCCTATTTTCCATTCATTAAATGTCCACATATTTCAATAATACTATAATCTATTGTACATAAATTGTTTAAATAAATTCCCAGCTTCATTGGGAAGATCTCCCGACTTTTGGACTTTGCTTTTCTTCTAAATCCTGTTTCCAAGGTGCAAACTCAAAGGGCACAATCTCGAGTCCCATCCTCTCTCATGCCACACTGGGTTCTACACAAGCTGATTTAGACAAGGGTCATATCCTTGAAGTTGGGGTTGATGGATAGTAATTGGGTGATGTCGGGATATCGTAGTTCATACAACCCACCTACATGAGTCCTACATGTTCAAGAAATGGGGAGGGCCCCAACCAAATAGTTCCGGCAATAGGAAACCTACACACAATGCCTGAGATGGACCCAAAACTGGTACAATGCCGAATTTTCTCCTTTGGGGATGCAACGGTTTTTTTCATATGACTTTGAGAGAGGTGCTCGAAGAAACACCCGCCATAGCGCACGGCTGGGAGCTAGTCACACGGCCAACCTTGAAGAAGCCGTTGTCTTTCAAGGGCTCGGTACGGTGATGGGTTCCAGATATATATAGATGACTCGTACATGAAGGCATTATTTCTCCACAACTCGGGATAACTAGGATTTGATGGGAGTTATATGGCTGTGTCTGAAAATTGGGTATACCATCGTCATGGCAATTTTAATACGAAGACAATGATGAATGATGATAAACCATCAAAATGTCGGGCGACGTCGCCTGGTACTGAGTTACATTGCCATACTTTGGTTCCCCCAAAGAAGGTAGAACAAGCTGTGCTTCGGCTGTTCGGCAGTTGGTCACAGCCTTTTTGTGCAGTCTCAATCGGCTTGAAACACATGGTTGTCAATGTTGAAAACACGCCCTGTAAAATTACTGAAGTTATCCACTGAGCCAGTCTGCAGGTTCCTTCCGTTGGCGAGGGAGATTCAGACTGCAGTTTGTGGCTCTGGTTTGCTTTGGGCATTTGGGTGCAGAGCATATCATGGCCTGGACAGCTGGCAAAAGAAACCTAACTCGAAGCCTCCTGAAGCAAACCACTGCTTGCAAACTGCGTAGGTCCGAGTCCAAGTTTCAAATGGAAACCGCTATCGACAGAGTTGCACAGGGCTGCGTGCTTACATGCATCACCACTTTGGCTTGAAGTAAGTCTGTCTTGTTAGTGCAATGGAAAAATCAGACTGCTCATGCGGTGGCGATGATGATGATGATGAGGATGATGAGGATGATGATGACGATGAGGATGACGATGAGGATGAGGATGATGATGATGATGATGATGATGACGATGAGGATGACGATGAGGATGAGGATGATGATGATGATGATGATGATGACGATGAGGATGACGATAAGGATGAGGATGAGGATGAGGATGATGATGATGATGATGATGACGATGAGGATGACGATGAGGATGAGGATGAGGATGAGGATGATGATGATGATGATGATGACGATGAGGATGACGATGACGATGAGGATGAGGATGATGATGATGACGATGAGGATGACGATGAGGATGAGGATGAGGATGATGATGATGATGATGATGAGGATGAGGATGATGATGATGATGAGGATGATGATGATGATGACGATGAGGATGAGGATGAGGATGATGATGATGATAATGATGATGACACGATGAGGATGAGGATGAGGATGATGATGATGATGATGATTTGGATTACGATGACGATGACTCGATGAATTAAGATGATGATATGATATATGATGACGATGAGGATGAGGATGAGGATGAGGATGATGATGATGATGATGATGACGATGAGGATGACGATGACGATGGATGAGGATGAGGATGATGATGATGATGATGATGACATGACAATGAGGATGACGATGAGGATGAGGATGATGATGATGATGATGATGATGAGGATGATGACGATGAGGATGAGGATAATGATGATGATGATGATGATGACGATGAGGATGAGGATGACGATGAGGATGAGGATGAGGATGAGGATGAAGATGAGGATGATGATGATTATGATGATGATGATGACGATGAGGATGACGATGACGATGAGGATGAGGATGAGGATGATGATGATGATGATGATGACGATGAGGATGACGATGACGATGAGGATGAGGATGAGGATGATGATGATGATGATGATGATGATGATGATGATGATGACGGTGACGATGAGGATGACGATGACGATGACTATGATGATGATGATGATGATGATGATGATGACGATGACGATGACGATGAGGATGAGGATGAGGATGGATGATGATGATGATGATGACGATGAGGATGATGATGATGACGATGAGGATGACGATGAGGATGAGGATGAGGATGATGATGATGATGATGATGATGATGATTATGATGATGATGATGATGACGATGAGGATGAGGATGAGGATGACGATGACGATGACGATGACGATGAGGATGAGGATGAGGATGATGATGGCGGCAGTGACTGACGATGTGGAGGATGTGCATTCAAAGACAAAGGGAAACAGGAACAGGAAGAAGCTCGGGTTGGAAATCTGTCTACTGCCTCAAGAGGTGACTAAAGTGCGCAACCCTGGCATGAACAACCTCCTGCTACCAGATGGACAGAGGAAAAGCAACCCCTAATCAGTTCTCCTTCAGTTCAAAGATGAAACAAACATGATTTGAAGATAGAGGATTAGATCAGATCTCAGGATTTGTGAGTAATTCTTAGGGATGTGTCCACCAGCCTGTGTCCAAAATTACTATATGATATGGTCCTGGATATGTATATATATATATACATATTACTTATATATACGATAACTACATCTAAATATACGGATTTAAAACATATACGAACTGGTACTTTAGACTACCTCCTGGAAGGCTTTCCTTGGCCCGCCTGGCCATTGAAACATACGGAATCCAACTTATCTATATAAACATACATTGAAATATACGGATGGAACTGGCATTTCATACTAGCTCCGGGACCTTGTGGTCTGGCCCGCCCTCCACATATTTAAATGTCGTTACCGTATATATACAGTACGTACATAATCATACATATGCGTCTGTATGTGTTTGCATGAATGTACGTATACATTTCACATCTATCAAGTTAGCATCTTCAACAACTTGAAAATCGAAGCAGTTGGACATTCTTGGACATTGCCGATGCAAAGTTGCCACTGATGAGGGGTTTGATCCGTGGTCCCGGGGACGCATTGATCCACTTGGAAGGGGAACGATGTCCAACTAAAAACTACGAGGTGGGCCATGGCACCAATGACACCGGAACTGAGGTACAGCCATGTGCCCAAAATATAAATCGGGGCTGGGACCTGTAATATCATGTAAAAATAAATGTAAAATCATTGTAATATCCAGCTATTACACCAGAATAATTTTCTGAGTCCGGAAATGCCACTGCTGTCACGGCTGTCGTGGCTCAATGCAGCTGCTGCCTCTGGGTTTTCGTGCCAAATCCACCTTTGACAATGCCCATGGTTCAAGTCGAAAGAAAACATTGATCAAAATTTCAACATTGCTCCTACAAGAATCAAAAATGGCTGGCTGCTCAATGATTTTCCCAGAAGACCTCCAGGTGTAGTAAATTTTCCAGCTTGCCGTGTTTAATTACCCAAGGTCCACATCAGAAGCCCAGAGGCAAGCAAGTGCCGTGGCTGGGATCGGGAGCAAGGTTTCCAAGGTGGGTATATCCTCAGCCAGAAATGGTTTTATAACATGATATAGCTAACAAACCTTATACAGTAACCAGCAATCATGGGAGCCTCATGGTGATTTCCTCTAGCATATCTCAGGGATTCTGAAATTTGTTTCCCAACCAAGCTTCTGACTGTAAAGTGAATCGTCTCAGAACAAATCTGCATTACTTGCAAACTGAGACGATGTTGACAGTAACCTCACTCCAGACCCCCACGCTTCATCGATACCAAAACACGGAGGTGGAGCTGCTGGGATGTCGAGACGTCGGAATCCCATCTTAAGCAACACCCTCTTAAAATCGGCCCTATGTGTAAATCAACAAAGAAAAACAACATGGGTTTCTGACTGGTGTTTATTATACTTTAATATTAAGGATATGGGATGATTGGCCAGCTTTCTATACCCTGATCCCTGTAGCCTGTCCCTTGTGGCAGGAAACACTGAGACAGGGCAAAGATTTGTGGCAAGTAGAGCTCCTTTTTCTCATAGGATATGAGGGAACTGGAAATCAGAGTTTTTCCTCAAATGCCAGGGGTTTTCTGTAAATGTTCCCTTAAACCTATCCAATGATAAAGATCCAAATTTCTTTCCCAACCAAGCCTAGACGTGTCGCCCTGGCATTCCACTTCCGGATCACTTCCGCCGAAGTTCGCTGGCCCATGAAGTCACTGCGTGGGCCCAACATATCCATCAGGGGCCACCGGCGCATACGGCCAGCGGCCACATGAACAACAATTAGTGATTTGCATGGCTTTAAAAGGCCCAAGTTTGCCATTCGGCAATAGCATCTGATCCAATATCATTGCAAAATCAAACCACTGAGCCAAAAGCAGGATCTATATGGGGTTCCTTTGCAAACACAACGGCCAGCTGGCGTTGCCATGTCTTAAAATGTCATGCCATCATTCCATCGGATGGTTTCAAAATCTGGAAAACCTGGGGGGTTCAAGTTATGGCTTCAAAACTATATCCCAAGATATCCCAGGATATCCCAAGTTTTTCCCTACAAGACCTGAATTTCCTCATGTTTCAGCCATGCAGCGATGTAACGTGACTTGAACGTAGCCCCTGTGACTCCATGACCCGAGCGCTCTTCGCGAGGTGTGCGGTGTGTTTGTTTTTCTGACGCTCTTGGCGGTGAAAAAAATGAGTCGGACCATGAATAATGGGGATACGTATGACATATGTGGTTCTGTTTCATACATATGTCATTCAAATTCAAAAATAGTTCATTCAATTGTGTAGCTGATTGTGGGGATGCCACTGGTTGATGTTTTGCAATCATAAAATGTGGTTCTGTGATACCCATTTTTCAAACGAGCAAAATGAGCTCCCGAAGCGCAGAAACGAAGCGGATGTTGCAAGCCAGATTCGCTTGCAGCTGCGTAGTGAAAGTTTTACACAAGAAAAAACTGAAGCACCGTGCTTTCCAACAGAAGAGATTACCAAACGAAGTACCTCTGTGATACCCATAGAATGGCTAAGTCCAGGAACATGCGTGGTCTTCGGCTATACCTGCCGCCTCTTGGCTAGAAACTGCGTGGTATTTCGAATGGTTTTATGTTTCTGAAGTTCACAAAGCAAAAGTTCTGAATCTTTGGGCAAAGTCCAATCCAGTGCTGAAATTCATTCTTGGTTACTGAGATTTCCCGTGCTTCTCCCGAGTCTATGTTGCAAAAGAAAGAGTTGTGATTCAAGCATATAGTTCTATACGTATCCACGTACTTCTATATACAAAGTTATAGTATGTTCTTCTCACCAAGCCAGAGGTCTAGCCCTAGGAAATTGGGGCATCTACAGTGAATTGGGCTGCCGCCGGGTGGCGCTGGTTGCCGTGGCACGGGGGCGCCTGCGGGAGCGGGGCGCTGGAGAAAACAAAATGATTAAATAATATCTTCAAACACTTGATTCAGAAACGATCTTGGATAATTATTAATGCCTTGGAACCAACAAGCAGGATAAATTGCTACCAGAGCATGTGAAGACAGACCATCAAGCTTCCACTTTTTGGTCAGCGGATGTCGATTTCTTGCCCGCCCCGCGCCTAAAACTACTTGCAACTGCGTAGCTCAATCGCGATGGGGGCTTGGTTGCTCCACGTTGGTCGGGTCCTAGTTCACGTGAGTACTATTGAGGATGGTGCAGTAAGCTGTTCTATCTTCGCCAGATTGTATATTGTATTATATAAATTGTAGTATATACAGTACGTAATCTGGTGTCATGCAACGTCATTTCATGTGATTTTCCAGGGTGTGGTCCAGTGCATATTTATATATATATATTTATTCAATCATACTTACTGTAGGTGCACGCATCCCTGGCCTCCAAGGTCCAGCAATGACTAGCTTTCAGCCGAGCAACTCCAACCTCTGAAGACGTATCTGGCTCCACCAGAATGGCACCTGTGGCAACCACCGATGCGTCACGAATCGTCATGGACTATAAACCATACGTTGAACAATAGACTATGAGGACAAACTATATATAGGCTGAATAATCGTTGAATCATAGACCTTGATGAACATAAGTCATAGGTTTTACCATGAAGCTTGCTGGGCTTAACCCACACGATGAGGTTGAAGCATAAATGGTTTGAAGCATAGGATGCGGCTAAGCCATCGCTTCCGAAAGCATTTCCAATGAGGTCAAACCGTCGGTCATTTTCGGTCATTTATGATATTTATGGAAATAAACCTCGTGTCCAATGATAACCATATCATTTTCATTTTCCTGTTCAAACTCATCTTCAACGATCAGCTTTCTGGAAAGGTTGAAAATCCCTGTCAAGCAAATTGAATTGAACAATTAAACAGTCGCTGATCAAAAACCACCATATGTTTCATCCAGCCGTGGAATTTGTTTCATCGCGAATCTGTTTGGTCAAATGATATCTGTCGCAAAAAGCCAACACCCCAGCCGCGCAGCGCACGTAGCCGCTGCAGGTCATCTTGGCTAAAGCCAATGGAATCCAAATAACTCAAAGGACCGCCAAACTCCTGGGGCACTTGGCTCTACGAATCAACGTCAACGTCAACGCATCCAATCAAAATAGAGGTTTCCTGAGTCATGGGGGTACCCCTAAATCATCCATTTTTGTTTAGGATTTCTCACTATAAACCAACCATATCCAGGGTTCCCATGGCTATGAAAAAACCCAATTGAGCGGCGACCAATTTGTATCGCACGCCAGTGGGATGCCAACACAATGGGCACCAATTGTTTGACCCACAACTGGGACCAAACTGGTCTTTTCAAGTGAACCACCCCGGAACTGGCAACCAAGCACTTTTCTAGTGACGACTCTTCTTGTTGGCCCATTTCATGGACAACGACCTGACTGAAATGAATTTCCTCACTTGGAGGTTCCCCGAAGTCTTGTAGCTCAGTGCTTGGCAAATGTAGCATGACTACGAACCAATCACAGACGAAGGAGATGTTCGCTCTTGAGTATAAGTACAGTATGTATGTGTATATATAATATTTGTTTATATGTATATCGCTGTTCTGGCTAATTATTGCTATTCATTGCCATTCTTACTATATACATCTATGTATATATATATACAATTATATATATATATATACTATTACTATATTGTATTATACTACATATACACATAATCTATCCATTCACATATACATACATATCGAAAGAAGTCCTAGCCGCCCCAGTCACCATTACAATCCTCCTCCAGAACCGTCAGGACATATTCCAAGACCTCTTCGTGGACCTGTTGGACAACAGAGATCTGGGTGTCAGTTTACTCATCAGTTCACCCATTTGGGAATCGAATGGGAATATGGATGGAATACATAGTAGCCCCCCCAAAAAAAATAGAAAAGTAAAATCCTACAAAAAGGTCATTTACTTACTTTTCTCTATTCTTTCGGGGGATGCTAAAATCGGAAAGTTGCCAGTATTTCATAGGCCCCATGGACATTCAGGTGGTAATATGATATGGGTGACCCCTTAGGTAAGGTGTCTTAAACTCTTAAACCAACTCCTACAGCAGCCCATGGAAGCGCAAGATTCATAATATTGGCATCACATCATATGGCCATGTTCAAGAGGAAAACCAGCTTCCAGAATTTTGGAACTTCACCAAATCAAATGGGAATGGGATCGTCACGGATCGTAGATGTTTGATGATTTTTTGCACGGATGCTTCATAGATCTCTCAGAGTTCGCCCATCGCCACCATCGAGCGCTTGATGGCGTCAGGATCTGAGACCACGTTCACATCCTGCGGACCACGGGGCAGGACATGGCAGGACACTCTGTGCGTCCCATGACGTTGTGTCCAACGGGGGATGGACTTCCAATTTCTGGCCAAAAACGGAGAAGAAATGAAGGTTTTAGGTTTTAAGTTGTAAACCTTTGGGAGACACCGTATTGACAAACTCAAAGGTCACAGGAGTTAGGAATATGTGCAAAGGCTCCTTTATGGATGGCTACATGATCTCCGGTAATCTTTGGAAGGATTCGCCCCTGTCCGCATGGGGAATGACGGCAGTTGAATCATCCCATCTCTGTGTCCAATTTAGACCCCCAATTGGCGCTCCTCCCACAGGGGCGTCTCTACATCGCCTGGAGAAATCGTGTTCGAAAAACAAAAAAATGGGACTCTGGGACTGTCGCTTCAGGATGCCTATTGTCTGATGCCTATTGGCGATATGTCAAAACTCAAAACCACACTTTTCGCAAGGCGTTTCACAGCAAAAAACGAAGCTTGCAAAATGGGGGTTTCCTGACATGGGGGTACCCCTAGATCCATTTTAGATTGGGATTTTCCATTAATAAACTAACCATTTTGGGGATCCCCCATTTATGAAATTTATGGAACCCCCCAAATGGGAGAGTTAGATCACTTGGGCTGCAGAGCTCACTGGGGCACCCCAACTGTCCAGCAGCTGCTGCGCATTGGCAGGGAGCCGGTTCCTGATCAGTTGAGCATAAAAAGGTGCCCCTGAGACCACCGCCAAGGTAGGGTCAGGTGCTGCCAGGGATAATACGTTGATCTGCTTTTATATTCGAAGATAATACGGGAGAGAGAGAGAGAGAGATGGGAAAAAACATGAACATCATCAAAAATACATTCCTACGTTTAGATGGGCAAATAATCAAACGAAGGGATTGTTTGAAGCAGACAGTGATAGGTTGGTAGTCAAACCATCCCAAGTTGGGACCAGCCTCCGAACCATCAGGTTGTATTTCCGTGGATCACGGATCCTCAACTCCTGGCAAGTTGCAGGTGTTAACCCAAACTGTCACGTTGAATCTTCCCAGATGGGGAATCAGTGACCCTATCAGGACCCTGATGTTTTAGTGCAAAGCTTAACAATAAGATCAAGACCTGTAGTGAAAACGGCGATAATTCCCCAGATTCTCACTGCATACAGTATTTCAAGGAGTTCCTGCCCACCTTTCGAAAACTCGAACTCGCAACCCCTGCAGACGGGCTAATCCGCCACGGAGGTGGCCTCAAACCACATGGCCACAGCGAGCTGGTTGCAGGCATTGATGTGATGCGCCGCCTCATTGGTGAAGACATAGTCAGAGATGATGTCCTGGCAGAGTAGTTACCCATGGACCCACAAATTGGTTGGTTTTTCCGATGTTTTGTTCCATCCCTTGAAAGCAAATCTAGAGAGGATGGTATTTTTGAAACCTCCGAAAATATAGAGAGGCCGAATCTGAATAGAAATCGTGAGAAAAAATCGAATAATTCAACCAAACGGGGAAGCAACTAGGATTATTACCACAACAATTGGATACATGTAAATTTTAATCAAAAGAAATGGGATATGTTCTCGCATGTTTGGTTCACAAATTGGGGGAACCCAACAACATCACAATTTGTTTTCCCCGCTCAAAGGCACCAAGGATCAGAAGCGATGCTTGGTGTTTCAGGTTCCCGCCAACCACATTCAAGATCAGCCTTTTTAGAAGGAGTTGGGATTCGCCGATCATAAAAGAAAAGTCCAAATGTCCAATGTTCCAACAATAGATATGAAGTAATGTGGTAAAACCACTAGTAAACCAACCCCAATAGAAGTTTATTGTTGGGTTTATCACATTATCATTATGCCAAGAATAGTCAAAAATTCCAATCTTCAAACAGTATTACCCCCGAGAAACAACACTTGAGACCAGAAAAATGTCCGGTTTCTTTCTCAGATCATAGCCCATCTACTCGAACCGTGCTTCAGTAGAGTGAACATGACACCATGAGTTAGGACTAGCCTCCAATAAACAAACGTGTCAATGGGAAATCTCAATGTGAAAAACTTCTATTCTATAGATCCTGTCTACTACCTTTATATATACACGTATATATCTGTATATATATATATATATGCGCAACGCCTGGGCTTTGCCCAGGCGTTGCAGCGTAGAGGGTCCCCATTCCCAATCAAATGTTGTTGCAACTTTACATTCACTTGGGGAGATCAAAAGTATTAAGGAATATTAGAATCCGACCCCCGTTAAACTCTACATTCCATTGGGAAGATCAACAAAGGTGTTAGGGAATATTAAAATCCCAACCCCGTGAAACTTTACATTCAATTGGGAAGATCAACAAAGGAATTGGGGAATATTAAAGTCCCACCACCGTGAAATTTTACATTCATTGAAGTTCTTCAATAAGGGTTTAATTCTTTCACCTCCCTTGAACTTCTACATTCATTGAAGATCTTCAATAAGAGTTTAATTCTCCCACCCACGTTAAAATTCTACATTCAGTGAAGAGCTTCAAAAAGGGGTTTCATTCTCCCACCCCCGTTGAACTCCTACATTCATTGAAGATCTTCAATAAAAGTCTAATTCTCCCACCCCGGTTAAACTTCTACATTCATGGAAGATCTTCGATAAGGGTTTATTTCTCCCACCCCCGTTGAACTTCTACATTCATTGAAGATCTTCAATAAGGGTTTGATGATAATGGTGATGATGATGACGATGATGACGATGATGACCATGATGATGGTGATGACGATGATGACGATGATGATGATATTGATGGTGATGATGATGATGATGATGATGATGGTGATGATGATGATGATGATGCGGTGCCTGTCGTGGTTGCGGTTCCAGGCAAAGCCCAGGCATTTGCCGTATATATATACATATATTCAATATATATATAATTATATATAGATAGATAGATAGATAGATAGATAGATAGATAGATAGATAGATAGATAGGTAGATAGATAGATAGATAGATAGATAGAAAGAGAGACAGAGAGACGACAGACAGACAGACAGACAGACAGACCGACCGACCGACCGACAGACAGACAGACAGATAGATAGATAGATAAACAGACACGCATAGTTGTATAATGCATAAATCAAAAGGGGGCTGTCCTATGTTTGCCGGATGCTTTCTCAATGGAGTCATTCGCTCCTCCTTGCGAACGCCCAGTGCACTGTGCAACAGGCATGCCAAAAGGCCTCCGGGTGATGCCGGTGACGCACAGTGTTGACTCATCCCCATGGACCACAGTTGGTTTCTGTTGTAAATCTTCCCTGCTGGGCTCATCATGGAACCCTTTACCATGTATCATGGCTTATATCTTTTTTAGACCCACAAGGTTATACCAATTTGAAGCATTTTCAGGTTTAAGATCAACCACAATTTCTATGGGGAGGTGTATTTTTAGTAGCTAAAGCAATTAGTCACAATTTCATACAATTTCATCACATGGGTGTTTCCTAAAGTGGTGGTACCCCCGAGTCCCTCCACCTGTCCGATCCTTTCCGGCGATGCAGCCAAAGGCCACCGGATAGTTTCGTTCCTCAATTGCCAAAGGTCGACCGGGATCGTCTGATGCCAGGGCAACAACTAGGGCAGAGAAACTTCGATCCTCAGTTTCAATACCATCAACCCTTGAAACTTCGTGAACTTCATTATCCGAAAAATCCAAGATGAAGTTGGATTTCGAAGATGACCTTGGCAGAAAGCCATGCCGTTGCATTGCCTGGCGCCGGGCTCCCACGCATCCGCCAAGGTCTGGAAGGCCTTCCATGCTGGGAAATCCCATTCATAGACGGGTTTCTTATTTAAATATGGCCACAATCTGCGGGATTTCAGGTAGCCGTGTTTGATTACCAGAGGGGAACTAATTGAACCTCCAACCACAACAGGTTTTACTTACTGGGCAGGAAAGGAAAGCCCTTTGAACGGAGAGATGAAGGACCGTTTGACCTGTGCAGGACACAGCTCTCGAACCACTGGAACTTGATGACATTCTGAACGACTTTTTTCTGTACCTTTGCATATTCCAAGGAGCCCTCTGGCAAACAAACTTGCCTGGGAAAACAATCTATATATGATTTGCCTACCAGAAAGCATTTATGTTTTGATTGTCTGGTTTACTTACTCAAGGAAAATCGTGGCATCTTAGATACCATGCCATCCTGCAAACACACGTATAGCTGCTGAATCTTATCTATATATATATATATTAATATATACGTATTAATATACATATACATACTATACTGATATCCTCCATTACAGCAAAGTACTAAACTACCTATCGGTGGTTTCCCCAGGAATCAAACATTTTGAGAGACCTCAATTTGATCCATTGAACATAGCAACACTTGCCTTCAGAATCTCGTCAGAGTTCAAGATGAGCATCGCGCGCATGCTGGTTTTGAGCTGCACCTGTCAGCTACACGATTTGTACTGCACAATTTGATATCTTTTTCAAGTAATTACTGTGCCAGTTTCATATGTCTACTGTTTGCTCATTTGGGTATGAAACTTGGGGCCCATGAACTCCCAAGATGTGACAAGTTGTGTATTCAACCATGTTACAATGGAGGGGAGAAATCTTTGAACCATTCCCAAGATCCGATCCGCCTGGAGGTCGTGAACGGCCGCCCTCATCTGTTGCTGAAACCAAAGAGCGCCTCAGGCCGGGACTGATGGGTCAAGCGGGGCCCATACTGGGCCCCTACTGGTGAGGGCCCAATGCCCAAATCCATATGATCCTACTCAACCCCTAGGGCCCCAGGGCCTGGGCAAATCACCCAACACTGAGACCGCTCACATTGTGCCCTCTTGTCATCTGGATCAATTTCTCCGACCTGGCGCATGGATGGAGACCCACATCACATGACTTGAGGGGATTCATGCGATTTATGCCTTGGACCCATTCTGGGCCTAACCTTGGATCCTGTCAACTTTATGTAGCGGTTCCATCCTGCTGGACTTGTAGTGGAATCTGTAGTGGGTAGGTTCTAAAATGGTGTGTGTGTGTGGAACATTGTTCTAATCAAACACATCTCCATTCAACTGCGACTCATCATGATCCAGACAGGGAGGTTAGTACTGATATGTAATAAATAAGAATATTTAGGTTTGTCTGAAAACAGGCTACCCTGTCGATCCAATGGTTTCTCAATCATCATTTTCCCTGTTGCTCTTTGGCTCGGCGCTGCCTGTGCCATCTCTTGTAGAGGTCGAGGTTGAAGCCCCTGAGAGCACTGGGGTCACTGGGCTGCGATGCCTGGACACCTCGGGATGCCTAGAGAAATTTTCCATCGCTACTGTAAGCCATGCCAAACTAAGTACCCTTTGGCCACTCCACTGATCCCAAGTAATGCATCACTATTGGGAAACGCATCTGGGGAAGTGTGCGTTCAACGAAAAGAAACATCACTGCGATTTGGTCCTGTGATAAGGCAGGGTTTTCAACTTTCAACTGTTGAGATATGATAGCAAGACCCGGAAGTGGCGAGTCATGGCAAGTTCCCCATCCTCCAAAGTGTCACTGATGGGCACAGGTTAATGTCTGATGCTTCACATTGTTTTATTTTGTTCTTTCGCTTCTGTCCTGCAGTATCCCATCATGCCTCAAATGGATAGTGAACTTGAGGCCAAGGGGTAAGGGACGCAAGCTAGCTGCGAAGGTAGAGGGAGGAAGGTGTGGTGTGGCGAGCCGTGCGTGAGGAATTGGGCAATACGATGCGGAGAGAGTCTGATGGCGATATTGCGGGGATATGGCGACGATATGGCGACGATGTCCCAAAAAAATAGCCACGGCAAAACTGCTTCCAAACAAGCCAGGGGTGGGGGGGTACTCAATTGTGAAGTTTCATGCGACGGGCGATTCCAGCCCATGCCCATACCTTGCTGAAGCAAGAGGGACTTCAGCTAGCAGAAACTGGCTTTCGTGATCTACATGACTGATTAAAGCAGACATCCAAAAGCATGGGTTAATATGCCAATGTCTGATAAATGTCTTTTCCGTGATTGAATAAAGATAATCAAGCCTTTAAGCCTCTATTGGGAAGATCACCTATTTTTTTCAAAACCAAATCAATCGACAAACTCTGCACTTCCCACCGAACCATCCAAACCTTGGAGAAGGGACAGCTTACCCGGCGCCGCTCTCCAGCTTCTGCACGGTGCAGGTGGGGTGCAGAATCCCCAGCTGAAGTGAAAACCCTGCCCAGAACTCATAGGAAGTGTTACACATGGAAAATAACTCTGGAGTGAATTGCAGTTACAGGTGGAAAAAAATCTGCAAAGTCAAATGAAATGTTTGAGGCAACGCATTGCCATCCTGAAATTCGACTTGAATCAGGCACAATTTGCAGGGCAAAAGGGCCTTTTGCGATCGTGGCAACACAAATCTCAACCACGAGATCAGGGCTAAAGCTGGTGCACGAGTACCATTCGGTAGACATCTAAAAATAGATAAACAAACAAACACGTATAAAAACAAGAAAAGCAAACTAACCAACCAACCAGCTCAACAAACAAACAAACAAACAAACAAACAAACAAAACCAAGCAAAATCAACAAAACCAGGCAAAATCAAACAAAACCAAACAAACACAAAACATCAAACTAAAAATCAAATGAAAACATAGCTACAACAAAGACATTAAATTACATTAAGAATTCATGAAGAGTTCATTAAGACTTCAAATATCAAGATGTCAATCCCAATTCTATTCAGCTCCTCGCGGCCAACTGGCATCGTGACGGCCATTGGGAGAGGGCGGGTAGTCATCGAAGCACTCCCTCGCCCCGGAGTCAACACAGCTCCAAGATGTTCCAAGGACATGTCAAAATGCGGAAAAAATGGTTTGAACTGGGAGTTATCATAAAATGGGTTCCTAAATTTTCCTAAAAACAATGTGACAAATCACGTTGGAAAAAAATGGATCTATGATGAGGTATATGTCAAAAAGAAAAGTAAAACAAACATCTCAAAGGACTTGACCAACAAAAACAGCTTAATCAAAACTAATGAGTTTTGACCAGCAAAACTGTAAACAATGATGGCTGACACACTGTGACCAACAAAAACTGAATGTTTCAACATAGGAGTGACTCCACTATATAATAATAAACCATGTTGTGGTCCATTTGAGCTCTGGACGTTCAGGGTAAAATTATGTAAAATTAACCTGAGCAAACCGTAACCACATAGCAGTTTCAGACTGGGCTCTCCCAACGCGTCCACGCTCTCAAAGTCCTGTGAAATTTGACCACCAAGACTAAGCTGTTAAGGATGTCAAGGAATGGATTGAGATATAGATGTATATATATATATATACATACGGTAACTACTTTTAAATAGACGGATTTTAAAATATACAAACAGTTGCTGTTTTAGACTAGGTTTTCCTTGGCCCGCCCGCCCGGCCACTTAAACACACGGAATCCAATTCATTTAAACATACGGTAGCTACATTTAAATATACAACTGGTATTTAACCTACTTCCTGGGCCTCGCGGTCTGGCCCGCCCTCCACATGTTTAAATTGCGTTACGGTATATATATATACATATACATATGTAAGTATACATACAAACATACATACATTACATTACATTACATTACATTACACTACATTACATTGCGTTACATTACATTACATTACATTACATTAATACATACATACATACATTACATTACATTACATTCCATTCCAATACATTACATTACAGGACATTACATTCCAATACATTACATTACATTCCAATACATTACATTACAGGACATTACATTCCAATACATTACATTACATTACAATACATTACATACATTACATTACATACATACATACATACATACATACATACATACATACATACATACATTACCATACATACATACATACATACATACATACATACATACATTACCATACATTACATACATACATACATACATACATACATACATACAGACAGACAGACAGACAGACATACATTACATACATTACATACATTACATACATTACATACATTACATACATTACATACATTACATACATTACATACATTACATACACTTACATTAATACATACATTACATACATTACATACATTACATACATTACATACATTACATACATTACATACATTACATACATTACATACATTACATACATTACATACATTACATACATTACATACATTACATACATTACATAAATTACATACATACATACATATATACATACATCCATACATCCATACATCCATACATCCATACATCCATACATCCATACATCCATACATCCATACATCCATACATCCATACATCCATACATCCATCCATCCATACATCCATACATACATACATACACACATCCATGCATGCATGCATGCATGCATGCATACATACAGACAGACAGACAGACAGACAGACATACTACGTACGTACATACGTACATACGTACATACGTACATGCGTACATACGTACATACATACATACATACATACATACGTACATTAATACATACATTAATACATACATTACATACATACATATACAGTATATATATATCATATGAGTGGGCTGACGCCCTGGTGCCGCCGAACCCCCGAAAAAATGTTTGACAAGGCTTGGCAGGTAGGGCGGTGTAGAATAAAGCGGAAAACAACAGGGAACTCTTTGAAGGCTTGAGGTAGTGTGGGCAGGGGCGGCCTGTAAAACCAATGGTGGCAAGTTGCAGCACAAGACTCTTTCAAGGTCGGCCAGGCAGGGTGCTGCGGAACCAAAGGTAACAAACGGCTGTTCCGACACCGTTAGAAAGTCGGGTAAGTAGGGGCGTGTAGAGGCAAAGGTAGCAGTTGGTAGCGTGGAACCCGTGAAAAGGATTGAAAAGGGCATGGAGACGGCGGGGCAGGTAGGGGGCGACGCTTAGTTTTTAAAAGAGCGTGTATAGAAGGCTGGGCAGGTGCGGCCGTCAGAGACTGGCAGGTGCCGGGCAGTTGCGAAAGAGGCGCGCAGGTCGCTGCGCTGGAGCGCCAAAGGTGGCAATCCAGAGCGGCGAAAACGTGAAAAGAGTGGGAGGGGAGGGGCCTTGCAGAACCCAAGGAGCCAGAATGGCCCACGCCCCCGCTTGGGCTTGTTTTGGCGGTGCTTGCACAGGATGGCCGCGGCCTCGGTTGAGGAGCCTTCGAAAGCTGCAGCGGATGGCTTCAGGGTTTTAAGGGTTTTGAAGGTTTTAAGGCTGTCAAGGCGTGGCTAAAACGTGCCACGCAGCACTTTCGAAAGCCTCTATAAAGTAGTTTGTGCAAGTAGGAAGGTGCAGCGGAGGGCCGAAAGAGTGCACGCTGTTGTGCCGCGAAGCACATTTCCAAGTCAACATGTTAAAAACACCGCATGCTCGGACCACTTTTGAAGGTTCAGATGTGGTTTTGCAAAGCAGGCGCAAGGGATTCTCCACCTTGCCAAAAGTGAGCAAAACGTGAAGGTTTTGTAACATTTCTAAAAGCAATGGCAGGCGTGGGGCACTCGAAGAGGATCTGGAAAGATGCATTTCGCGTGGCAGGCGCAGTACAAGAGACATGTTCATCAGAGATGTTAGGAGGTCAAGGCGCTGATTTCCTGAGAGGGGTTGCATTTTGGAGCATCAGATCTTCAGGTTTGCGATCATTTTGCATGACAGGTGCAGCTCTTCGTATGACCTGGCACCACTTTAGATGCTATACTTTGTACAGATGGAGTGGAAAAATCGCAAAACGCATTGGCACGAGGCCGCCAGCTCTGCACTCAATTTTCCATTTTTGAAGGAAGTCTCGCAGAATTGCTTCGTTTTTGATGTTGTCAACTTCGAAAATTGAGGAAATCTCGCAGAACTGCTGTGTTTTCGATGTTGTCAAATTCAAAAATTGAGAAAGTCCCGCAGGATAGCTTCGTTTTCAAGCTCGCAGATAGACAGATAGATAGATAGACAGAAAGATTGCTAGGTAGACAAACAGACAGATCGAGAGACAAACAAACAGATAGACAGATAGATAAACAGATATATAGATGGACAGATAGATAGACATCTGCGACTACACTACAATTACAACTACAGCTACAGCTACAACTCAACTCAATCTGCATCTACAACTGCAGGTACCATTACACAACACTACAGCTACAACTGCAGATGCAACAACAACAACAACAGCAGCAACAACAACAACAACAACTACTACTACTACTACTACTCCTGCTACTACTACTACTACTGCTGCTACTACTACTACTACGACTACTACTACTACTACTACTACTACTACCACTACTACTAAGAAACTACAACAACAACTACTACTACAAGTACACTGCACCTGCAAACTACAACTACAAGTTCGACTACACTACACTGGACAAAAACTACACTACACTACAACTACAACTACCACTACACTACACTAGACTACAACTAGAACTACCACTACCACTACCAGCAAACTACACAACAACTACAACTACAGCTAGAACTCCGACTACACTACAACTACAACTACCACTACCACCACCAGCAAACTACACTACAACTACAACTGCAGCTACAACTCCGACTACACTACAACTATACACAACTACCAATAAACTACACTACAACTACAACTACAACTTCAACCACACTACCACAACAATTGCCACTACACTACACTACAGCTACAACTAAAACAACTACAACTGCAACTACACTAATTCTACAACAAGACTACACTACAACTACAAACTACAACAACTACAACTGCAACTACACTACTCCTACAACAACACTACACTACAACTACACTACAACCACACTACAACTACAAATACAACTCCTACAACTACTTCAATTGCCACAACCGCATTTCCAACTACACTAGAACTACAACTACAACCACAACTACACCTGCAATTACAACATTAATCTTCAACAACATCAACTACTACAACTACAACTACGACTACAAGTACATCTACAACTGCAACTACAATAACTACAATTACATTGCACTTCGCTACACCACACTACATCCTGCAGTTGTGGGTGAGGTGGCCACTGCAACCACTCCAAAAATCACAACCACCTGTCGGTCCATCAGTGGATTCGCTCTGCCATCCGTGATTCACAACAACCAACCTCTCCTATAATTTCCTATCTTTGAAAATTCCGCCACCGCTTGGTGCGGTACTACTGGTAGATGTATGTATATATTCATTGTTCACATGAACACCGTGAACACGGGCATGGGTGAAATTTGGGTACTTCCCAAAGGGCTTCAAAAATCATTCCCCAAAAGCAGCCCTTTTGAACTCCGAGTTTCTAACCTCCAAACCCGAAAAGCTCCTGGCCATTACGCAGATCCAGGTAGGTCTTGATGTGCAGCGTGTCACGGAGAATATGAAGGTCGGCAGCAGTGGCAGTAACCCAGTGGCCTGTCGTACGAGCCCAGTTCGAGTATCATCTTGGGCAGTTGGGGTGACTTTTTATGGGTACCGCAGGATTTTAAGCATATGAAATACCCCACTAGATTAGTGGACATTGGTTATTAACCATCTACTCATTGGGATGCACCCTCAAGTACTTGGTCCTTGGATGTCCTTGGTATGACGGTATGACCCAAAAACTTGCAGAAAAATGTACTTTTCGGATATATATGTTTTGGACTGGGGCTTCATTTTTGAGTTCTCAACCATCCAAAACGTGAAAAAACTGGGCTTCAATTCTGGTTTCAGCTGCGAGGTACAAACTTGGGTAGATGACTATGCCAAACTCAGCTATTCAACGCTGCCGCAGCTGGGGGAATGCGGACCGTCAACTGAGCCCGGCTGCCTGTTCGGAAGAGGACACCCTGCTTCAGGAAACCTCCCTGCAGCATGTGCCAGGTGCGACACTCGGGGAGCCGAGATGAGCTCATTTCATGTGGAACTTCCTGCTTTATAGACCTTCATTCTAAAGCCTTTGGCTCCAAATATCTTTGAGAAATGTCGAATCCACTGCAAGATACATGGTTTTCACAGGACCCAAGATCCGATTATCCATTGATATCCATTGCCCAGGACATTTGTCCTACAGACAGCCCTGGAGCCCGAGACGCCTCGCAACGGTACGGAGCCAGCGTATCCTGAAGCGGGACCCGCCAATGCTGGGAGGTCAGTGAACTGCCCCGCGATGGGTCTTTCAGCAAGGGGAACACCCATGATCATCTGTTTGCAGTAAGTTGGGCGTCCCAAATATCACCAGACTTCCCGGCCAACTCCAGGCTCCCGTACTGGACCAGAAGCGTCACGAAAGTTGGCAACCTAAGAGCTGAAATCAGAGGAAGAAATGTGGTCCATTTTCGGCCACAAACAGAATATTGTTTTGGAACCCAAATTCTTCTGGTCGCATATTTGATCCACGTCTTTCAAATCAAGGCCTGCAAGTCCCAAATTGCCAAGCTGGTTTGCACAAGGCTAGTTCGTTTGCTGGACATATCTATGATTGGATGGTTTTCTATAAACCGACTTGTTTGAAGATCATGACCTAGCAAAAAACTGATGTTCCGTGTATTACGTATACAGTACGTATATGTGTATCTGCATCTGCATTATACATTTAAGATCATCTAAGTATACTTCAAGGCGCTGGGGGGCACCACAAACCTTTCCAAGAGCCGAACACATTCCAGACTCCACAAACTCAGCCAGCCAGGGGGCCGACTCTGCTCCTGGCTGTTCGGCCTTTCCGGTATACCAAGAGTAGGGAAGATGTCACAAGTTTCAAACAGAACTTGGGATTCACCACGGCAAATACCATGGAATACAGTACATTTTATAGATACGTGTATGTATAATATCATACAATACGATATATAATATAATCAATATTATCATTACAATAATAATCATAATGACAGTAAGAATAATAATGTAATAAATATATTATATTATACATGTATATATATATACCAACAGCATGGTTTGGGTGTGTCCAGAAATGGGACGTACTATGGATGTACTCCAAAATGATCATCTTGAAGGGGAACAT
Source organism: Cladocopium goreaui (assembly GCA_947184155.2). Lineage (NCBI taxonomy): Eukaryota > Dinophyceae > Suessiales > Symbiodiniaceae > Cladocopium > Cladocopium goreaui. Next base: position 187,024 of record CAMXCT020000831.1, read on the forward strand.
GATACTCAACCGTGAAATTCCGGGGTGCTTTATTCAAACCCCCAATTGATTTATATGGGTTTCGAACCCTTTATAATTTCAACGATAATATATGATAATATATGTTTTGGAATTTTGGGACTTGGGGGGATTGGAGATTCCCCCGGTAAATATTTAAGTATACCAGTGTAAAATCATGTAAAATCCCGTTTTAATGCTTAAATATTGTTATATAAGTCGTTAAATGTCCATTCTGGGGTTGGCTAAAATCCATTGAAATCCCATTGCAATCCTGTGGTGGGAAAAACCTCCCGGTCCTCCCCCAACACCAGACCTTGTCATTGTCCGTGCTGGCAGAGAGGTTGGTGGCTTGCCGTTGGAACACTTTTTCATCATCCTGGGCAACAGGCGATGCCAAAAAATGTTGTAAAAACTATGGAGATTCAACCCCGCCCCCCCGGCAGGTGACCAAAGAGTTGTTGGGTCTGAAGGGTCTCTGAAGACCAACAAACACTACGAACGTTGGATGCCCACCAGACTTGTGTTGATGGTTGCATCAAACACACCCTAGTCGCAGGCCTACCTTCTCACGCTTGTTTTCGTATGAAAGAATATTGTCTGACAAACATGCCACAAGGTAATTCTATGTAATTCTATGTAATTCTTGTATCATGGATCTGTCAATTGTCAAATGTGCAAAACACAAATTGCAGTGATTTTTGGGACTCCATTTGTGTCCATTTGAGGTCACCCCACCAAAAGCCATACCAAAACAACCCCCAAAACAAACAGAACTGCCATGAACTGCCATGAACTGCCATTAAGGATGGCAAATTTGAGGTTTCCAAACTACCAACCATTAGCATTACTGATGAATTTCATCCGCAAATATCCCGAAAAAACCCACAGAAAATTGTCCTCAGCCACCTCTGGACCTTCCAACACCTGACACAACTGGGCAAACAAAAAGTTGACACATCTATACACATGTCATAGCATTTCATCAAATTTCAATGTGTTTTGTGATGCAAATTTTACAAGTGTGTCCCCTATTTTAACACCATTTTTGGATTTTTGCAACGTGATCATCTCCCACAACGTTTCCAACCACTTGCACCCCCGTACCAAATATATGTTCGAACACAAGACATGTGCCACGGATTTGAATAGAAACGATGCTGTGGCCCTTTTTTGATGCCTCATCACAAGGTCCAAAAAATCACCTTAACAAAGGCTCAAAAGCACCACACACAAACCTGTTTCAAGAACATCATGTTCTTGCGGAATTTCGATCGCCCATACGCGTTTCTGGTGGTTGGCAACTACGGGTCACCACACATGCGAATGGACATTTGAAATTGTTGCACCGCTTTCTTTCTGCTGGAAACTCAATGATCTCAATGTGTAAAAAAAACATGAAAAAACACATGTGTTTCTGATCCATGGATTTCACTTAATCACTGCAGAAAAGTTGCCGTTGTAAAATTACTTGAGCAAATAGCGGGCACGGCAGGAAAAAAATGGAAACAACGTGTCTTGTGTCAAACCTTGAGTTTGCATTCGATGTCCCAAACCATGATAAAGCAGAAAACTGAACAGGAATGTTTCAATTTCAATAGACATATTCAAAAAAAAGGTCACAAGATGTCACAAGCAACAAAATATGTCAAGTCGACTTTCGAAGCGTAAAATAGGCTGCGGAGGTGCATATGCAAAAAATCACACATGACACATATCACTTCACACCCACGAATCTTCAGCGGCTGCGGTGGAAGAAACTATACACGTTGAAAGTTCTTTACGATAACAATTTGACACAATTTGTGTCAATTTGTGTCATTGTGCAAAGATTGCAAAATATGGGTGCTACTTGGCTTAGGAGTGCAAAAATCTCTGGTCTCATGGGCATCTGCCGCATTTCTTTTCCTCTGGCAGCTGTCATCTCTGGACTGAACTTGGACCGCTTGACCGCTTGGAGCTCACTCCTGCAGGGGTTGCAGCGACAGTTTCCTCAAATTTTCAAAGACTTTTCATGTCTGCATGTATAGGTGGAAGGCGTCGTGCTAGCGGCAAGTAATTGTACACATCTAGGGCCGCAAATTGCCGGCAGTTGAGTCTTTCTCTAGAGTGCAAGTCAGTGCAGTGCAGGGAACGATTGGCACGTTGAAAAACTCCGCAGAAACAACATATTGGTGGCACAAACGAGACAGCAACAAACGGAATTCTTCCGTGCTTGTCAACTATCATCCACATCATCGCTCCTATTCTTCATTCAGTAGGACTTGGATTTGACATGTATTGCTCTTGAATCCAAGACTAAGATGCACAACACATATCAGGAAACACACGGTCCCTCTCGGGCATTCTTTGGGCTCAAATGGCATTGGGAAGATCAAAAGGCACAACCCTACAACGAAAACATATTTATACATTATATATTTATACATTATATATATAATTATATTATATATATAATTACATATATATATATACTGTAATTACATATATATATATAATTACATATATATATAATTACATATATATATAATTACATATATATATAATTATATATAATTATATATATATAATTATATATATAATAAAATAGTATATATATACTATTATATTATATATAATTATATAATTATAAATCTATATATAAAATTATATATTATGCTAGTGGTATCTATTGGTCAAAGGGATGCTCACCTATCCAATTTTTCTTCACATGCTGAAACTCCGGTTCCACCTGACCAGGTAGGGTGCGGATGATGTCAGAGTCACCAGGATCCGTGATGGACAGGCAGCTGACGCCTGTGCTACGAGCAAGGTCTAAGGGTGGAGGGGTGCCCATTTTCAGAAGTAGTTCACCATGAATTTGGGGGTAACCGCACCACTTCATAGTCAAGATTGATGAATTCAGGGTTGGGCTTCCGGCGATAGTAGCGACCGCAAGCAGTTCCCAGCTCGTTGTTGTCACCATGGAAATGGTGCACACCCGTCTTGGCCTTGGCCAAAAGAACAGGTTTCTCCTTAAATTTCCAAGAATTGGTGGGAAATTCTAAAGGAACCCCACGTATTGTATGGTCATATTTTTAGGGTAATCCCCTCCCCTATTACTTAACGTACCTCAAATGCTAAAACTAAGATCCGCGTTAAATTTTGGGAATTTTCAGACTGGGCAATTTTAACTTTTAATAGATCCCCTTTCGAAAGCAAATTATAAATGAAGGTCCCATTTGAGGGTTTCACCCCCTAAAAACTCGTCTACCCCAGGGTGGTTTTTTTTTTCAGGGGCCGTCTTTTAAGATCGAGAAAAAAATCAGATTTTTATAGTAAGATTTCAAATTTAATATTAGGGGAAAGCATCGAAAACCAATTTTTGGCAATATGTTAATTAATGTTAATTAGGTGTTAAAAGAAAATTGAACCGATTTTGAAATAGACAAATCCAGTTTTTAACATTAAGGTTTTTAATATTTGCTTGATTTAATATTAGGGGAAAGCTTCGAAATCCAATTTTTGGCAATATTCTAATTGGACTTGAGAGGGAAGGGTGAAAGATCGAAAGGTAGGCATGGGTTGGAACAGGAGAAGAGAGCAAGGGAACGAGGCATATCCGCTGCGGACGGACGTGGGTGGAGTCGGGGCGGATATCGAAAAAAGTCTTCTGGGTTTGGACTCGAGGGCGGGTACCAAAAAGGTAGGTTTCAGGGAGGGGGGACACGACACACACACAGACACACAGACATATATATAAATATATATATATGCAAGTTCAGTTGCAACCAGGTGTTATCCAGTTGGCTTCCAGGTCTTGCAGCTGGAAGGGTTCAAGATGCTTTCTGGCTTCTATGTGGCATATGCCTTCATTTGATATGGCATGAGAAATGATGAGATCTTAATCATGATATATCAAATAATCTAAACCAAGAACCCCATGAACAAGTAACCTTTCAAAAGCAAACCAGCATCATAGTGTTTTCAACCGTGTGGCGCTATGAAGATGCGCTGGGATGAATCATCTTTATCTTCATCTTCATCTTCATCATCGGATGATGAACCTTTAGACCTGACCCCTTCTCAAATGGAGTATAGCGAGTGTGGTGCGGACTTTGCGAAGAAGGCCAAGCTGGAACCATGGTTTCGCCAATGGGGTTCCCGCCCATTTAACTACTCTAGTGACTGCTTCTTGTCCGCAATGCTGGGGGGTCCTGGGGTTTGTTTCTGACAGTTGGGTTCTAACTTTAGCCATAGTGTGGCATTTTGACTTTTTCATTTTCCTAGGCTCTGGGATGGAGACTCCTTTGATGGGCCGCCAGATGTTGTTTGCAGCACGTGGCAGTGAGGGGTGTATCCACTACAAGCCGGGTTCTTGCCATTCAGCTTCATGTATCACAGTGATTTGTTCTTATCTATCGTGTACCCAATATGTCCAGCCTCAGGATATGTCCAGCCCCTTAGGTCTAGCAGTGAAATCAAACCAGCCGCTATTCGTTTTCTGGATGCCAACTTTGCATGCGAGATGCTTTCTGGCTGCACCATAAGGCTTATGTATGAGGGTTCATCATCCCCATCAATGATTTACAATTTCCAAGCCACACATCTTAGGAAACCCGGTGACATCTTTAGCAAGAAGTACACCAGCAGACTGAAATGTCTAAAGAACCAGGCTTGGTCCACAAACAAGCATCAACAATCACAGAATTTGAATGTTCTCAATTAGCCAAGATTGCTACCCATATTTCCCTGGAGGTGACCCTATATTGCGCTGGATTCCCATGTACTCCATTCTCAGCATTGGGCCAACAGCAGCGATTGGCCGACAACAACTCCCGGCAACTTTTCCGATGCATTTCAAATGGTAAGACTATGCAGCCAGCCGCGCCTAAGCTAAAACTCATGTTTGCAAAGAAATGCCTTTGACCTGAACCGTTTTGAACATTATGTTTTGTAAGTTATGTAATAGTTATATAATAGGTATGTAGTATGTAAGATAGTGACTGTGATATTTCGTGATGGTGATTCCCATACATGTCCTTTCCCTAACTTTTCCCAGATCCACTGAGATGATCATCTTTGAGAACGTCGTTCCCTTTCAGCAGGTGCTGGAACCGGTGGTGAAAGTCATTGAAAGGAATCTCCCGGAGTGACTTTGACACATTATATGAAACGTATGTTGAAAAATGATGCATGATATGACAGAAATGACATTCAAATACATTCAACCTTTATGTGAAATGCCATCCAAGGTATTGGATAGCCAATATCATCGTGAATCCTGCAAAGTTTGGTGCTCCTATTGACCGTCGTCGTCTTTACATGGTGATGATTCGGCATGATGTTCTTTCAGATGAAACCCTGGAAATCCTAGATGATGCAGAGCCAATTGAACGCTTCACACGTCTCATTGCTGAACGTGTATGTGGGCTAAATATGCCATGCAAATATGATTGGAATCTCGTATTATATGCTTATATGCTGACTTTTCTTTTACATGTGACATAGAGTGATGACATGCTTAGAGTCCAACAAACAACATATCATGGTATGACATGTTTCTTGTGTCTTCAGCCCAGGAAAGACTTGATGTTCTCCAATTCATTCGGTTCAGTTCAGGAAGATCGACAGGCACGGATCCTGAAGCGGGAGCGCCAGGCGGCCAAGAATCTTGACCGCACCCGGGACCCAAGTTCGAATTAACATGGTAATTTCAATGCATCCAATGTCCATGTGCAGATCGACACACTCATTTCAAATTAATTTCAACCAATGTACTCTGAGGAAGATTGACAAGAATGCCAAGTGGATCAAAAGACATCGCAAATGGGCAAAAAGCCCATCTATTGATGACAGTAAGTTGGATTCGTTCTGAAGCCCTGCCATCAGATTCCCCATCCACAGGTGAGTGTTACCGCATCCCGTGGCGCCTTTGCAAAGCGATGGCCGCAGGCTGCAGAGGTGGTAACCACCTTCAGGGAGATGGAGGCGGCTGGGTACCAGGATATGTGGTTGGTACATTTGGATAATTTTTGCTACATCATATTACATCGTCATAATCTTACATCAATTTGGATGTTTTGATTTGATCTATCTCAATGTTTTTGGCAGGCATTGGACCTCCTTACATCGAGTGGGAAGTATCCTTCTGGTTTCGTGGTGAACACCTCCCAGAATTTGGGCTGTATGCCCTGGAGCTCCCTTGACAAGAACTTGATGGTACTGACGTACATGGCTTAGTCTCATGAATCATTCCAGTATGTGAATCTTTTTCAAATGATGTATGCCAATAAGATCCAAAAAGTGTGGAACATTTTGTTTAACCCTCTTACATCCTGTTACTACCTTTTACAAAACAAATATATCATATCTCCCATATATGTCCTTTTTCCAAGGCCGAATGGTACCTTTTTGTCTACTCACCATGGACGATATCTACTTGGAGAAGAAGCTCGTCTTCTGATGGGATGTCCGATTCACCGGTCGGATTTGTCCAAGAACACCTCCAAAGTTTCTTGGTATGCAGCTGAATTCCAGGTGGTGGTGATGGAATGGCATATCATGTGTATGTAAATCATTTTGTTTGGAATTTAAAGATGGGAATTCACAAACAACATCTAACATCTAAGGAACTTCATGGGCTTGCTGGCAATTCAATGGCTGTCCGAGCAATCACTGCCGTGATTTGTGCGGCCATAAGTGTCACTGACCCCACAAGAGTGGCTAATTTGTCATGAGATGTGCAATGTTTGTACTGCAATTAGAGTTAGACTCAGATCTTTCAATTCAATGGTGCATTGGAACCATAAACATCGCACTTAGATGAAAAGAGATTAGAACCAATACATCATGTGATGTGGCTGTGAAGCATTTGGTGTGCAGTGTGATTGTTTGTGTATCATGTACATGCATGGTCGTCATATTCATCATATTTGCCGTGACCTGCTAGTTTACCATTCTTTCTTGGATTCCAAGCAGGAGAATATCCATACAGGAGAATTTATTTCTATCTAAAATCAATATATGATGGTGACTCATAGGACGAGAATTTAGAATGTTAGATTTGCTCAGAAAAAGCCATTGAAAATGTTTTTCTTGATGCTGCATGTGGAATTTCCAATAATCACCACACATAGCCCATGCCCAGCCGCCCATGCCTCTTCCACCACGGTGGGATTCGGATGGTGAGTCCTGCAATGGTGCTGTGTGCGCCAATCACCGCCGTCGATATGCTACTTCGTCAGAGACACATAGCTGCAACAACAACAACAACAACAACAACAAAAACCTTGTGGTATCATACAGTATCAAACAATACAATGTATTTTTTCTTTTCAAGACTTATGATCAACTTTAAACATTTTAAAAACCAAGGACGGAGACGACAACAGAATCTGGGGGTGAGGAAACTTCTAGCTCAGAGGATGCACCCTCAGCAACGACTTGTCGGTCCATCAGTGGAGTCGCTTTGCCACCCGTGATTCACAGCCCCGACCTCGCCTATAGGCTGCGTAGGTGTGAAACTTCTGCCACTGCCTTGCGCGGTACTATTGGTCATAGAATACGATTGTTGACCTGACTACGAGCGTGTAGATGAAAAGGAGGGATCAAGGGTCTGGGTGGTGCAAGCGCCTGCGTCTTGGGCAGCGGGTGACACGGGCGGCGCGGCAGCAGCGGGAATCTTCAGGTCCTGACAGGGAATGCAGAAGGTAGGTTGCAGGGGAGGAGGCAAAGCAGATACAAATGCTGTCCTGAGTTGAGCGGGATGAATGTTGCGAAGGCTGCGAGGCCGTACAGCAGCTATGGGGCGCCGGCGGTTCACAAGACGCGTTGCCTTGTTGGCGAGGCATTGCAGGCGTTGGATGGTTGCGCTAGTAGGCGGTATGTCGGGTTGCAGCGCGTTGACTCCGTCAGTCATCTGCTGGATGTAGTGCCGGAGGCGTACCATCTGTTTGCGACGAGGTTTCAGCACGGTGGTAGTAGGCTGCAGGGCTTCGAAGCATCGCAGGAGGGCGAGACGCGCGAGGGGTCGGTCAAGAGCAGCATGGTTCGGCAGCTGTTGTTTCCACTGCGGGCCGAAGTGCGATGCCATATGTTGCACATAGTCGGTGTGGGTGGGCGGCGCCGGGGGGTGACGAAGTCGGCGATGCAGTCGAGCAGCCATGCGCTGCCATGTGTTCCACAACACAGGGCGGGACAAGTGGGAAAGGAGAAGCGCTGGAGGCGTTGGCGGCGGAGACGGTGGAGGGGTTGGCACAGGGGCGCGATGTGCAAGCAAGGCTTTGGCATCTGCAAGGATCGTGGAAGGGTCGCCGTGGTTTGGGAGTTGGTCCCATCGATGTCCAAAGCGGGCTTCCATGTCATTCCGCCAGTCATGGATGGTGCAGTTGCCGGTGTGTTCTGGGGTCGGGTGGTGTGCGCGAAGTTGCTTCAAAAGGTGTTGCCATTGGTTCCAGCACAGAGGGCGGGGCGCAGCATCGCGCAGGGCAGTCCGGAGCAGCAGCGCCATGGCGATGGGCAGCGAGAAGTGTCTGCGGGTAAGCCGTGTGTTGGATTTATGTGGTGCATGCCGTACAGACTTTGACTATATAGGGTAACAGGCGGTAGCAGGGGTAGCTAGCGTGGGACTATTTGTGCGGGGAGGTGCGTGGAGGGGTGTGTGTGGTCGTGTGTGTGTGTGGTCGTGTGCTGCAGATACTCTCATGCTCGGCGTGCATGCGCGGGCCGGCCCTGAAGCAAGTAGTGGCAGCGAGCAAGGCGGCGAACGGCGGCAGTTACAGGGTGAAAAGAAGTGATAGGCGAAGAAATGGGTGTTGGAATGGGGAGAACGTGTTAAGGATCGAGTTAGCCGCGTCATTGTTTTGCTACCGGCGTATAGCATGGCTGGGCGAAGTTGTCAGTGGCCAGCGACGCGGCAAACATGGAAATCAGGTTTGAAATTCTGCCAGCCACGGCCAGACAACCTTGCGCATGGTGGTGGCTGGGGTGAAACGACAGCAAATGGCAGCCGTCAAGCCACCACATGGAACCGCAATCACCAGGCCAGGGCCGCGGCAACGTATGGCACTGAAATCCGGGTCGAAGCCGTGGTCCTCGATGTATGGGGAGTACAGCCATGTTGCGCGGGCAAGAAAAGCGACGAGCGCTTGGAAGGGTGGTGTATCAGCGTGCTGGCGGTTGAGATGGTGCAGCAGTTCGATCGGCGTGCACCGCGTAAATGCGGGAGCGTTACTGGCGGCACGGCTGCAGTAGGCAGGGGGGCGGAAGGCCCACGGCGCAAACGAGTCAGGGATGCCCACGTAGTGGTTGAAGGAGTTGTGCATGGCAGCCTGGGCAGCCATGGCAAGTGTTACATGTAGATGGTGGGGACATGGGAAACATAGTTTCAACACAAGATATCTGCTGACGGGCGTGCAATGAAAGACAAAGGGGCATGAAAGGGAAATAGAATATTAGAGTCGGAATGGGGGTGGTGGCCTGGGCACGAGCACGAAGAGAAGGATGGTGCGGCGGCTCCCAAGGACTGGCGAAGAGCACGCGGATGCGGAGGATGTCGTCAAGGGCGAAACCAGGAAGATGGACGCCAGCAATGTAGGAAGCGGCACGGTACACAGCAAGGATCTCGGTCAGCTCGGCACGGATGCGACGGCAGCAGGTAGCAAACCGCAGGAGCGCCGTGGTTTTGAGCAGCAAAGCAAGCCACACGGGTAGAACGGCGGCAGCGCGGCAGAGCATGGCACAGGAACGCAGAGAGACGGAGAGGGCGAACGGAAACGGCTGCAGTAGGACATAGAATGGCTTGCAGTGGCAGGGCGGCAGCGGAAACCATGGTGAGCAGCGGCAACCCAGTAACTCATGACTGCACGGTGCAACATTGCGGGCGCAAGTTGTGAACTGGTTAATGGTGAGATCGCGTGAAACACTGCCACATTGGGTGTCGACAAAAACCGTTTGATCCGCAAACCCACGTTGGATCCGCAAAGACACTTGGCAAAGGTAATGTGGCTATGACGGTAGGGTATAGAGGGCATGGTATGATATTATACACTCGGTTTGGGAAGTATGAAGGTGACCTGACTGAATGGCTAAGAGACGGTGGCTAAGAAGGGTGGTTGCAAATATGTGTGGCGGCATCGCTCACTGTCAGCCCTGCAGCACCTGGCATGGGATCGGTCTGGGGCAAGAACCGTAAGGCACGACTGATGCGACAAGAAACATGATTACCATGGAGTTGTTATGTGACGGGAGTTGCGCGTTGTCACATGTGAGCGCGCTTTTTCGTGCGGAGCCTCCGGGGATGATGCGCCACATCTCGTGTGTCAGTTGTCTACAAGCAGCTGCACGGAGGCAGCCGCGCACATGGTTAAAAAAAAGGTGGCCGAGGCATCGATAGCAAGCAAACAAACGAACAACTTGAAACAATTGTCGGCGATGTTGGCAGCAATCACAAAGAGTAGGTGTAGACTTATACGACCGCTGGAACAAATGAGTTGCATATATGCCTTGGCGCGAACGATATTTCCGCAATTGTGGCGCGGGTGTCAGCATTGAAACAACCAGCAGTAGGAGCGCAGAAACAAAGCAAATTGAGTTGTAATTATACTGGTTCCAATGACAAATCCGTGGTAGTTGAAAGAACATTGGTGTTGGGGAATTGGAGGTTGCGTCTCCTCGCCGGCTACGAATTAGGGATCACTCAGTGTGGAAGATCGCCTCCACGGCCGCGCGGATGTTGGGGGCGAGTCCGGCAGCGAAGGACACGCGATAGTAGCCGCCAGTGATGCTGTCACGCAACTCATCGAGGGCAGTGGTCGTGGTGACGTCCAGGACAGTGCTTGTGCGAATCCAGCCGCCTTTCTCGCCACGTGAAAGCTCCCATTGCGGCAAGGCATGGCGCAGTGGCCAAGTATTGCCTGATATAGTCGCAAAGAAGGTATTCTCAGCAGTGCCAGCCGGGTAGAACGTCAAGGTAAGGTGCGGGCATCGGCCCGGGGAAGGCACATCCCCAATGTCAAAGTCGGCAGGCACATCCTCGCGGAAGGTAATGGCCCAACGTGGTGTTTCGAAATCGAGCGGGACTGGCAGGTTCCACATGGTGACCTGCAGGCACTCACACTGTGTGGTGACGAGTAACGTCGTTTTGTTGCTCAGTGCCCGCCTGGAACTCGGCATCAGGGCGCTCCATCTGGGAAGAACCTGGGCAGGGAATGGCAACGATGGGGATGGAGAGGGAGGGGAAGGTGCCAGACTGCAAGCATGCATGGTGCCAAGCGACGCCAAGTCATGTACTCGTAAACGTGGCCAATCGCAGCTTGCAGTCCGGCAGGCCCATCGCCAGAATATAAGCCAATGGCATACTTGGGCGGGCCGCCGAATTGCCAAGAAAGTTGGCATGCCGATGCCTGGATGCGCAAGGCGAGGGAAAACAGCATCCATGGCAGTGGTGGACATAATTTGATCACATGAGTCGCTCATACGGGCACAGTGCAGGTGTGACTAGGGGTGCGACGAGGTCCTGCAGCGACGGTGGCATGGCCGGGTTCTCGCGATGCATTGCCGCAACATAGTTCTGCAAGTTTTCACGGACTTGGAAGAGCACGGACGGCCGCGCGCGGGAATGCGATTGGCGAAGCACAATCAAGTAGGCTTGCTGCAGTGCTTCAAATTCTTCAGCAACAGCTGCACCATCGTCAGCGTATTTGACGATGATGACGTCCATGGGCGATGGTCCGTCGGTTCCAGCTGGCATCGGCGAAGGCGGCGGCGTCTTACGTTTGCGAATGATGAAAGGCCGCGGCGCAGCTGGCGGTGGAGTTCCGAGGACTGGGCTGCCAGGGGTGGCGGGCGCCGCACGAGACTGTGGTGTCGAGGGCGTGGGAACACTTGCAGATCCAAGGGGGGCGCTATTGACATCAGCTGGCGCGTGCGCAGGTGCAGCAAGAGGAACTGCGGGTGGCGGCGAGGCAGCAGGACGCGTGTCAGCAGCGGGGGGCACCGCACCAAGCGGGGTGGAAGCGACAGCAGGTTTAGGTGTAGGTGCAGCTGCAGGCAAGGGCGTGGCAGCAGCAGCGGCAGACGGGGGCGCTACAGTTGCCGAAGCAGGCGCTGGAAAGGCAGCCGCAGCAGCACGGGGCTTGGCAGCGGCGGACACACGACGCGGTGCCATGAGTGCGTAGATGAGCAAAGAGGCAGGCGATGCTTTGAACCAGGCTGCAATGCACGGAAATGTTGGCTGTGGCAAAAGATGTCGGGTCACCAAGGGAATCGGCCGTCTGGCTTGGGAAAGTGTCAGCGTGAACATGTACATAACGAGTGCTACTGAGGTAGACACCGCAACACGCAGGTGGAACGTCGCGTCGGCAACCTGGCACAGCAGGGAGTACAGGGTGGGGATATGTGGAGAAAGAAATGCGCAATTCTGTGTCATGTGCAGGACATGCGGGCGAGGATGGCTGCTTATAAGCCGAGATTTCGCGGCAGTGTCGTGAAAATGGACATAGATAATGGTATACCAACACATGCGAGAGAAAGAGTATCAAGGACCTGCACATGTCACCGCAGTGAGGCAACGGCGCAGTGCATGCTACGCGGGAGCTGTGAATCGCTGGGCGGCAGCGGAGCCCGAAGATCGGAAGGCACGCAGCTCCAGACACCTCAGTGAAACATGTGGCGAATGTGGCAACGGTCGTGTGCAAGAAGAAAAGTTGGGTATGGATATCCACATGTTCGATGGCTTGGACAAACGCGATTGCGAGCGAGCTGCGCTTTGATCTAGCGAACGCCCATCAACACCCAGGCATAAAAGTGCACGAAGCAGCGTGCGAGTGCGAAGTCGCAGAGAGAAGCATGCATGAGTCATAACACACGACACGTACAGCAAGAAAGAAAGAAAGAGAGAGAGAGAGAGGGAGGAAGAGGGGAGAGGGAGGGAGGGAGGGAGAGAGAGAGAGAGAGAGAGATAGAGAGAGAGAGAGACTGAGAGAGAGTTAGAGAAAAAGAAACAGAGGCCGCAAACCGTGGTGTGAAGCCTGCCGCATTGCATACAATCAGACAAAGGAAAAAAAAGAACATGATGGTCGAATTGAAGTCATGCATCCGAGGGTCAGAAAATTGGATACAGCAAGTGACATGGTGCGCACACACATACAGACACTGGCGCAAAGATGGTCGCAAATGTTTGCTGAAAACATAGATCTGGGAGCCGCAGGATGGCGATACCACAAAAAAGCATGGTACATGCAGCTATGAACAAGGAGGTCACACGGAGATTGGAAGGAAGACACGAGCAGCAACGTAGCCAGGAACGGTCATGCGTAAGGACGTTGTTAGGTAGACGGTGGCAACAATATGAACTTGGCATCGGAGAGCGAGCATGCGTGATCATTAGGACGCGGGTCTTCGACGGAGGTTGTGTTGCGCGGTCGCGTGCTGCAGCACCATGTTCACGATGGCTATGTGGTATGGGTGAGCATGACATTGCATGAAGTGTTGTAGGCAGCAATGTGTTGTTCGGTGTTGGTGTGTTGATCTGGAAGCAGACGGCGGCGGTCGCAGCAAGAAGGGCGCTTGTTTTCCATCAAAGTCGCGGGCGCTTCGCGTCTGGCGGGGTAGCAGAGGCTTGCAGCAAGCGCTGCGTCACTAAGGCACGGAGCCCATGCCGGCGCCGCGCAGCAAGGAGACGGTCGACGCGCATCAACGTTGCTTGCTGCAGGTCTTCGAAGCGTGACAAGGCTGCAAGCAAAGCTGCCGGTGGCCCTGCAGATAGCGCTGCACGGTCAGGGGCCCGCAGAAGGAGCAAGCAATCCAGTGACGGCAGGCGGGATAGCAGCACGTAAATAGAGAGCCAATATTCGTCCTGAACGAAGGAGATTGGTGGGTATATGACTCAATTACGAAGGGTCTATTATGGGTTGAGAAGAAGTAGCGGCCACGTGGAAAGAAAGAAAAGGGGAACCGCTGTATGGCCGGGCAGAAGGAGTAATGAACCGAAACAAAAAGGAAGGAACGGAAAGTAAACAATGTTGCCAAGTGGCCGAACTCATTCGAGGCGGCAAGGCAAGATCCGCGATCATTGCCGGCAATGTGCGACCTTGTAGGTTGTATGCTGTGCAGGCGAATGTGTTGGTGCAGGGCAGCTGTCGCCGAGCAACACGAAGTGGCCCAGCGGTGACAGCAGGCAAAATGGCCGGGTCGATGCCTGGGATCTGTTCGGTCGGAAGGTGCGGAAGCGACCAGTCACGTGTGGTTGGCTCCAAGAACAATTCGCCTGGCTGCAGCAAGGGACTTTGTTGGAAGGTGGCATCAACGGCTCGCACGATAATGCCACGTGGCAGGTAGCGGAGGAGGTACGGTTCGAGATCCGGCTCGTACTGCGGCACGGGTTCGAGCTCGTGCAGCAAGATGTCAACGACCTCAACACGGCAACCACGCACGAGGCCATATTGCTGCGAGACGTTGGTTTCCAAACATAGCACTGTACCTGGGAACAAGAAGAGGTAGCCCGGAAAATTGCGGGTTGTGTTCAGCGACGCAATGTGCAGCAAATATTGCAAGATCGAAGGGTCTACAACTGGACGATGATCGGCGGACCAGCACCGGTCCGCAGCAGCACAAACAAGCAGCCGATGTCCGGCTACGCGGCTCATTGCTTTCGCACGTTGCAAGCCGATGAGGATGCGGGCAGCATGACGGAGGACACCAAAGCAAGCATCAGGGTTCCAAAAAACGGGCTCCTTCAGCCGGTGGTCAGACTGTCGCAACGTGCGATCCAGAAGCAGACGCCAAAGTCGGTCGGGTACATATCCATTGCGCATTGCAGCCAGGAACTCTTGAAGGGACCCGGAGGTGCGGTGGGTGTAATCAAGCACAACGCAAGTGGTGATGTTCTGCCACAGTGCAAGGCCCCGGACAGCATCTTTGTGGCGAGCACGAGCAGCCGGAGTTGCATGTTCAGGGGCTGCCGCAGAGGCTGGCAACAGTAAGGAAGTGGCTTTGACGGGCAACAATTGCAGAAAGTCGCCGCTGAGCAACACGGTCAAGCCCCCCCAAGGAATGCCCGGTGCGGCCTTGAGTTGCTGCGCGCGTAGCTCTGTGCCGCTCAGAAGTTCGGCGGACACCATGGAAACCTCATCTATGGCAAGAAGACCAGCTGCACGCCAAGCAGCGAGGAGTGTATCCTTGCGAGCAGTGGCTGCAGGCTTGTCCACGTCCGCGTTGAGGGCCAGTGCAGAGTGAAGTGTGCGGCCATCGATAAGGCGCGCGGCAGCATTGGTAAACGCACAGCGGCGGACGCTTCCAGGGTTGAAACGTTCTTCCAAACTCAATGCATATTGGAGAACATGTGATTTGCCAGTGCCGGGCCCCCCCAATAGAAGGAGTTGCTCGGGAGCTGGGACCTCGAAAGCGCCATGGCGTTTTGCATCGAGGCGATCCTGCGGTGCGGAAAGGTCAATTGCGAGGGACATAACCCAACATGCGGAGAAGATGTTGGCACTTAACGCATGTGACGGTAGAACAGTAGCAATTGAGGAGGCAGGAAAGGTAACGGAGTTATGCGGGTGGTGCCAAAGCGTTGTTACATGGATAGAGGCAGGAAAGGTAACGGAGTTATGCGGGTGGTGCCAAAGCGTTGTTACATGGATAGAGTGTTGGGTCGGGCAGGCAGATGGGCAGCAGCAACGGCAAACACCGCGGCAAGGAAAGCAAAGGTCAACAGCACAGCTGGGAAGAAGTGCGAGTAATGAAAACTACGCGCGGTTGCAGCACCATGGTGGGGGAAGCGGCACAGGAAGGCAGCAAAGAAAGGCAAAGGGTGGAGTGGGGCAACGCTATCGCGCAGAGTTCTGCTATGGTTAAGGGATTTGCTGGGTATCATCGATGCGACTAAGGGGACGACACGGAGCAATGGACCTAAGCTAGTTCACACAGGTGAGACGAGGCACTTGCAGGTTGAGGGCAAAGGTGACGAGGAACATAGCTTGCTTGCAGTTCAGCCCGCCGTCACGCTGGGCACAATGGCCGCGGAGGATGTGTTGCTCAACGAGATCCAAGGCGTCGATCGATGGCAAGGCATTGGAGGGGCATGGCGCTGGTGATGGGCCTGGAAGGAAGCAGTCACCGTCATCAGTTCCATCAACGTCAGCGAGCTGGAGCCAATGCCGTGCATCACGGCGTAGCTGGGTAACGGATGCCGCTGCCAAGTGGGAAGTCTGCGGGCAGTTTGGAAGTGCACTGTGGTCTGGAGATTGAAGATGGAGCAAGGCCTGGTCAACGGACAGCGCGTAAGAGGCTTGAGATGAGGTAGCACATGATATCTGCTGGGTCCTGGCACCAGCTGCCAAGCTGTCCCATTGCAGCGGGAAGCAGCGTTCGGGCGCCACGTCAAGGAAACGTAGCTCGTCAGGATCATCTGCCGCGTAGCTGTCATCAGTTGCAGTTTCATCGTCGGAAGCAGGGCCATTGTAGGTGAGGTCACCGCTTGTCTGCAACACATGCCCTGGGGCAGCTAGCTCGTTAATCAAAGGAGGATGACAAAGAATGGCGTCGGCATGCTCCAAGATGTGCAACGAGCCTAAGATAGGAAACTGGCCTGGGACAAAAGGTAACAATGAAATGGAAAAGCTATAGGGGGCGAGTAACCATGCCAGGGAACGTTGCGCCCAATACTCACGCGTGAAAGGCGCGGCGCGAACACCGGCGGCTGGCGCAAATTCAGAAAGCTGGGTTCTGAAAGCAAGCAGGGCTGCAGCCCACGAATCATGTTGAACACCATCCACGAGCAACAAATCTGACATGTCTGCGGAAGACCAAGGTTTCAGGAGCAGGAGCATGAGAAGGCTGAAAAGCGCGATGTCTTTGTCAGGAGCAGGCAACGAGATGCCTGCCAGCTGGGGAACGAACCATGCCTTGCAAAGGCGGATGCGCTGCACCATACGACCAGCATCAGGGTGAGCAGGGTCAAATGCAGCGTGCGCACACTCGTCGGTGAGGCGCAAGCCACCGCAGCGGTCAACGGCCGCAACATAGAAGTACAGCGGCCAATCGGCTAAGGCAGCGCCGCGAAGGAGATAATCTGTTTCTTGGTGGCCAGGAACGAGATCGACATGCTCAGGGGTGGCGTCAGCATGGTCAAGGTCACCGTTGGGTTCGGCAGCATCTGGGCGGCGAAACCAGAAGGCGCTTTCGGGCTCCATGTCTTGCAAGCTCGGGACCGGGATGTTGGTCAGGGCGCGATGGACCAGGTTCGTGGTGAACAACTTGCGAAAGCGGGCATTTGTGTATGCTTCTGGGTGATCGAGAAGGTAGTGACAGATTTCAGCCATGGATTTGTGACGACGTCGTTCAGAGGCAGTGAGCATTCGCATGATGGAACGAGAGGCGACATACCGCGGCTCCAGGGGATTGCTGTGCTCCGTGAGTTCGGTGTGCAACTCATCCAAGCCGCGACGAAGAAGAAGCCATAAGTTGGTCAGGTGCGGTTGGGTTTTGGTCATGTAGGTTGTGATATAATGGGTTGCACGCTTGGTTGCTTCAGACATCTGGCTTGCGAGCGAGGCTATGCTGGTGTCAGCGACCATGTCGGTGGCAGGACCGCGAACTAGAAGGGAAACATCATGGTTGCAGCGGCAACAAGCAAGGATACCTGGCAGGGAGGTTAGCGCAAGGGCGGGCGGTAAAGAATGTGGATTGACCAATTGCACGGGAACATCTTGAAAAGGGGTCGAAAACGGCAAAGACCGTCGGGGAAGAACTTACTGGCTGCGCTTTTACTTCGTTACTATGACCAGCTACTGCTAGATTAAAGCGGGGGAAGCAGTGTGTGAGCGCCAAGATGCCGAGAGAAGCAGGCATGTCATAACACATGTACAGATAGAGAGTTTATGTATAAAGCACACACACAGATGGAGCAGCACAACTGTTTGAAAAGGACGAGAACTAGGAGGTTATCAGGTGCAAGGAGATTGAACGTTTGTCGCATTGCATGCAAGTGACACCAATTGAACCGGGTATGAAAGGGATGGTGCCGCACAGAAAGAAGCTCTCCCACATTGTTTGGACTGTGGCCAATGGAGCAGCGGGCGCGGAGTTCCTTTCCATGGCATCGTTGCCAGGTATCCGCTTCGACCCATGCACTGACATCACGCCAATGCCAGAAGCCCAACCTGCAAAAACCATGGCGTCCCAACTTACCTTTGCGGCAAGTCTTTGGGCGACATTCATGCAAGCAGGAATGCAATGCCGCATGTCGCAAGTCAAAGAGGAGCATCTTTGTCCAAACATCTGCTGTGTGCGCAGGAGGCGGCAGGTACAACTGTGCGCGCGGCCATGGCAGAAAGGAAGACAACGAGTTAGCAGCATCATGGAAGAGGTCAAGCCATGGAGGCGTAGTTGGCAGCGGGTCCTCGGCAGCAGGGCACCAATGCGTGGAGAAGGTGTCAAAATCCCATGTAGCGCCCACATATTCCTGCAGCAACGTACGCTGCTTGTCTGGCAATGGGAGCGGCTGCAGGCCACGGAAAGTGTCCATGGCAGCTGGCACTTGCAAGACCGATGGCAATGGTTCCAAAGCTGTCAGCATGACGCTTTCGCTCCAGCGGAGCAGACGGGAAGCTAGGCATGGAAGGCTGGCACGGAAACGATCTAGGAGCGCAGCAGCGGTATGGAAGCCATACA